>JARTUT010000483.1:0-198386 GCA_030674115.1 Micraspis discolor | reverse complement strand
GAAGTGAATGTGTACTGGTGCAAAAGGATGAAAAAACTGGGACACCCTTCACAACGACCGGGCCGATAGCCGGTGACTCACTGACAGACAAGAGGGCCGCAGGAAACAAAAAAAACAAAATATGTTGGATGGGATCTCACCAGTACACTCACAAGTAAGCAGTCAATGCGGTCCGAACACAAAACGAACACACCTTGTATATCAAGTAATGAAAATTTAACCCACCGATAACAATATCGCGAACGGAACTGCAGCATATGCACCGATAACAACCTGCATGTGTCAACTCCTGGTAATTATCGAGATGACCGTAAAAATTCAAATAAAATGAAAACAGCAAGCGGAATGAAGATATACAAAATCAAATTAATTTCAGAACAAAACGATCCTTCTACTTGCCGTCTCTACCATGCAAAAATTTCCAGAAAAGCTAAACCATCAAATCAACACAACACAACGGGAACAAAAGTAAACACGTCCCACGAACTCGACACATATTTTCCACATATTTATATTATATACTTATAATATTATACATATTGAATAAATTCATGTAAAACAACAGGCACATAACATATATAGCTGACGAGTGGTATTAACTCTGCCAAGCTCAATATAGTTTTTAAGACTACTAGTAAGCCAGTAGATCCATAAGCCTGTAGATCCATAAGCCTGTAGATCAAAAAGCCCGTAGATCAATATAGGCCAGTAGATCCATAAGCCCATAGATCAATATAGACCATAGATAAATGAGGCCCATAGATCAATAAAGCGAACAGAAACACGAAACACGGCAAAAAATCCGTTGAAAGCAAAGAAACACGAAAGAACGCAAAAAGCCCAAAGGAACCCAAAAAAACTTGAAGGAACGCAAAAAAACCGTTGAAAGCAAAAAACACGAAAGAACTGGAAGAAACACGACAGAAGGCGAAGCAACACGAAAGAACGCGAAGCAACACGAAAGAACGCGAAAAAACACGAAAGAACGCGAAAAAACACGAAAGAACGCGAAAAACACGAAAGAACCCGAGAAAACACGAAAGGACCCGAAGAAACACGAAAGAACGCGAAGGAACACCAAAGAAAGCGAAGAAACACAAAAATCGGGAAGAAATACGAAAGATCGCAAAATCTCAAAGGAACCCAAGAAAACCCGAAGGAACGCAAAAAAATCCGTCGAAAGAGAAAAACATGAAAGAACTGGAAGAAACACGAAGAAACGCGAAATAACACGAAAGAACCCGAAGAAACACGAAAGAACGCGAAAACACATGAAAGGGCCGAAGAAACACGAAAGAACCCGAAGTAACACGAAAGATCGCAAAAAGCGCAAAGGAACCCGAAAAACTCGAAGGAACGCAAAGAACCCCGTCTCGGGGTCTCTAGCGAAAAACATGAAAGAACTGGAAGAAACACGAAAGAACCCGATGGAACACGAAAGAACGCGAAAAACACGAATGAACCTGAAGTATTAAGAAAGAACGCAAAAATCCAAAGGAAGCCAAAAAAACCCCGAAGGAGCGCGAAAAAAACCGAAAGGGCGTAAAAAACTCAAAAGAAGGCGAAAAACCCCGAAGGAACACAAAAAAACCGAAAGAGCGCAAAAAAACCTAAATAGCTCAAAAATACCAAAAGAACATATAAATCGCACACCCTGTATGACATTTTATTGAAATTAGCTCCCGTACGCGGAAAAACACGAAAACTTGAGGAAAACTCTGGTGAAAGTCAGCGCTAGGAATGCGCAACTCAGATGTGACACCCTGTATATGAATCGAAAATATTTTATCAAATTAAGAACCCGTAAGCAGAAACAGCCGAAATAAATCGATGGAAAGTATTTGTTAATAATAGGCAACGCATATGGGACACCCTCTATATAATTGATTCGCAGAGAGTGCTTTTTCCAAAAAAAAAACCGAAATAATATTAATTCAACTCCAGCATCGATTCACCCTCCGTGAATTTTACTTAAGTTGAATAAAAAATTATTATTATTCGATAAAGCTCTAAAGATGTGCACATAAATAGAGGCTACTCAATTTCCAGTTGTTCCCGCATAAACCGAGTGGAATGGATTTATTCTGTGCTTCTATACAATTGCCGCAAGGTCTATGTTTTCAAGACGATTCATTTCGAAACCCGTTCGGGTTTCTTCGTGGAAATTGTGACAGAATGGAATAATTCTCGACTTTCAAAACGGAAAATTTCGGTCTTATCTCTCTACTTGGATATGAAAATGGGTTTCTACTGCCCGAACGAAACAGAAATGTCAAGATTACGTTAGATAAAAATTTAAGGAATGGAATTTTAAAACCACTATTTTAGAAATATAGTTCGTTTCTCTGTGATTTCTGAGGCCGTTTGAACTGAATTAAAAGAAAGATTACACTATATGTGAGGAAATCCTACCTGCAAAAAGGTTTTTATGAAAATATCCATTGATTACGAATGATGAATATAGGTAGTCATATTTTGATAGATTCATTTATATAAATAAATACAACCAAGCACGATGAATTTTACACGGTCGTTTCTTTGTGGAGTGAAAAATGAAATGTACAACCCGAATAAAGTATTATCTGATATCTGCAAATGCCTACCTGCGAAATATTCATTTTGATTTGTTTATTGTTTGGTTGCGATTACAATACATAAGATTAAAATGTCAACGACAATTGTCATTTCAGAGTAGGAATCGACAGGGGTGAAATGAATTCGCTAGGGATTGCCAAACTGGATCTATGCTGGGTACATTTTTGAATTTTATAAATACATATCGTAGACTGTTAAACTATAAGAGTATACCTCACCAGGGCTCTTACGAATCGTATCAATTGAAAAATTTTTAAAATATTATACGGGGTATGTATTAAAATTGTAATTGAAATTATGTGACAATGTTCTGTGAACGTCGGACGTGACTGATGATCTGGAAATTTGCATTTGAGCCGAAGTAAGCTATTTTCAGCAATTAATTTAAAATATTTTTACTTTCAATTGGAAGATATGAATAGCTCTATCCATAGGTCCGATTCTCGGGGAAGACACATATGAAAACGGCTTTTCCTGATCGCCTCAGTGGAAAAAGCCTTTTTCAATTTTACCGGACCATCTTTCGCGAAAAACCGGGAAATCGGTGTTTTAGATAATTTTTTTGAAAATGTTAGCGTGGTCGTATAGGCATGTGAAATGCACCTAACGAAAGTCCGTCTCATGAACTTTACGGTGCTCGCTTCGTTCGCGAGATCGCCTTCCCCTTTCTACCTCGAAATATCGCATTTCTGAACACCTCGCCGACCCAAAGTTTTTCGATCTCCTTCTGTGGATTACCACAGAAATATTCCTTATTGTTTTTAATATATTGGGATAAAAAACAGAACATATCATTGGTGATTTATTGTCGAATCTAGAAATGGCTGGTTTGGTAATATTGTTTCCAAATGGACGAGAAAAGGCATACTTCAATCACCTGCTCAATACCTGTGTCCCCTGCTATAGGCTTAGTGAGTCCCATTCTATCTATGATATGTTTGGAGGCTTAAATTGAGCTGAATCTCAAGTCTGGGAGAAATATACGCGTGTAGCTGCCCATGGGCTGTTAGAATGTAAACACACAGCTAATGAGCCAACAGAAAGCTCTTCTCTCGAAACTTTTCGTTTTCAAAATTCAAAAGATTCTGAAAATTTTGACAATTTCAATTTCCGAAATGTATTTTTATTGAAGATTTATTCGGATAATTTTCTCAAGAATGTAGTCCAAATGCAGATATATTAATTTTGATCATTCATATACCGGACAAAATATTTCGAAGAATTAGATAATTTTAAATTTCCTGATTTTCAGGGTCACGACACCGTCTCAGCAGCCCTGTCATTCTGCATGTTTACAATTGCGAATCACCCAGAAATTCAGGTAAATATACTCATTATTAAAAATAGATATACAAATCTAGAAAAACATCCATAGAACTGTACAATTCCAGAAACGACCAAGTATATATATATATATAGTCTATATGATAATAGTCTTCGCTTGTATTTATTAAGTATTTGGGGTAAAATTAGATATAAAAGAAGGATAATGGGTGAAACCGCAGGAGTGCAGAAAATATGAGAATTGGATGGAAGGTACTTGCCGACACGTGTTTCTGCTTATTGGCTTCTTCAGGGCAAGGCAACCAAGAAACCAGGATAGGGATGGGAAAGAATAAATATGGAGAAACGACAACACGTGTCGGCAAGTACCTTCCATCCAATTCTCATATTTTCTGCACAACCTGCGGTTTCACCCATTATCCTTCTTTTATATCTAATTTCACCGCATTATATCCTTTTCTGTTATATATATATTAATATATATAATAACAACTTTTGGCTAACAAAACAAACGTTAGCAGGGGTTGGTGACGGGGTACTTCGGTATATGGCATGAAAGCCATTGGATTCCTCAATAATTTCAAGAATATCCATCGAATCGATTCGAAACTTGAAAATTATTCGAAAACTCGTAACTACAAAAGATTGTTGCCAAATATTGAGAAAATTGACAGGCTTAAAGATTTAAAAAAGAATCTATATATGTTGGAATATTTTTGATCACTTCCAAGATATAAGTAAAATCCCAACGAAAATTCGTTTATTTATTTGTAGGATCGAAGTGTTATCCCTACATAATTAAGCGTTTCGTCCCTGGCCCACACATTCGGACTCCTCAGTATGGCTTGTGTGCACCATGCCATAGACGCGGGGGATATTAGAATAGGGAGCCGCCGGGAGTTGAAACTTGAGCGCTATATTTTCGGCTACCGAAGCGCTGTGTATTGTTGCTATGTAGGGCTGTATGGAGTGCCGCCACATGAGATCCCTACATATTTAATTGGTATCTCCAATATTGTGATTCCGTTAGTTTCCATTTGATTTGATATTTGATCTCTTCTACTCGACCCATATAATTTTTGATCCGACCTGCAATAAAGTATCCTTTAGCTAATATATTGTTTTCAAATCCTCATCGTTTCTGAATTCAATCAGTTTATCCAATCTAGACTATATGGAATACTTCTATAACAGGTGTATCTTCCATTTTGTTTTGTTACAACTGTGACTGAATTATGTCTAAATAAGTAAATCTTTATAGGAGCAAATCTTTGAGGAGGTCAACTCTATTATAACCGAAGACAGTCAACAACCGACATATGATGATTTACAAAAAATGGAGTTGTTGGAAAGATGCATCAAGGAAACGCTCAGGTTATACCCTAGCGTCCATATAATTTCCAGATACTTGGAAGAAGATATTAAACTTCATTCGGGCTGGATAGCACCCAAGCACACAATGGTGCTATTTTCGATACTGGCTCTTCAGAGAAATCCGAATATTTATCCTGACCCTGATAAGTTTGATCCCAACAGATTTTTACCCGAAAATTGTTTGCACAGGCATCCGTTTGCTTACCTCCCGTTTAGTGCTGGTTCAAGGAATTGCATCGGTAAGATTTCCAGGTTTAATACTCAACATTATTTTTTTAATCTGAGCTTGACACATTGAGCAGTATTCTAAAGAATTTGTGAGGATTAGAGTGAAAAATAAATGATATTCCCACGAAGGCATAGAATTATCGTGCAATTGTTACGGAAGTGCGTTTTTACGTTCGTGAAATGGGTGGGAAAATGATTAATGAGGGTACTTGCCAAAATTCTTACGAATGAAGTAACTCGTTATAGGTATAAAAACCAAGTTTAATCGTTATGAGGTCTTTGAATTTTCGTCGACCATAAACGTCAGTCAGGAAGAATTCGTAAAGTATGGAGAAAATAGAATCCCGCGCGGTCTTTACCAAGCGAGGAAAATCAGTTTAAACCATATTGGAGGAAATGTCACTCGCTTACGGAGACTCTTGTCCTGGTAAAACTATGATTTACAAGTGGCAAAACCTCTTTAAGATAGGAAGTCACTTGAAGACGACCACTTTCCAGGACGGCCGATTGAGGCGACCACTCCGGTAATTATTCAAAATGAGGAAAAAATAATTCTGATACCCGGCTGAAGAAAGAACAACTCGCAGAAATGGTTGGAGTATCCGATTCAACCATTTTTAAAATCCTTCACTATGATCTTGGAATATATATATCTTTATATAAGGTTGATGAATAAGGGTTTATGTTTAGACTCAATTAACTACTCTAATTTATACTCTTCTTTATTTACCAAGCTTTCGGATTACTCCAATCCTTCAGGGTATCTAAAATACCCTGATTATTATAATTATTATATTATAATTATTATTATTATAATTATATTATAATATATTATAATTATATTATAATAAATAATTATTTAACCTTTATATCTTTATATATATAATAATTATACATCCTAGTGCCTATTTGCCGTCCGATACAAATCCAGGCATTTGGACTCGGTTTGGAATCGGTTGGAACAGGATTCTCGCAATTCTGATCTGGTATATAGTATACCTGGTCTCTGAGAATTCTTCAACTGTACTCGGTATCATTCATTCACCTGTTTCATTTTCATTCATTACAGTGCTATTTCACGCCGTTCACGTACGTTCTATTTAACGACCAAAAGTATATAAAACTTTCAACTCACGTTTTTAGGACTTCCTACGGTGTTGCCGAGTTTTACAACGAGAATTTTGCGTTTAATTTATTGCAGGTGTTCACAAACCATTCCGTAATGAAATAAGGTTTTCCAGGTTCACTCAACGTTCATATGAAGAGTAGGTATATTGTTTTCTAGTGCGTATCCAAATGGGACGCTTGCTTATTTGCCGAAATTCACTCTAGATGCATTCTATATGGAGCATTAATGAAATGACACTTTCGTCTTCGAAACCACTTCGAAACATCTGTATACACTGTGCGATATGCATAAAAACAAATCCCGAGGACAAAGAAATTAGGTATACTATCGCAACTAGGCCCCGCAAAAAACCCATTTGAAATTGTCTCAATCGACACTATTCGAGACTTTGGAGGATCAAGATCAACAAAAAAGTACTTTCACCGTTTAGTAGACCACTTCACAAGATACGGATATATTATAACATCGAAAACACAAAACGCAAATAATTACATCAAATTAACCAAGAAAATACCAGAATATAATACTAAAGGTATTGTGTTATCGGAGAGTATCCTGGTATAAATTATAAGGAATTTGAAAATTTCTTAAAAGAAGAGGAAATACCGATTATGTTTACAGCAGTCAATGCCCCATTTTCAAATGGTCTATATGAAAGACTGAACCAGACAATAGTTAATAAGATAAGATAAAAGATGAATGAAAATAAGAAGAAAATATCATGGACAACTGTAGCAAATGAATGTATAAGGAGATATCACGAAACTGAACACACAGTAACAAGTGCTTCTCCAGAATACTTCTTATTAAATGGTATAAGGTCGCCAATATTACCAAATGAACTAAAACAGTATGATCGAAATGATAACCTAGAATATGATAGCAAAATTGCCTCAGAAAATAGTATGAAATACTACAATTACCTAAGGAAAGCACATTATGCTCTCTTAACTTTACCTACGACGCAGCGTAGTAATCGCGTAGGAAAATGTTCACTGACCGCGTAGTAGGGATGGGACATCGATAGATTTTCATCGATGTTTAACATCGATGATAACATCGAACTGTACCATCGATGTTAACTGAACATCGCTAATTGAACATCGATGTTTGTGAACATCGGTGTTTTTACACTTTAATTATACTTAGGTATATCAATCATTCATAATGATTTAACGATAAATTCCCAAAATATCAAAAAAAAATTTCAATGTCTACTGAGAATTCTTATATTAGAAAAAAGATACAGGTAACTATAACATAAATTTGGAAAAGCATAAAATAAAAATTGATTCAATAAATGGATAGAACTCTGGACACTGAAATAAATTAAAGGTCCCAAATACTCCTTATTACATATCCCTATCACCAAATTAGTGTAAACTGGAAAGCACAAAATCAAGTAAAATTAATTTTTGGACGCCCTCTATCTCAGAAATCAAGTCGTTCATATGAACTTTTTTATTTTAGAATTACGCAAAGTTTAACCTCTTAAAGTTTGCACAAGTAATTAATTGACACCCTGTATAGTAAACAACTGATTACAAAATTATAATAACACAAAATTGGGGTAAAACCCGAATATAACTTTCTCCTGACGTTAACCAGAACTGTGACGACTTATTTCGCCCATCTGTCTATACAGGGTGACAACAAAATATGGAATCATGCTCATGTTTGTATATTAATGAGGATATGAAATTCGATTTTTTGCAGTGTGGAATATTTTTGGTTGTACCAAAGAAGGGTCACAAATATTTCCAGTTAGACAGAAAATGGACTATTTTTTGAATATTTGATGGCAAAATCGGTATATTTTCTCATACTTTCATTGTACCCTTCATTCTGAGTACGACGCTGTTTTCTTCTACAATTTTTGACAAGTCATATCCATGATTTTGAATAATATATAAATCAACCGTTTAAAAACAAACCTAGTTGACTGAAAAATGATTCAATAGCTGAATTTCCATAAATATATACAGGGTGTCTACTATAATAGGTGCCAAACTTCAGTAGGTGATAGTACAAGTCATTTGCAACAAAAAATGTCCTAAACACTTTTTCGAAAAGTTGATAGTTATCGAGTTATTTAACACTTCTTGGTTTTTCGAAATTTTTTGCTCTCCCCTTTAAAAACAAGAATATCTCTGTTATTCTTACAGCTACATCAAATCTGATCATATCATCAGAAAGGGCAGTAAACACGTTATAAAATAGATACTCATTAATGTTAAAAAATGTTTTAAACCGGGTGTTGTAAAAGGGTAAAGGTAAAAATAGAAAAGAGTGCAAACTTAGTGGTATTTTCTTGTGAGCTGTACCATTGAAAATTGGTGAATAAGTAGTGGTTTTTTTTCTAGGAAAACTAGTACGTGTAATAGACTTTTAAACGGTATATCAACTTTTCACTTAACTTTTTGTTTTTCCAACAATATCACTGTTTTAAGTCAGAAAAACATAAAATTCAGATACGCAAATTTTATAACAATTCATTTCAAAGCATTGTAGGTTCAAAACAGTCATGAATATTACTAATCGTAACATAAAAACATTAAATAAACTTTGAATGATACTGAATGAACGTAAAAAACAATGTTATTGCAAAACCGAATTCAAAACTATAAAAACTGTTCAAATCGCCTACCCCTTTGCTCAATGCATTTTATACATCGTTTTCGTACAGAATCCATAACCTTTCAAATTCATTACGTTTTCGACGCATTGTATCACAACATTCCTGAATGCTGTTGATTAGTTCTTTTCGTTCATTAATGCGATTTTTCTACACATTTTCTTTCAAAGTGCCCCAAACATAAAAGTCTAATGGGGTAAGATCGGGGCTTCTAGGTGGCCATCTCAAAGGATAATGTCTTCCAATCTATTTCTCCCCAAAGCATTGATGTATCCAGTCCCTTACAATTCGATCATTATGGGCAGAGCATCTGTCCAGTTGAAAATAAAGTTCATATCTATCCGCTATGGAAATATCTTCAAGAGTCAACTACGTTATTATTTAGTAAATTTGTGGATTCATTAGAATTAAGGCGATCGGGAAGTATTACCGGCCCTAGCCGCCCTCTCATGAATCCCAGCCAAACATTGACTCTTAATTCATGCTGATAATGAGATAAACAGTCGCATGTGGATTTTCCGTTTCCGATATATGGGAATTTCGTAAATTTATTATTCCACTTTTAGTGAATGTTGCCTCATGTGTCCATAATATTTGATCACATCCCCACTCTTCCAACTTATTTAGGTACCACCTATAGAATTCTAATCTGACCTCACCATCCACAGGTAACAAATTCTGGACTTTATTTAAATGATACGGGTGTAAATTATTTTGTTTCAAAACTCTGTGTACTGTGGAATGGTGAAGCCCTAATGTGGCACCAACACGCCGAGTGGGATATTCTCTAATAGCGCGAAGTATTGCTGGTGCTTGTCTTCAGTGCTGAGCATTTCAACCACCTTCTCTATTTCGTAAACCTCAATCCAGTTTCCCTAGAGCGCCTAAAATCTTCTACAAATGCCTTTCTGCTAGGTTGTTGTCTATTGGGGAAACGTAACGCGTACTCTCGCACTGCTGCTCGTGAATTTCCGTTTGCGAACACGTTAATAAACAGCATATCCCGATATTCAATACTGGAGAAAACAGTCAAATTCTTTTTTTTTTAGATGCGTGTAAGTCGAATTAATTCGTTAAAGTAAATGATCTTTTTTATAAGTTCGCTTAATGACAAATTTTGTCAAATTTGAGATGATTTGCATATCCTCGAACCCATGTAAATGTCAAGTTTGCTTAGCTCGAGATTAAATTCCGCCATATTGTTCATTTTCGTTCGTGGTATTCATCTCCGGCGGCCCCGCACCAGATACGCACCAACACACGCTCCAACCCGTCTCCTCCTCAAACCTTTGTTTACAACTTTGCTGTTTTTATGTTACTATTAACATTGAGTATAAATCTACTCTACCACTAGATTTATACTCAATGCTATTAATAATATTTATAACTGTTCTGAACCTACAATGTTTCGAAATGAAGTATCATAAAATTTGCGATTCCTATTTTTATGTTTTTCTGACTTGAAACAGTAATATTGTTAGAAAAACAAAAAGTTAAGTGTAAAGTTGATATACCGTTTAAAAGTCTATTACATGTACTAGTTTTTCCTAGAAAAAAAACAACTACTTATTCACCAATTTTCATTGGTACAGCTAACAAGAAAATAACACTAAGTTTGCACTCTTTTTAATTTTTACAATTAACCCTTCTACAACACCCGGTATAAAACATTTTCTTAACATTAGTAACTACCTATTTTATAGCCGCTTTACTGCCTTTTGCGATGATATGGTCAGATTTGATGTAGCTGTAAGAATAACAGAGATATTCTTGTTTTTAAAGGGGAAAGCAAAAAATTCCGAAAAACCAAGAAGTGTTGAATAACTCGATAACTATCAACATTTCGAGAAAGTGTTATAGGACATTTTTTGTTGCAAATGACTTGTACTATCACCTACTGAAGTTTGGCACCTATTATAGTAGACACCCTGTATAAAACATCGAGAAACCGATGTTTAATATTCTATCCGCAACATCGATGTTAGCATCGATGTTGAAAATCATTGAACATCGATGGTGAAAACATCGACATCGATACTCAAACATCGATGATGATGTCCCATCCCTACCGCGTAGTGGTAGGCAAGGCAGCTTGCACTTCACATGATAGTGTGAGAGAAAGAGAGAGGCGTGGACCGGCTAATTACGATGTCACAATAAATTGATAAAGGATTATTGAAGATTTAATAAAGAGTTTCAAGGATGGGAACAGTAAAGTGAATAATTGACATCAAATGTTGTTTCTTTGTTTACGAGTAAAACTTATACAAATATATTGTTGACAGAATAATAAATAAAAATTTTTGTTTTACAGAGAAACTATTCTGTTCAGTTATTCAAACCTTCACTTACAAAAGAATAATAGAATAAAAATACAATGAGCATTATATATACAGGGTGTCTACTATAATAGGTGCCAAACTTCAGTAGGTGATAGTACAAGTCATTTGCAACAAAAAATGTCCTATAACACTTTTTCGAAAAGTTGATGGTTATCGAGTTATTCAACACTTCTTGGTTTTTTGGAATATTTTGCTATCCCCTTTAAAAACAAGAATATCTCTGTAACTCTTACAGCTACATCAAATCTGACCATATCACCGCAAAGGGCAGTAAACATGCTATAAAACAGGTAGTTAATAATGTTAAAAAAATGTTTTATACCGGGTGTTGTAAAAGGGTAAATGTAAAAATTAAAAAGAGTGCAAACTTAGTGGTATTTTCTTGTTAGCTGCACCATTGAAAATTGATGAATAAGTAGTTGTTTTTTTTGTAGGAAAAACTAATACATGTAATAGACTTTCAAACGGTATATCAACTTTTCACTTAACTTTCTGTTTTTCCAACAATATTACCGGTTTCACGTCAGAAAAACATAAAAATCAGAAACGCAAATTTTATGATAATCCATTTCAAAACATTGTAGGTTCAAAACAGTTATAAATATTATTAAAAGTATCATAAAAACAGTTGTAAACAAAGGTTTGAGGAGGAGGCGTGTTGGAGGGTGTGTTGGTGCGCAGGGGCCGCCAGAAATGAATACCATGAATGAAAATGAACAATATGGCAGAATTTAATCTTGAACTAAGCAAACTTGACATTTGCATGGGTTCGAAGATATGCAAATTAACTTAAATTTGACAAAATTTGTTGTTAAGTAAATTTAAAAAAAAGACCATTTACTTTAACGAATTAATTCGACTTATAAGCATCTACAAAAAAAAAGAATATGACTGTTTTCTCAAGTATTGAATATCGGGATATGTTGTTTATTTACGGGTTCGCTAACGGAAATTCGCGAGCAGCAGTGCGGGAGTACGCGTTACGTTTCTCCAATAGACAACACCTAGCAGAAAGGCATTTGTAGAAGTTTTTAGGCGCTCTGGTGAAACTGGGTCGAGGTTTACGAAATAGAGAAGGTGGTCGAAATGCTCAGCACTGGAGACAAGCACCAGCAATACTTCGCGCTATTAGAGAAGATCCCACTACAAGCACTCGGCCTGTTGGTGCCACATTAGGAATTCACCATTCCACAGTACACAGAGTTTTGAAACAAAATAATTTATACCCTCATCATTTAAATAAAGTCCAGAATTTGTTACCTGTGGATGATGAGGTCAGATTAGAATTCTGTAGGTGGTACCTAAATAAGTTGGAAGAGTGGGGATGTGATCAAATATTATGGACGGATGAGGCAACATTCACTAAAAGTGGAATAATAAATTTACGAAATTTCCATATATGGGAAACGGAAAATCCAGAGGCGACTGTTATATCTCATTATCAGCATGAATTAGGAGTCAATGTTTGGTTCGGATTGATGAGAGGGTGGCTATTCGGGCCGGTAATACTTCCCGATCGTCTCAATTCCAATGAGTTCACAAATTTACTAAATAATAACGTAGTTGACATTCTTGAAGATATTTCCATAGTGGATACTTTATTTTCAAATGGACGAATGCCCTGCCCATAATGGTCGAATTGTAAGGGACTGGTTGACTCAACGCTTTGGGGAGAAATGGATTGGAAGATATGGTCCTGTGAGATGGCCACCTAGAAGCCCCGATCTTACCCCATTAGGCTTTTATGTTTGGGATTCACTTTGAAAGAAAATGTGTATAAAAATCGCATTAATGATCGAGAAGAACTAATCAACAGAATTCAGGAATGTTGTGATGCAATGCGTCGAAAACTTAATGAACTTCGAAAGGTTGCGGATTCTATACGAAAAAGATGTATTAAATGCATTGAGCAAAGGGGTAGGCAATTTGAACAGTTTTTATAGTTTTCAACTCGGTTTTGCAATAACATTGATTTTTATGTTCATTCAGTTTAATTCAAAGTTTATTTAATATTTTTATGTTACTATTAATAATATTTATGACTGTTTTGAACCTGCAATGTTCTGAAATAAATATTTATAAAATTTGCGTTTCTGAATTCTATGTTTTTTAACTTAAAATAGTGATATTGTTAGAAAACAGAAAGTTAAGTGAAAAGTTGATATACCGTTTGAAAGTCTATTACATGTATTAGTTTTTCCTAGAAAAAAAACAACTACTTATTCACCAATTTTCAATGGTACAGCTAACGAAAAAATACCACTAAGTTTACACTCTTTTCAATTTTTACATTTACCCTTTTACAACACCCGGTATAAAACATTTTTACAACATTAGTAGCCTCCTTTTTTATAGCACCTTTACTGCCATTTGCGATGATATGGTCAGATTTGATGTAGCTGTAAGAATATCAGGGATATTCTTGTTTTTAAAGGGGAAAGCAAAAATTTCCGAAAAACCAAGAAGTGTTGAATAACTCGATAACCATCAACTTTTCGAAAAAGTGTTATAGGACATTTTTTGTTGCAAATGACTTGTACTATCACCTACAGAAGTTTGGCACCTATTACAGTAGACACCCTGTATACTTATTAAGAACTATGTTAAAGCTATTGGGTGACTATGGTGCTGAGGTAGTTTCAGCAATGTCTTTTGGGAACTACATATATTGTGTGGACCATTTTGGAATCATTTTGTGCCATGATAACAACTTGATGTTAATCATTGAAATACTGAGATCATTTATATTACATTAAGCTATAATAGCCGAAAACTGATACTTAGCGCTCATTATCATGATATTTCTTCTCTGAAGACAATGACAATTTGAAATGGCCTGTCCATTTTGATTCAATATGTCGAAAACTGTCGAAATGAGTAGGGTGGGATATATTCTTTCCTTGGATTCTCTCAAAGATATTTATCACAGCCTGGTACGGAAGTGATCTTAGCCACAACCACAAAACCGATAAAGGTCGCACACACGATCCGAAGTATATGTCAGGATGCGAATATACAGTGTGGAACAGCCAAATGGAATAAATTCGATAACGGACAAATGAGAGCGTGTTTGGAAAAACGCTTGGACACGGCGATTTGTATTTTTAACTGAGCATTTTTTCAAAAAAAAAAAAAATTATATAGGGTGCGTCATTTGACAGTGGCCAATACCCACTTTCTTATTTTAAATGTAATCCCCTGTATATTATTAATTACCCCCGTAGCACGTCACAAACGGATGTCCATTTTTTCTAATTTCGTCTGTGATCTTGTTCGAAGGATAGAAACATAATCCAATAGTGTTGTTTGCCTGACAAAACCGATTTCATCGAAAATTTTGAACTTTTTGAATATTCATAACACCACTCGGTACCCCCGTAGCACGTCACTGACGAATGTGCATTTTTTCTAATTTCGTCTGTGATCTTGTTCGAACGATAGAAATAAAATCCAATAGAGTTGTTTGCCTGACAAACCGATTTCATCGAAAATTTTTAACATTTTGAATATTTATAACACCACTTGGTACCCCCGTAGCACGTTACAAACGAATGTCCATTTTTTCTAATTTCGTCTGTGATCTTGATCGAACGATAGAAACATAATCCAATAGTGTTGTTTGCCTGACAAAACCGATTTCATCGAAAATTTTGAACTTTTTGAATATTCATAACACCACTCGGTACCCCCGTAGCAAGTCACTGACGGATGTCCATTTTTTCTTATTCCCTCTGTTAGCTTGTTTGAATGATAGAAACATAATCCAATAGCATTTTTTGCCTGACAAAACCGATTTAATCGAAATTTTTTAACATTTTGAATATTTATAACACCACTTACTACCCTTGTAGCACGTCACTGACGGATGTCCATTTTTTCTAATTTCGTCTGTGATCTTGTTCGAAGGATATGATCATAATCCAATAGTGTTTTCTGCCTGAGAAAACCGGTTTCATCGAAAATTTTGAACTATTTGCAACCCCCAGCACATCACTGACAGATGTCCATTTTTTCCACTTTTTCATTAAGGTTGTCTCCCTAATGAAAATATAATTCGAGCTCGTTATATTATCGACATTCAGTGAAAATTTCGAATATATCAATTTTCTTCACCCCATGTATCTCGAGATAGAAGAATTTCCAAGTTTCCTCTCTTTAATTCATTCGATAAGCTTTCTGTTATATTGAAAGCATATTACACATTGGTTAACAGTATTTCAAGTAACATTTCGAACAGATTCATTATATATTCGCATCCTGACATATATGTCGGATAGTGTGTGCGACCTTTGACGGTTTTGTGGTTGTGGCTAAGATCACTCCCGTCAGCCTGGTACCTGTCATCTTTCGTACAACATTCTGCTTTGGGGAAACTCATCAGATAGTGGCAGGGCTTTCATTTCATTCTGCGCATGATGTATAATACATCCTCGCGTGTGTCATGCAGAGGTTTGTTTGTTCAACATTGCATTCCTACTTAAATTTCCTTTCATAAGTGGAGGAGAACGAAGATAATTGTTACTCCATTATCCAGCTTTTATGATTAAAACACCAGAAGTGAGGTAAAGTTATTATTCCACAGCAAAAAACAACCAACTTCAAAATCTCCTCTATTCATCAGTGTATAGAGCTTTTAATCATCATAAGATCTCCTAATTATATTGAATTCAAGAAGAGAGTTCAAAGCCTGTTATTAAGTGGATGTTATTATACTGCCATAGATTTCTGTGATGACTATCACTGATTACTCACAATATTGTTTTCTTTTATATTTTGACTTGTTCTATATGCGTATGAACATGTCCTGAAGGATGTATAAATTATTATTATTATTATAAGATCACTAAACTAGTCGATCATTTAAACTCCATATCATCAAAATTTTTATGAAATCAATACCAATCAAACCCATTCATTAACCGCAAAAATTCATTGAATTAATCTATGAATTAATGAAACTGAATTCAACACTAAGCTTGAGAGAGTAAATCCGTATTTTGTTTTGCAGGTCAACGTTTTGCTATGATGGAGATGAAGGCCCTCCTATCAGTTGTTATTCGAAAATTTCGAATAATTGCTGTTGACAAGCATCTTGAATTGAAAATGGAAGCAATTTTGAGACCAAAGAACGGTATCAAAGTGAAATTTACACCAAGGAACACGTAGTTCACTGTTTTGAACAAAATGGGAATTTGTCGGGGATTAAATGATTTCTGAAACCATTAGTTTTTGTTCTCGACTTCTTTCCATATCCATTCTGGGATCAACTCGCACTGGTTCAAGTAATGTCGGCATCATCGAATATAAAAATAGTACATTGTTTACCGGGTAGGAAAAGCTTAATATTCCTGGACGACTGTGAAGATTATTTTTCCGCAAATCGTTTAAAATTCGACAGATATTGATTGATTTGGAAAAAACGCGATAATTTTATTCCCAAATGAATGGTGCTTTGAAATTCCTAATAAAATTACTTGGTTACTATGGAAACGTATTGAGGTTGAATTGTCAAACTTGACGCTTATAAATTTAATTGCTGGTGTTCTCGAAAGTAAAATGATAAATGATGATGAAATTTCCATTCCTGGGACTCCTCCAGAGCTGGTTGAGGCAGTGAATACTGCTTCATTAGAATCATTGCCAAATAAATCAAGAGAAAAGTACGAAAATGCATACAGACGTTTTTTGGATTATCGCATGAGTAAAAATACGAGTTCTTTCTCAGAAAATGTTTTAATGGCATACTTCCTAGACCTTTGTTTAAAGATGAAATATTCAACATTATGGGCCAATTATTCAATGCTGAAGTCAACCCTTGCACTTAAACACAATGTAGATATATCTACCTACTCAAAACTTCGTTCTTCATTGAAACTATCATTTATGTAGAACACTAACAACTGTACGGAAATATCATTTCCCTACAGTAAGGAAGTCCTGACTTTTTCTTCAAGAAATTTTGAGAGGAATATATTTTTAAGGGTTCTTGTTATAGCGTGTGCCATCTCCATTTATAATATTATTATAATTGATTAATATTATTATTATAATTATTAATTATTATTATTATAAATTTTTTGAATAGGTACTTTTTTGGAAAGGTCTTTGTATCTTATTCACAGAAGTGCAGAAATTTTCAAGAAAAAAATTTTTTGTTAAAAATTAGATAGCTCGAAGAGGTTTTCAGAAGATGCACTTTTTCATGGCTCATTTACTTTGAGCCGATGGCACCTGATGAAATTTGTCACCGAATGAAACTCGACCAACATCTTCGGTGACAAATTTCATCAGGTAAGGTACAGTCGCCAAATTTCGTCCCCATGGTTCAAATACTTGATATCTAGAGTTATTTACGTCAGTCGGCCATTGCAAAAGTTTGCTGGTGGAACGTATTTCCTGTCTAGAGATATTTGAACAAATTAAAAACTATTCAAGGTGAGTATTCGATTGAAATATTATGTCAACTGTTTGATTATAGATCCCTTTCACTAACTGAAACGAAATATTTGTCAGAAATTGTTTTGCTCTCCAAGATTTGAATCGATTCTAATTCAATTTAGGTAATAACATGTGTTTTTGATTAAAGGACAGATAACAAGATTGGCAGATTCTTAATATAGTCCGCTAGATTAAATCCAATATCGTCCCCGGGGACGATAATTGGATCACTTCGTCATTCACTATCGTGCAGTTTTTATAACTGTTTTCATATTTATTTGTTTGATTTGTTAATGTCAACGAGAAAGTTGTGGGATCCTGAAGCTATTAAAAAAGCTGCACGAACCAAAGAAATTGGTTATGGCAGTTAGATTATTTAATGTTCCAAAGGCTACTTTAAATGATCTTGTGAAAATATGTGACAAGCCTATAGAAGATATAATTTTTGGAAAAATAGGAAAAAAACCAGTGTTACCCCCTGAATTAGAAATAAAATGAATTAGAATTAAAATGCTTGCAAATGGAAGCCAATTACTTTGGTATGACCGCTTCTGATTTGAAACGAATAGCGTTCCAATTCGTTATAAGAAAAAATATTCCATACCCATTCTAAAGAACCAAAAATAAAGCAGGTAAAAAATGGATGAAGTTATATAGGGCTCGTTATTCCAAATTGTCTTTTCGCCATCCAGAATCGCTATTACTAGCTCGCATATAAGGCTTTACTGGAGAAGGTGTGAAATGTTTTTTTGATATATTTTAATCTGAATTACAAAAGATTCATTACAAACCAACTAAAATATTACATTAAGAGTGAACTGCCGGATTAGTTCCGCTCTCTGTCCTAAAAGTTGATGCACTACCTTCCCCATGTTATCGTGCCGGGACAGATATTTAGTACCGGCAATACTCGAGCATCCAAATGTTAGGTGTAAGACTGTTTCCTCAGCTCTATTGCACAGACGACACTTCGTGTTCTCTATATGCTTTTTCATTATATGCTTTGTATAGTTTCTTGTGGGGACAACCTGATCTTGAATAGCAAATATTGTGCTTTCAGTCTGAGGGAACATATATCCTTGGACAGTGGCGTAGCGTGCCATCTCGGCGCCTGGGGCGGGAGACCCGTTTTGCCGCCCCCATTCTATAGGTGCTTAATTAAAATTAAATTTCACAGGCAATGAGGTATCTTTTATTCAAGGTAAAATAGTATGAGCGGTTTTACAAGCGGATTCTAAGGGCCTTATGAGCAGCGAAGTCAGAAATAACTTTGTCAAAATCAATATAAGCAGCCAATTCTTGTTCAATCGACAATATAGCCAAATTTGATAGTCTAGCGGTGCTCATAGTAGATCTGAGGTAATTTTTATTAGCTTCAACTTCGAGAAACTTCTCTCACAACTTGCAACACTAATCGCTAAAGTCGAATATATACGAATCAAGACGACTATATTTGGAACCGAAATTCCGAGATTTAGTTTTTGAATGAACTGGAGGAGCTCCAGTGGTCCTTTACCACTTATATTTTCGTCTGATTCAGAACAGGCAACAAACTGCTGGAGTCGCTTCCGCTCCATCTGAAACTCGCCCCTGTCGATGTCTTCTAATACATGGGAAAGATCACACTCGAACTCGCTGTCCAAAAGTTTTGCTGGCATCAAAAATCCGAACTTGTCCGATATTTCTTGAAGTTGCTGGAATCGAGTCGTCATTTCTTGAATGATCTTGTCGAATGATGCGAACACTTCTCGTCGGATTTCCTGCTCGTGAGACAAAGCTGCATCTTCAGAAGATTCATCGCCATGCATGCGTTTTTTCCTGCGAATTCTTCTCGTTTTGAGTTCGATTCCGAGTTTTTCGCAGACAGTCTTAGCAAAGTCAATTGCTTCTTGCACGAAACGGTTTCTACTTTCCATTAAAAGGGTTTTCAAAGCGCAGAGCTTCTGAGCACACCTATCCACACTAAGTCCTCTTTGTTGCAGGTAAATCTGTGCGTCATCTACTTCAGGTAGCACTGCAGCCCAAAAGCCAAGAAAAGTTAGGAAGTTAAATGACTACATGGCTGTCAGGAGAAGACTGGCTCCCGATCTTGTTTCGAAAGTTTGAGATGAATCTGTTAATTGTTCCAGTACCTCAAGAACTACCTCAAACTTATTTTTAAGCATCTTGACAGCTACATGTCTAGCGCTCCAGCGCGTTTCAGTGACTCGTTTCACTGCTTGACCTGTGACGGCAACCAAAGCGTTCCATCGAGCAGTTGATGCAGAAAAGAAGGCAAATAGCTTCTCCAGAGTTCCAAAAAACGTCACGGAATCCACTGATTCAGAGTCAGTTAGTGATAAACATATAGAACCTTACAACCTTGCAATTAATTGCGAGTAACCCATACATGTTATGTCTAGTCTAAAATAACTGGAGTAATTCTAGTTCACGCACGATTCTAAATGGAGGAATCATATACTTACACTGGAATCACTTTCGCTGCTGCAGGATGTCATCGAAGACGTTAATGTGGCTTTCGAACCAGAACTGGAACTGAAATACTTCAGTAATGCACCTTGAGACTTCTTCGCATCTGCATCTTTCTTAGCCTTTTTTTTGCGGAATTCCGCACCGCTTTCTTTGACTCTTTTCATTTTCAAAAACTAGTTCAAAGATTGGGTAGGTAAAGTTCTAAATGTTTAGTTTTAAAAGCTTTAACAGTATTTAAAAGATCGAAACACAATATAAATGACTTTCGTTCCGTATCCAAAACTCTCGCGAAACAAACATACGAGTAATGCGTGATTGCGTGACGGTACTTCACAATGCACTAAAACAAACAAAGTTCAGTATAATGTTCAATGAGTGAGAAAGAGAGGCATCGAATGGACACGGGCCGACGCGTGAAACAAAAGATCTCAAGTCAACTCGACTCGCACGCGCCCGGCAGCGCCGCGCGGCATGATGCGATGTTGTCGTTCGTATGTAGTGGTCTCAACTCGCTTCACCGGCGACATTTTGCCGCCCCCGCGGGCTGCCGCCCGGGGCGGGCCGCCCCCTCCGCCCCACCCACGCTACGCCACTGTCCTTGCATGAGATAGGTATTAGAAGCGGTTAAGTTTACTTCCTCTTGATGTATACTGGAGTAAAATCTCCCGTGCAGTTCTTATGCACTCCATCGCTATCTGAGCGTCTCTAGATGGTTATGTTCTTCTTGCTGCACCGGCATGGATCGTATACCTTGGGCTATCCATTGATGAATCGGTAAGTTGTTGTTCAGGAAGTGATTCTTGATATTATGAATTTCCTTTCCACAGGTAGCCTCAACAGAGCACAGACCACGGCCTCCCTCTTTCCGGGGTAAGTAGAGTCTTTCTATTGCCGAGTTAGGATGGTGTAGGCCAAATTGAGTCAGTGTAGATCTAATTTTCTGGTCTATTTGCTGTAGCTCCGTTTTTGACCAGGAGAGTATTCCAGCTGTGTAAGTGAGCGGTGGTATGGCCCATATGTTTATTGCCATTATTTTGTTCTTTGCAGATAACTGGGATCTTAGTATTATTCTTAGAATTTCTTCTTTTGTAAGATCTTTATTCTCTCTATGTCTAATCTCGAATGTTTGTTGAATGCCTAGATATTTATATTTGTCTTCATTCGTTAAGTTGGCTATCTCTTTTCCGTCTCTCAGTTTCACATTTCCTTCTTCCGGCAGTTTTCCTCTCCTTACTATGACCGATGCACACTTTTCCATTCCCAAGATCATTCCTATATCTGCGCTGAACATCCTCACTATTTCCAGCTCTCCTTCCAATTGTGCTCGGCCTCTAGCGTACAGTTTAAGATCGTCCATATAAAACAGGTGCGTGAGTTTAGTTCGCTCAATCACTGCGTAACCGTAAGCTGATCTATTAAGCATACCACTCAGAGCGTTAAGAGCTAAACAAAACCAGGGTGGGCTGAGTGAGTCCCCCTGAAAGATTCCTATTTTAATTTGAATTTCCGCTGTTTCATACGAAATTCCTCCCAAGTGAAGGCTGAGAGCTGTCCGCCACGTCGCCATCAAGATTTTTAGCATTTCAATTACTCGTTGTTCTATTTTATATATTACTAGAACCTCCATAAGCCACGAATGTGGGACCGTGTCGTACGCTTTTTGTAATCGATCCACGCTATTGGAATGTTCTTATTTCGCCTTCTCGCCAGCTTCGTTACCTCGTTATCAATGATCAGAAGCTCCTTACTTCCCCTACTCTTGCTTCTGCATCCGTTTTGTTCCCATGCCATCACGTTGCAGTGCTTGAGATGATGGTTTATCTTATTGGCAAGAAGAGAGATATTGTAAATTGATGGCAGGCAGGTGATCGGCCTGTAGTTCTCCGGGTGGTCCAAGTCTCCTTTTTTTGGCAACAGGTAAGTCTTGCCCTCGGTGAAATAATGTGGGATTTTCTGAGGTTCCTTCAACGCTTTGCCAATTAGTCGAGCAAGCACTTTGTGTGTAGAAGTTAATGCTTTCCACCAGTAGCTTTGGATACCGTCGATGCCAGGGGCTGCCCAGTTCTTCATTCGCTTTATGGTATCTCTGACATCTTTTGTGGTTTGCAACTATTACAGCACAGTCGACTTTATGACAGAGTTCTTCGAATTCTTCTGATTCCTGAAATATACTGCTGAGAGCTGTGTCAATTGCTCTAATCATATCCTTTCCTTCAGAGTTCAATTTTATTCGGCTGATGTATGGCCTACTTTTCATTGGCATTCCTATCCATTTCAGGCTAGTCTCTTCGAAGACAGCCTTTATCTTTATATTTATCATAGCTGATTCATCTTGTTCCAATTCTGTCATTTGCTGTGTGTTGTTCTCGCCTTCCTGTGGGGTCACCAGGCTACGACGCGACGCAGTTGTCATATCACGAATGCTTCTCCGGATCATCCTCATTCTGGACGTTGGTGAACGTATCTGCCATTCTGCTCTTAGAGACTCTAGTTCATCTGGTGATATTAGCTTTCTGGATTTTATGATCTTTATTTGTGCTATCAGATGTTTCCCAGGGAATTCCTTATCTGGATATAATTCCAGCCACTTTTCTGCCAGTTTAGCTGCATACTTCTTCGTATTTTTCTCTCCCTCCGTCACTTGGAAATAAGCGTTGATAAGACCCAGATTCATATCTCTGGTCCAGCGCTGCCTTCCCCGTCTAAGGGTTTGAGCGGGATCTGCTAGTTCAGATGCAAGATCAGTCACGGCCAGCTATAAGCTGTTACCCTGCGTTATCCTTCTCGAGGTGTTTGGCCTTGTGGTGCCGGTTCGCGAAGTGGTGCCACTTGCTTCAACTTGTTCCGCTAGAGACTGTGCCCGTCTTCCCCCAAGAGCAGTCTCCACTCTGGGGGCGGTTTCTGAGGCTTTTGTTCTTTGTCGAAAGCATTTCACACTCACAATATGAGGGGTGCTAACCCTTCATATCGTTTGACTAGCGTACGCGGGGTCGTCACTCCCCGATGGCTTTACCACCCTGCGTATATATATATATATATATATATATATATATATGAATTCGTTTTTACCTAGTTCTCTATTACATGTAAAGGACTTATTCATTGGGTATCTAGGTTGAAGTTTAATTTTGATGTTTATTGTTTACAAACGTTTCGGCAATCCGCCTTCTTCAGTGTAAATTATGAATTAAAATGGACATTACAATCTAAAAATTGCATACATTAATCAAATATATAAAAATTATTGCGAAATATCTCACAAATTGTCATCTTTGTTGTTTCGATGTTGTCAAGTGGGTGCTGTCATCTTTATGTCATAGTTCTAGAATTCAGTCTGTTGTCATTGATTGTCAGTTCTTTTACTTTAATTCGGTGGTCGCTTCAATAGTGGCATATAAATACGGCTCAGATTTTTAGTGTCTAATTTGTCATTTACTGTGTTTTCGTTTGCCATTTGAATGTGAATCATCTCTAAAATTTCTCTTTTATTTTGTTGAGGTTCGATTGCTAAGATTTTGGTGTCTTCGTAATTAAAATCGTGTTTTTGTGTTCTTTTATGTTTGTTCAGTGCTGTGGTTGCGTTTTTGGTGTATTTATGTGCGTTTAATCGGTCTTGTAGTCTCTGTGAAGTCTGACCTATGTATTGTTTGTCACAATCTCGGCATGGCACGCTGTATATCACGTGTGACTTTTTTGTTTTTGGTGTTGAGGATTTTATTTTACTGAAAATCTGGCCTATTTGATTTTGTGGCTTGTGAACTAATTCTCTATTAAAAGGTTTTATTATGTTGTTTATTTTATGTGACAGACCCTGGATGAAGGGTAGGGGTATCCGTTTAGTATTGTCAGTAGTGGATTTTTCTTTTTTTTGTGTGTTGTATAGTCTGTGTGTTCTTTGTTTTATAAGTTTCTGAACCATAATCTTAGGGTAGTTGTTGGCAAGCAGAAGTTCCTTCACATCTGTTAGTGACCTTTCCCGTAGCACTGGTGATGTCAGTTTTAGTGCTCTGTCAATATATCCTATAGCTGTACTCTTTTTCTGGGACTGGTGGTGATTAGAATTGAAGTCTAAAATGTGAATAGAATTCTGCTCTTTCCTGTACCACTGTGTTAGGAGTTTTCCGTTCTCTCTCATAATTGTCACATCCAGAAAGTTTATGTTGTTGTTGTTTTCTTCTTCTAGTGTGAATTCTAATGATTCATGGAAATTATTGAAATGGTGGAGGATCTTAGTAATTTCGTCTGGTGTTGTAACGATTATACAGTCATCAACATATCTTTTGTAGAATGTTGTTCCATATTGTTTCATGATTTCCTCTTCAATCAATTCCATTACTAACTGGGCTATGGGGCTAGATATAGGGTTACCCATGGCAGCTCCTTTGGTTTGTTGGTAAAAATTGTTTTCGTATTGAAAATAGCTATTGTTCATGATGAACTGAACAGTTTCAATAAATTTTTCTTCGGGTATTGTTGTGAACTGTGATATTCTGTCCCAATTTTTTCTAATTGCCTGTTTCGTTAAGTCGATGGGAATGTTTGTATAAAGTGATCGCACATCTAATGAATATAATCGGTGGTTATTTTGTATTTTGATGTTTTTTAATGTTTCTTTGAGATGAAATGAGTTTTTTATATAGTAAGGATTGGTGTTTGTTGTTCTTGAGAGGGTGTTGGCTATATATTTCGACAACTTATATAGAGGTGATTGTATGAATGAGACTATTGGTCTTAATGGTATGTTCTCTTTATGGACTTTTGGTAATCCATATATTTTTGGGATTTTACTATTGTGGACAATCATCGTTTTTGCTTCTTGTGCTGTGATGTATTTCTCTTGTAACCAATCTTTGACTATTTTGTTGTTCTCCTTTTCTATTGTTACAGTCATATCTCGTTTAATTTTTTGTATGTTGTCTTGTCATCTAAGAGTTCTTGCATTTTTTTGTTATATTCATCTTTGGATATTATTACCACTTTATTACCTTTGTCTGCTCTAATAACTTGTAAATCGCTGTTATTTTTCAAGAATGTTTTTGTTTTCATGAAGTTTGATTTAACAATATTTTTCTTTGTGTTCTACTTCTCAATTGTTTTTGTGTGCATTAAGAGCTTGTGTTATGTTTGTTCGTATGTTGTCTTGATCTTCTCTAGGCAATTTTTCGATTGAATTTTCTATTTCTGTAATTATATCGAAAACTGGAATTTCTCTTTCTCTGTCTACTTCCATAGCATATTTGGGGCCCAAGTTGAGTGTTTCTGTCACGAATTCAGGTAGTGTTGTCTGTGTCAAGTTTACTATTCTCGTTGTTTCTTTATTTATCTGTTTACAATTTTTCTGTGGATGTGTCAATTTCTGAATTTTTTTGTCATGAATGGTTTTATGTTGGTTTATTGTACACTCCAATTTATGGTTCACATGTCTTTCTAGGATGTTTCTCGAATTCTTTCCTTTGATGTTTTCGAATTCGTCGAGTATTCTGTGGAGTTCACCCTCTAACCTGTTTATTGTTTTGGTCGTGTCTGTTATCAATAAGTTTATCGTTCGGAAGATGAAGTTGTCTTTTAGTTTATTATATTTTTCAGTGAGATATCTGCAATTGTACACGATGTGATCTGTTTTTAGCTTTAAAAATGATGGGCATAATTTATATTGTTTGCATTTAAGTAGAAATATTCTTCTGGTTTTTGTTTTAGCAAGCTTGTCTATTAACTTTTGAGTGTTCCTGTTATTGAGCTGTGCAGCTACGTCATGATCTTGACAACATCGAAACAACAAAGATGACAATTTGTGAGATATTTCGCAATAATTTTTATATATTTGATTAATGTATGCAATTTTTAGATTGTAATGTCCATTTTAATTCATAATTTACACTGAAGAAGGCGGATTGCCGAAACGTTTGTAAACAATAAACATCAAAATTAAACTTCAACCTAGATACCCAATGAATAAGTCCTTTACATGTAATAGAGAACTAGGTAAAAACGAATTCATATATAACAATGCAGGGGGAAGAAAGCATTTTTCAAGATCATGACGTAGCTGCACAGCTCAATAACAGGAACACTCAAAAGTTAATAGACAAGCTTGCTAAAACAAAAACCAGAAGAATATTTCTACTTAAATGCAAACAATATAAATTATGCCCATCATTTTTAAAGCTAAAAACAGATCACATCGTGTACAATTGCAGATATCTCACTGAAAAATATAATAAACTAAAAGACAACTTCATCTTCCGAACGATAAACTTATTGATAACAGACACGACCAAAACAATAAACAGGTTAGAGGGTGAACTCCACAGAATACTCGACGAATTCGAAAACATCAAAGGAAAGAATTCGAGAAACATCCTAGAAAGACATGTGAACCATAAATTGGAGTGTACAATAAACCAACATAAAACCATTCATGACAAAAAAATTCAGAAATTGACACATCCACAGAAAAATTGTAAACAGATAAATAAAGAAACAACGAGAATAGTAAACTTGACACAGACAACACTACCTGAATTCGTGACAGAAACACTCAACTTGGGCCCCAAATATGCTATGGAAGTAGACAGAGAAAGAGAAATTCCAGTTTTCGATATAATTACAGAAATAGAAAATTCAATCGAAAAATTGCCTAGAGAAGATCAAGACAACATACGAACAAACATAACACAAGCTCTCAATGCACACAAAAAACAATTGAGAAGTAGAACACAAAAGAAAAATATTGTTAAATCAAACTTCATGAAAACAAAAACATTCTTGAAAAATAACAGCGATTTACAAGTTATTAGAGCAGACAAAGGTAATAAAGTGGTAATAATATCCAAAGATGAATATAACAAAAAAATGCAAGAACTCTTAGATGACAAGACAACATACAAAAAAATTAAACGAGATATGACTGTAACAATAGAAAAGGAGAACAACAAAATAGTCAAAGATTGGTTACAAGAGAAATACATCACAGCACAAGAAGCAAAAACGATGATTGTCCACAATAGTAAAATCCCAAAAATATATGGATTACCAAAAGTCCATAAAGAGAACATACCATTAAGACCAATAGTCTCATTCATACAATCACCTCTATATAAGTTGTCGAAATATATAGCCAACACCCTCTCAAGAACAACAAACACCAATCCTTACTATATAAAAAACTCCTTTCATCTCAAAGAAACATTAAAAAACATCAAAATACAAAATAACCACCGATTATATTCATTAGATGTGCGATCACTTTATACAAACATTCCCATCGACTTAACGAAACAGGCAATTAGAAAAAATTGGGACAGAATATCACAGTTCACAACAATACCCGAAGAAAAATTTATTGAAACTGTTCAGTTCATCAACCTTGGTGAGCGGGTATTTAGACAGGAATCTTCACAGTGGTCACGTTAGACTCATCGAGCCAGCCACCGATAGCCCAGCCAAAGGAATACTCACCGGGAAGACGTTGGTGAGGGAGAAACAGGAAGTACCCGTGAGGATACTGAACACGAACACGTATCCAGTAAATCTGAAGAAAGACACTGTAATAGGAGAATGCTGCTCAGTATCGTGTGTGACAGGCGGTAGTCAAGACGAACAGAAGAGCATTCCCAAGAAGAATAAGGTGTCACACAAATTGGTCGAAATGCTGACATCCTCCTGCAACAACCTAGAACCAGAATACATCAAGGAAGTAAGTAAATTGATCACCGAATATAGTGATGTATTTGCCATGGATGATGACCAGCTGGGAAGAACTAATGTCGTGAAGCACCCAATCAATACCGGAAATTCAGGACCTATTCGCCAACATCCGCGAAGACTTCCCATTGCCAAGAGAGATGAGGCCGAGAGAATGATCAAAGACATGCATGATCAAGGAATAATAGAACCCTCGGACAGTCCTTGGTCATCACCAGAGCTGTGCTAAGCACCGAAAAAAAGTGCTTCGAGCACTAAGCCCTAAGCACTCGAAAAACAAGGCTTCGAGTCTCGAGTTCTAAGCACCGCTTTCGACAGAAGGCTCCGGATTACCGAGCACTTTTGCAAAAGTAATTGAATATTTCGAGCACTAAGCACTTTAGTGGGATCTATTTTATGTAATGTTGTTTGATTGAAATGAGAACTCTTTAGCTTCATCGACATATCTAAAATTATGATTTCGAGACTGGGAAAAACTCAAAAGCCATTTTATTTGTTTTGTGAAACGCATGCATTCAATTTACATTCTGGTACTAGTTAATCTTATTCGTCGATCTAAATCTGAATGGCTGTTCCTAATCAATGCATAAAGTTGAATTAATAATCGAGGACCAATTATTTTATAAGCGAGAACACATTACTGAAAAAATGTGGAAAGCAATGACGTGAGATCAGGAGCTTTTACGCGCTTGTTCTAAAGTCTTTCCTCAGACTTGAAAATTTGAAAGGATATTTAGAAAAAATTAAATACTGAAGGCTGCAAGGTATTTCTGGTACTGGCGCATGTGATTTTAGCACATAATATATCTAGTCAAACCTGAATATTCAGGCAACACAGAAACCAAAATTTCAGGAAATCTCAATTTTTTCAGTACTCATTAATTTTTTCGATTCAATGGAATTTTTAGGTCATACTTTCGAAACACAATGCAATTCAAAGGTCTATAGTTTAAGAAATCTTTTATGATTTCGATTTCTTTTCACCAGTGAAAACGATAAGATGAAATTTATCAAACAAATATCTAAATAAAAAATAAACGATAAAATGAGCCCTGAGAACGAAACACTCTAAAAATGACCCGAAATGTTCAATCGGATAAGAAATAATCACTGCATAAAATTGAGTTTTCTGAAATTTTAGTTTCCATGTTGTCTGAATATTCAGGTTTGACAAGGTTTACTGTGTGCTAAAATCGCATGCCCAAGTACGAAAAAACACCTTGCTGTCTTCAGCATGTTATTTTCTTCCCAAATATTCTATCACATCCAAAAAAAAATTTAATATACAGGTTGTTTTTTTTATTGAGTTCAATTTACCCATTTTTACTAGGCGGGACCTGATAAATATTCAACTACTATGTCCGCATGAAGAAGTTGATGACAAGAATAAACGTACCGAATATCATGAGAATATATAGGGCGGATTCGAAAGTTAAGGATCATAAAATTGAGATTTTTAAAATTCTGGTTAGTGTTGTATGACTATTCAGGTTTTACTTAATTTATTGTGTGCTAAAATCTCATGCGCAAGAATGAAAAATACCTTGCTCCTTTTAGTTTTTCATCCTTTCTTCGAATATCCTATGAAATTCAAGGAATTTTGATATAGAAGGTGTTTTTCAAGGTTGAATTTTTCCCAAGCCGGTCCTGAAAGAAAATTTATTCCTAATATCGGTGTGAAGAAGTTGTTGAAGAGAATAAACGCCCAAACATAATGAAAATATTTAAGGTGGTTCGAAAGTTATGGGTAATTGAAAAAGATGACAAAATCAATAAAACAGTCTGACCTTGAATATGAAGAGAGATGGACCCTAAAAGTAAGTGCTATTCTGACTCAGCTCGGTGTCCTCTAACTACCTTTAGCTTTTGTTCATTTACCAATGAATCACCTTGTATAATACTTGTAGTTTTGAAAGACTAATGTGAACTATGAGCTACAAACATTTTACACAATTATTCTTGTCAATATTTGGATGGAGCATATAAGTGAAAAATCTGAAAATGCTGCAAAGCAGTCTCAAAGCGTTTGTTCTATAAGTGATACGATATAAACATGCATTTATACGAACACAATTTAGCCCTTAAACAACTTCAGACTCATGAAGTGTCATCAATGGAAACATAAATTATTGAAAAATAAGCATTTGACCTACAATGCACAAAACACATTTTGATGAATACCATATAATTTCGTCCAGAAATCGTTATGAAATCAAATGTAGCTGGTAATCAGATTGTTTATAGAAATGTTCCTATTTTGGATCCCTTTTTTGTGATGAGACACGAAGGCTTATAGTAACAAGGAATGAGAATTCAAAATTTCCAATCTATTCGCTTTCGGTTCCATAAAATTATAATATATTTTCAGGATTGATGAAATTTAATTATATTCAGGAAATCAACAACGTCCATAGAAACATCATAGATATCTGACGAATATCTTATAAAGAATCAGTTCTAATAAAAGAAGATTTTTTTGGGAATTTTTAATAAATTTTTTAGAGTGGCGATTATCTCGAAATTTGGAAAACCATTTAATTTAACATCATTAAAACACCTTCTAAATTATAAATTGATCAGATGAATATTCTAGGCGAAAATCAAATTTTGAATGCTAATAACTAACGATGGATTTGGCCCAATAACGAACTTGACCGAGATATTTGAACGATCAACCTATTGTGAAAAATGAAAACTTTAGGTCATCTCCTTCGGATCTCCTTTCGGCTCGATATTCGGAAATTACAGACATTTGGACAGAACGATAGCCCGCCTGTTCCACTAGTAACAAGCGCGCAAAAACAAAAAATTTTCTGGCCTTCATAACCATAAAGTCAAATCAATGGTGACTGAAGAAATACTGAATATTAATTCAAAACGATCATATTATCTTTGCGCACATAAAAAAATCAAATACCGTACCTGCTTCAAGAATTCGGAAAGGCTTAGTGCTTAGCGGATTACTAAGCACTAAGATTTTCGCGAGAGTGCTCCGAAAAACAAGCACTAAGCACTAGCCTTTGAAAAGTGCTCGCGAGCACAGTGCTCGGAAGCACTAAAGTGCTTAGAGTGCTTTCACGAGCACTAAGCACAATGCTTTGGCACAGCTCTGGTCATCACCTGTAGTTCTGGTCAGAAAGAAAGATGGCAGCACTAGATTCTGTGTTGACTACCGTCGCCTGAACGAAGTCACGAAAAAAGATTGCTATCCTATTCCAAGAATTGACGACACCCTAGATACACTCTCAGGCTAGAAATGGTTCTCCACCCTCGATCTGAAAAGTGGTTACTGGCAGGTTGAATTGGATCCCAAGGACAAAGAGAAGACTGCTTTCACTATTGGGACCGGATTATGGCAGTTCGATGTGATGCCATTCGGCCTTTGCAACGCACCTGCAACTTTCGAGCGTCTGATGGAGACCATTCTACGAGGGTTGTCTTGGAAGACGTGTCTTGTATATTTAGACGATGTTATTGTTTTTGGCCGTACATTCCACGAACATCTGGGAAACTTGAGAGATGTACTTGAGAGGCTGCGCACTGCAAATCTGAAGCTAAGCCCGAAAAAGTGTCACCTGTTCAAAAAGGAAGTGAAGTACTTGGGACATGTAGTATCTGAAACTGGAGTAAGTGCTGATCCAGACAAGATCCGAGTCGTACGCGAATGGCCAACACCGCAAGACAAACACCAAGTCAGGAGCTTTCTTGGGCTGTGCACTTACTATAGGAAATTCGTGCTAGGATTTGCCAATATTGCGAAGCCTTTTACAAAACTGACTGAAGAGGGAAAGGACTTCGTATGGGATGTAGAGGGTGAAGAAGCCTTTACTCGATTGAAAGGTGCTCTTACGTCGGCCCCCATCCTGAGTTACCCCCAGATGAAAGGAAGGTTCATATTGGACACGGATGCGAGTAACATGGCAATAGGTGGTATATTGTCCCAAATTCAAGATGGCAAAGAAAAAGTTATAGGGTACTTCAGCAAAGTCTTGTCGAAACCGGAACGTAACTACTGCGTAACGAGAAGAGAGCTGCTTGCTGCAGTCAAGTCCATGGAGCACTTCTATAAATATCTCTACGGAAGAGAATTTCTTCTGAGAACAGACCATGCAGCGTTGAAATGGCTTCTTCAATTCAAGAATCCGGAAGGTCAAGTGGCGCGATGGATCGAAAGACTTCAAGAGTACAATTTCACTGTGGAGCATCGTGCAGGAAAGTCCTATGGAAACGCTGACGCTATGTCTAGAAGACCGTGCCCTATAGACTGCAAGCACTGTAGAAAACTGGAGGACAAGGAATGTTGCCGAAGAACCACTATAACTGATGAGAATTGGCTGCCAGACCACCTGAGACAAGACCAAGAGAACGACCCAGAGCTGAAACTGATTTTAAGATGGAAAGCGGATGGTCGTAGGCCTGGATGGGGAGAACTGTGTCAAATGAATTCAAGGGTCAAATCATATTGGGCACAATGGGACTCCCTCCTAATAGAGGATGGATTGCTAAAGAGGACCCTTGAGAATGAAGAAGGTACCGGATCCAGAAACCAAGTTGTAGTCCCTAGGAGTAGAATACAAGATGTATTGCAGAAGTTACATGATGGGACCTCCAGCGGCCATTTCGGCATCAAGAAGACCCTAGAAAAGGTTCGAGAGCGTTTCTACTGGGTTAATTGCAAGGAGGACGTCAAGGACTGGTGCAGAAAATGCGGACTGTGTGCTTCGGTGAATGGCCCAAGAGGAAGTCGTAGAGCCCCTATGAAACAGTATAACGTTGGTAGCCCAATGGAACGCGTAGCAATAGATATAGCTGGTCCGTTTCCAGAAACTGACGATGGAAACAAGTACATCCTTGTTGCTATGGACTACTTCTCCAAATGGGTGGAGGCTTACGCCATTCCGAATCAAGAAGCCGCAGCAGTTGCTGATGTATTGGTCAAGGAGATGTTCTGTAGATTCGGCATGCCTATGGAGCTTCATTCGGATCAGGGACGAAACTTCGAGTCCAGCTTGTTTCAGATCCTATGCGAATTACTAGGGATCAAGAAGACCAGAACAACTGCTCTCCACCCACAGTCAGACGGTATGGTCGAGAGAATGAATAGGACTGTGGGAAAATACTTGGCCAAGGTTGTCTCCGACCACCAGAGAGATTGGGATAGGTACCTCCATCTATTCACCATGGCCTATAGATCATCCGTGCAGGAATCGACAGGGGAAACCCCAGCATGTATCATGTTCGGTCGAGAGATGAGACTCCCTTGTGACCTGGAGTTTGGGTGTACCCCTGGTACGGATATTGCGGGTGAAGATTACGTGAGCAGTCTGAAGGGGAGATTGCACTACATCCATGAGAAGGTCCGGAAAAACCTGCAAATTGCAAGTGATCGCATGAAGACTCGTTACGACATCAAGGCAGCAGAAGGCGGATACGAGGTAGGAGATTTGGTATGGTTGTTCAGCCCCCAGAGGAGAAGAGGGCTATCCCCAACGTTACAGAAGGATTGGGAAGGACCATATAAGGTTGTGAAGAGGATCAACGACGTAGTCTACCGCATCCAAAAATTGCCAAGAGGAAAGAAACGTGTAGTTCATGTGAATCGCCTGGCAAGGTATGAGGCCGATCATAACGCTCAGGACGAGGCGGAAGTAGGAAGGACTACAACTCAGACCCCAGATCAAGAGGAATTGAGCTTTAATCAGTTCATGGCAAATTATGGAGAAACCGGAAAAGCGAGGTTCGGGGTCACAACCGAGGAGCAACAAGATCTGTTTGCGATACCGGTAGACTACTCATTGGCGCACTGCGTAGCTGAAGATCTCAACATGTCCAAAGAGATAGCTCTCCTCTTCAAGAAGAAATTTGGTAGTGTAACAGACCTCATGGGACAACAACCTTCCCTTAACCGAATCCTGAAGTTGACCGATGGATCTCTTCTACATGGTAACCAAGGAAAAATCTTATGGAAAGCCAACTTACCAAGCCATGTGGAGCACCTTGATGAACCTTAGGGACGAGCTGGCTAGAGTAGGTGTGAACAAGCTTGCAATTCCCAAGCTGGGTTGTGGACTGGATCGTTTGAACTGGAGAGTAGTTCGTAACATGCTGGAGGTAGTTTTCCAGAATACCGATGTCCGAAGTAGGGATGTTACGGAGCTTCGACTTCGACTCCGATAAGTCGGAACTTCCGATTATTATCACACCTTCGGTTCCGATTTCGGTTCCGAAACTTCCAAACCGGAGGTTTCAATCGGAGGTGTTGATCGGAGGACGATACGATAACGGCATACGTCGACTGTTATAAGCAAGTTCCTACGTGTTGCGCTGGGAATCCCCCTGATTCCCGATACGCGATCTATCGTCTATCTATCTGTCGTTGATGTCACAACTTGGTGGTACATCTAAAAATGAGGCTGAAAATATTGAAGTTCCTGCCTAAACACGGACAAGAATGAAATTACCAGTAAAAGCTACCCATAGTAATTTCCAAACAGTTTTGTCGAATATATTATCAAGTAGCGATGAAGATGATTATGATACCATTCTGAAAATAGGGTAGGTTTCGACAAATTTGTGGTGTTGAAGAGCATACTAAATGAGTACAATAATGAAAAACGAATAAATATTAATGATGATCCTTTATTTTGGTGGAAAGTATTTGGCAATGCAAAGTTTCAGCACCTTCCATCAAGTGCCCGCCAATATTTGTCGTGTCCACCAGGTTCGGTAGCGAGCGAACAACTTTTTAGTGGAGCTGGTCTAATCTACGACTCCTTAAGAAATAGATTGGACGGAGACAAAGTTTCAAAGCTGTTGTTCGTGAAATATAATACAATACTTTTGGAATAAATTTAATTTGTTTCTAAACTTTTCTTTAATTTAGTATAAAATAATTCATTTTATATAAAATAACATACAATTCATTTCATTTCATTCTGAAAATATTCCATTTGGTTCTCAGTATTTCGTTTTATAATAAAAATAATAACTGAATAATGTTTTATTTGCCATAAAATATAAAATCTTTTTACTGCCAATACGTCTGACCCCGCCTCCGGTTCCGATTCCGCATTCGGTTCCGACTCCGATAAATGGAATTCAAAAACTCCGACTCCGCATTCGGTTCCGAAATAATTACCTCCGTTACATCCCTAGTCCGAAGTTCGGGGACCGAACGTTCTTTTAAGGAGGAAGCAATGTAACAAAACCGAATATGAACCGTCTAATTACTAATGCATCAGCAGACGAGTTCCGCTTCATGCGCCGACAGAGGGATTAAGAACATGAAAGGGACCGCTCGCCATAAAGCTGTCACATAAAAACGTTTAATGATGGCATATTTATGAGACATCAAGAGGTCGCTTGGAATACTCTGGAATGAAGCATCTTCTCGTAACTTCTAGAAAAAACAACGCCGGATATAAATGACTGAAGCCGATTCATGGATTCATTCATATATAGAACTTGCCGACGGACAAACAGGTGTTCCTAGTGAAATTCTGTAAATAAATTGTGTATATAAATTATTGATTATTGTTAGTTAAGTGTGAATATAAATTAGTTTAAAGGAGACTTGTAGTGTTTTTCTAATTCGCTGAGGAAAAACGTAACAATACATTTGTAATTTTCTTCTTAAAATTTCCAAATCATGAAATCCATCATTTCTATGAAAACTTCCAAGGCAAGAGGTTGTCACTTTGCTTTTTTTTCCACTCAAAGCCAGAAAAAATCATCTATGATTTTCCAAACACTAATATTACTGAAGTTTCTTCTCCTTGACATAGACCAGTGAACAGGTCTATGAAGTCTCTTGAGTTTTTTTTGTTAAAAATATGAAAATCTTTTTCGAAATCTTCAACAATAATGAATGATGTCACTACTAATAATTATTTTAAAGTGATGTTTCTTTGCTTGATGATTGTTTTCTGTACTGAATCCCAATAACAATTTACTTGGATAGATTACAAGTATTCCCAGAATTAGATGTGCAATTATTCTTGCTTGAAAAAATGTTTGTTAGATCATTAATATGAATCTATTCTGTTTAGAATATAATTAATTTCTGAACATGCGTAAATTTTTGGATTTTATAATCAGAGTATCTGTTTCAATCATGTAAACAACAACATAAATTTTGAATAATGGTTATTCATAGATTATGTCAAATTTTGATATTTTACCATAGAATATCAATTTATTACCGAAATCCAGGAGAGAAAAAAAAATAATTACAAAGTTTTTTTTAATGAAAACTAATATGTGTAACCATTATTAATCTTTAGGTATAATTTTTCTCAGAATAACGAGAGTGCATATACAGGGTGAGTCTTTGACCACTGCGTTAATTTTAACTATAGATTCTTGACGTCAAAAGAAACATTTTCTTCCTATAACATTTTTCGAAATTTGGCCCCGTTTAAAAGATATAGGGTGTTGAAATATCATAAAAAATTGCATTTTCACCTGTAATATTCAAACGACAATATCAATCGAAATGATCTCTTGTAGAAGGTTTTCGATAACAGTCATGCATATTTTGGCATCATCAGATTTATTCCATTTCTTGTGGGTTTCTCACTACTACTCTTCAGATTGGTTAAATTGCACGAATAACAAATATCACTTGAACTAAAGGTCTGTATCTTGTACTTCCTGGAATCATTAGTCTTTTTCGCAGATAAAATCATTCATCATCTTTTCTCCTAAATTGTTCTTGAGATATTTGAAGTTGAAAATAATGAAATCGTTATAATTTTGTCCAAATTTTCTGATTTTCCCAAATCCAACTCTGTGCTGAAATGATTCAATTATCAGATTTGTTCAATGTTGCCATATATTATGTCTTTATTAAATATTTCTACAAGGTTGAGAAAATTTCTCCAGTCTATGGTTCCACCACTAAACACTATAGATGAAATTAACCACTGAACAATTTTTGTCTTACATTCACTACAAAATCTAAATTGCCATTTGCTGTATTCATTGTTAATGACGTCTAGCACCTTGTTTAATATTGAATCCAGAGACATATTCTATAATAAATAGAGGAAAAGATTTCCATCACTCACATAGGTACTTCGGTATATCTTCATGATGATCGTTGAAATAGATAATATATTTTCTGTCAGGACCTGTTAAATTGAAGACTTGTCTTTATGAAGAGATGGTTCTTTATAGCTTCAGACTTTCACGGTTCATCAAATTATATCTATTTTAACATAGGAATGCTTCAAATTAAGCTCATATGAGTTTTAAAAACTTCGAACCCAGTCTCCTAGATTTGTTTTGTGGCTTTGAAGATCTTTTTTTCACATCTTTATTTCATACATCGATTCAACCTGGTTCACAAACTTAGGAGATAATAGAATTTGACTTGATTTTAATATTTCTGAATGTTTGTTATGATGCATGATTAATTAAAATTCTATCAATATTGAAACTAGAAGCTATAGGCTAATGACTGACCATAATCATTTCATACTGAATTGATTTATTTGAAACTATCGAAATTATCCCTAAAAAAAATTTCCACTTTTTTCTTGAAGATACAAATAACTGTTGACAGTGTTGACAGTTTCAAGCAGATTCAAAACTACAGGGAACCACAGAACACTATTTTATTGGAAACTACCCAATACAGAGACGTTATAACATTTTAATATGGAAATTATGCACTCTAGTTATTCTGAGAAAAATTATACCTAAAGATCAATAATGGTTGCAGATATTATCTTTCATTTAAAAAAACTTTGCAATTATTATTTTTCTTCTCTTCTGGGGTTCGGTAATAAATTGATATTCTATGGTAAGGTATTAAAAGTTGACATAATCTATGAATAACCATTATTCAATATTTATGTTTTTGTTTACATGATTAAAACAGATACTCTGATCATAAAATCCAAAATTTTACGCATATTCAGTAATTAATTATATTCTTAACAGAATAGATTCATATTAATGATCTAACAAACATTTTTTCAAGCAAGAATAATTGCACATCTAAATCTGGGAATACTTTAATCTATCCAAGTAAATTGTTATTGGGATTCAGTACAGAAAACAATCATCAAGCAAAGAAACATCACTTTGAAATAGTTATTAGTAGTGACATCATTCATTGTTGTTGAAGATTTCGAAAAAGATTTTCATATTTTTAACAAAAAAAAATCAAGAGACTTCATAGACCTGTTCACTGGTCTCTGTCAAGGAGAAGAAACTTCAGTAATATCAGTGTTTGGAAAATCATAGATGATTTTTTCTGGCTTTGAGTGAAAAAAAGCAAAGTGACAGCCTATTGCCTTGGAAGTTTTCATAGAAATGATGGATTTCATGATTTGGAAATTTTAAGAAGAAAATTACAAATGTATGATGATAACATACAATAATTCTGAGGTTTTTCTGGAATTTCTCACTAGGAAGGGATGGTTTATATTCTTGAAGTAGAAAGAAATTATAGTAGAACAACAAGAATCTATGTTGATGGTATTGAATTTTTTTTACCAAAAAATTAGTATTTTGTATCTTCCTTCTGGATATGGACCTCATCGGATGAAACATGAGTGAGTGAATCATTTATTAGAGGGAAAATAATGTTTTTAAACAATTCAGATTCATTAGTGGAAGCTGTGGAAGGTATTTTTCATTCAAACTAAACTGGACTACAGAGGGGTATTTGCCCAATGTGAAAACTGAAAATGCTTATAACTTTTTAACGCAGCTGAATATGGAAAAACCGTAATGGAAAAAGTGTTTCTTTTGATCTCAAGAACCTTCGGTCAAAATTTACGCAGTGGTCAAAGACTCACCCTGTAGATGTTTGAAGTTGTATAATTATCTTCCAGAGAATATAAAATCAATTTCAAATTTTCATGTTTTTAAAAAAAGTTTATTCAAATATCTCCTCAACTTGGAGCCATATTATTTGGGAGAATTTAGTTCTAATTTCATAAAACAATAATTTAGTTTTCTTTTTGTTTTGACACTATTCTTTTCATTTCCGTATTTGTGAAGATGATAATGAATTAAACATTATTATTATTATTACTTTTTTCTATTTCGAGATGAAACTTTGTTGTGCGCCCATTTCTTCTTGTATTTCCTCACATTTCTGATATAACTCTGGGGTTCGTAATTTTTTCATTCAGCTTGATTATTTTTAATGTGGAGTACAATTTTACAACCGCTCCTCTAAAAAAAATTTCGGTTTGTTCCCGACAAAGGTTATCACCTTGTCTAATAGGGGTCAAGGAATATCAGTGAGATACCATATTAATCAACTTAGTAATACCTTATCATTTAATGTGATTTTTTAATTCCAAAAAATAGCAGAGCTCCTACTGGAATATTTTCATCAGAGCATTCGCAGAAGATGTGGCTTTATATACTTTTTCTAATTTTTTGTTTTTGCTACGTATTGTATAGGTTTTATCCTTATCTAAAAGTGGTGTTCAAACTACAAGATTTTCAGGGACCTAAGAGCTCCAATATCTTATTAGGTAACTTCGATCTTTTCTGTCAACCTCCAGGTGAGTTTTTATAGATTTATCCAAATTTCTACATTTTTCGAATATTCAGGCAAATGTGGTATAAATCATTTGGTTGGACTCACTGATGAAAAATCCGTAGTCAAATTTGATTTTGTCAGTCCGTCTGTGAAAACGATTACAACCGATAGGATTAAACTAGAGAGTTAAGATTGTCAGGGTAGGTTGAAAGAATTGAAATCTCAGCTAAGTTAGTTACTTTGCCGACGGGGTAATAGATTCACAGTAATGACAAAAAAAAACTTCGTTTTGAAAGTGTGGTACCCCAGGGTGGTCACATTAATACACCTTTTAGCGATCCAATTTATCTATTTAACAATTATAATAATCCCGAAATAATAACTTAACTAACACTTATAAATTCAACTGTGAACTCAATGCATCTCCGCCCGCTGCTGTTATCATACTACTTTTTCTTCCACTGTTTAGATCTCTTTCCATACTTGTAGTGAGTCACCGTTTATGACTACTTCCTAATCGCCGGTCTCCACAACCCCTCCTTCCTTATTAGCTTCAACGGCTCAACCCTGGATTGATCGGGATGCCTTGGGGGCCCGGTTGGCGAGTTGGCGTCTGGTAAGATTGTGTTTTGGAAACCCTGGTCGGTCTCCGCTTGATCTATTTCCGATGTTATCGATTCTTCTTCCCTAGTCGACGGTCTTTCGGGAGATTCTTCTTGCGATACTTTCTTGGTATGAGAAACATGGCGCTAAACTATTTTACCATCCCTTATAAGGGTTAACTCGTTACCTTCCCTTCTCAGCACTTCATACTCTCTCTTGTCAAATCTAGGAACTAGCTTATTTGGTACCACCATGTTCTTTACCAGTACTTTGTCTCCTGTCTGTATGTTGTCTTCAATTGCCCTTCTTGCTATGTCTTCCTTCTCTTTCCCTTTTTGCTTTTTGAGAATATCATTGTCTCTCGCTTCTTCGTTGACATTTTCTACATCTATGTCGGTGATTGACGGTATTTTGTCCGTGATGTTACGGCCAAACATCAGTTCCGACGGTGACTTTCCTGTTGTGCCGTGTGGTGTGACTTTATGCATCAACGTAAATTTATGTAACTCGTTCTGCAAATCCATTCCATTTGAATAACCAATCTGAAGCCGTTTCAGGATGGACCTGTTCATATTTTCCACCTCTCCATTCGCCTGCGGCCAATATGGGGGAGTTTGCGTCAAGGTGATGTTGTTATTTTTGCAGAATGTCTTGAATTCCTGGCTAACGAATTGACGCCCATTATCTGCTCGGATAGATTTTGGGAAACCCAATCTTGAAAATATTTCAGTTAAATGTTTGATTATTATATTGGAGGTCGTTTGTTTTAGGAATTTTATTCCCTGGTATCTGGAGTAGTAGTCTATTACTACGAACACCATCTCTTGGTTTGTAATGGTCCCATGAGATCGACAGCTAAGTACTGCCATGGGCCTTCTGGAAATTTGTGTCTGGACATAACCGGAGGTCTGTTGGGCTGTGCAACCATCAGACAGTCCCTACATCGTTTCACGAAATTTTCCGTTTCTCTGTCAATTCCTGGTCACCATACTTTGGCCCGCAGCCTTCGCTTCATCACGGTCTCCCCCGGATGGCCTTCGTGCGCTAGTTCGAGAGTCTGTTGTCGTAAAGCCTGGGGAATTACGATTTTGTTCCCTCGTAGTATCATCGGTCCTAACGATGTCAGTTCCCAACGAAACGGAAAATATATGTTTTTTCTTGTGTTTCCCAAGAATCCTGGTTGATTTTTCTAACAGCCACTCTCACTTCATCGTCTTCCTTGCTGGCCGTTACGATGTCCGAAATGCTCAAAGCTTTTGGTATGCTTTTTTCGATTATTGTGAAAATGTGTCCCTCACTATCTTGGTCGAACGATCCTTCTTTTGCTATCTGGCACAACCTGGTCACTGAATCTGCGATGTTTGATTTTCCCGATTGGTATATAATTTTGAATTTGAACGACTGCAGTCTCCACAGCCAACGTTCGATTCGAGCCGGGGGCTTGGACGTCGGTTTGAAAATTACTTCGAGGGGCTTATGATCTGTTACCAGCTCAAAGTCTAATCCGGCAAGGTAGAAATAAAATCTTTCTACGCCCCAAACAAGAGCCAGGCTTTCTTTTTCCGTTTGTGAGTATCTACGTTCCGTGTCAGAGAGACTCTTGCTAGCGAACGAGATAACATGGGGGCTTTGTTGTTCATCGAATTGCAACAGCATTGCCCCTAACGCCACTGGACTTGCATCAGCCACTAATCGTGTACGAAGGTTTGGGTCGAAATAAGATAGAGTCGGGAGTTTGGCTAATGCATTCTTCAGTCTGTTGAAGGATGTCTGATGGGCTTCACTCCACGTGAACTTTGTTTCATGTTTCATCAGTTGTCGAAAGGACTGCGTAGTTGCTTCCAGGTCCGGAATAAATTTTCCCAAATAGGTCACCAGGCCTAAAAAGCTTTTCACTTCTTATTTTGTCGTAGGTGATCTGAAATTTATGATCGTTTCGATTTTACGTTCGTCTGCATCAATACCTTCAGCGGACAGCTTGTCACCAAACCCACTCGGCTCCAGAGAATGCACAAAGTACCTCCTCGGCTAGCTCTAGAGCTGAGACTACTTATAAAGGGGCGCCACTCTCTTTTATGATAATACAAAGAAAAAAAGAGGAAAGTACACTAAAGATCTCAGTGTCGCAAAAGAGAGAAAATAACGAACACACTCTCAGGATGCCAAACGAGCCCGATCACACAAGCGGGAGGTAGTGGCTGGTAGAAAGAATATAGAGCAATTATTTAATAATATAATGAGCCCAAATGAAATACACAAGGTCCCTCAAACGAGGATATATCTTACAGAAGGTAGATCACTAACTAGTTCTTACTTCACAACCCGAATATTCGATATAATGCTTCATCTTTTACTAAAAAAACAGTAATATCACCCCAAGGTATATACTTAGAGCCTCGATGGTAATCGTTACAAATAGCTCTTTACTTATATCTAAGCGACCTTCTCGATAGGTCGGATTTTATGTACTAAACAGTATTCACTGAATTGGGCTTCTTTGATACTAATCCCAATATATTAAAAACAATAAGGAATATTTCTGTGGTAATCCACAGAAGGAGATCGAAAAACTTTGGGTCGGCGAGGGGTTCAGAAATGCGATATTTCAAGGTAGAAAGAGGAAGGCTATCTCGCGAGCGAAGCGAGCACCGTAAAGTTCATAAGACGGATTTTCGTTAGGTGCATTTCATATGCCCTTACGACCACGCTAACATTTTCAAAAAAATTATCTAAAACACCGATTTCCCGGTTTTTCGCGAAAGATGGTCCGGTAAAATTGAAAAAGGCTTTTTCCACTGACGCGATCAGGAAAAGCCGTTTTCATATGTGTCTTCCCCGAGAATCAGACCTTTGGATAGAGCTATTCATATCTTCCAATAGCAAGTAAAAATATTTTAAATTAATTGCTCAAAATAGCTTACTTCGGCTCAAACACAAATTTCCAGATCATCAGTCACGTCCGACGTTCACAGAACATTGTCACATATTTTCAATTACAATTTTAATCCATACTCCGTATAATATTTTGAAAATTCTTCAATTCATATGATTCGTAAGAACACTGGTGAGGTATTCTCTTATAGTTTAACAGTCTACGATGTGTATTTAAGAAATTCAAAAATTTACCCAGCATAGAATCAGTTTTACAATCCCTAGCCAATTCATTTCACCCCTGTCGATTCCTACTCTAAATGACAATTGTCGTTGACATTCTAATCTTATGTATTGTAATCATACTTTTATTTATGTATGATTGTAATCGTAACCAAACAATAAACTAATCCAAATGGATATTTTGCAGATAGCAGATAATATTTTATTCGGGTTGTACATTTCAATTTTCACTCCACGAAGAAACAGGAACGATCCTGTAAAATTCATCATGCCTTCTGATCAAAAAATCCTTCTTTCACCATCAGATACTTTCCATCAAGTTTTTACAGATCCAAGGATTAATATGGTCTCTAATATTAGTAAAACTGAAGGTCATTATAACTAACTATATTACTATCTAAGGTTTCTAAAAAAATGAACCTACAAGGATAAATATGACCTCTTATATTCTGTAAAACTGAAGGTAATATTATTAACTTCCTTACATATTAAATGAACTCTTGAATCATACAAATCCTCAATATGCATGAAAAATCCATTTACCTGGATTTGAAGTTATTCACATAGGTACCTAATTTTCATAATTTAATGTCCTTGGATTTGCAGATAATTCATTCAGGTTATTTCAGTTGTCATTTCAGGAAGAAACATAGCAAGGACCCTGTGAAATGATTGTGATCTTAAAAAAGGGAAAAATCTTTCTTTCGCCATTAGATTCATGGCTCCAGACTAAGAAGTCTGCCTTTGGCAGTTTACGTCATCACATTCTACCCATAATCAAGCAGAACAGTTGATCAAGATTCCATCGCTTTGCAATTTCCTCTTATTATTTCGATAATCTACATCCACCAAAATTACTATGTGACCTTTCCTATACTCTAAATGGAATCTTCAATCCTACAAAGCTTTACTATATATGAAAAAAAAATAGCGTGGATAGTATATACTTTTTCATATATAAAACCCTTGATAATTAAAAGACCTTGCAACGATACAAGCTAAAATTTTGTCAGAATCAAGTTACATGCTAATTCAACATCTGCAGATACTTTCCTGTTTATAGAATAAAATAGTTATTTATACTCAAGTGTTCAAATAATCATTATCTATATAATAATTTATAATATCACAATTCAACTACAAAAAATATTATCTCCACTACATTAATTTGTTCACAGTAATCTTTACTTCATATCTTGCAGGTTTTCATCCTAATCAAAGTAAGATAATCTAATTTTCTATTGATATATCAAAATCATTGTTTTTTTTTGCATCTACTTCCATTATTTCAGAGCTATCTTTCATATTCCATTCATGTCATGGGATGAAGATAATCTGAAATAATTTCAAATGAATGAAATTTCATGGCAGTATCCCAGAGACTACTTATAATTAATGAAGGTATGGTAAGTTTCCTTGAAAGTCACGAAGGATCATTTCTCCTTAAGAGTCACAACACAAAGACAGTTCTTCAATTCCTTTGGTCTAAAACATACATTTTGAATATGTTAGCATCAGATAAAAATAAAGCTTACCTGTTCCCTATGCATACGAAAACAACTGATGAAAATAATCATCATTATTCCGTATATTCAAAAACTATATATTCTTTTCCTTAAGAAATCGATTTTATAGAATCTGTCAAAAGCGGTCATTGTTTTGATACTGATGACATTTCACGCCATAGAAGAGAGTAATCATCTATATCCCTTGCTATAAGTGAGGCGCATTTAAGAGAATGCACGGTTAAGTTTATGCAAGTCGCGTTCCGTGTGAATATACAGGGGGTAGGAAGAATATTTTCGTTTTTTTTTGCTGGCAATTACAATTTTCTATCTGAGAAACGGGTTTTCTCGAAAAATGTTCTGTTTATTATCACGAATTTCTATTCTTACTCCTCCAAATGGCAGGAAACCCTTAGTCATTAAAACGTAGTTAATATTATTTGCTTTTTTCACTCTCGCTTCTTAGAAATGTTGTGGCAAATTGAAATAACAATTTTTTTTTAGGAACACAGTGATTCATTGTTTTTTTTTTGTAAAAATTGCTGAACTCTTGCTATCGCTCAATTCTCTTCAGCAAGAAAATATTGCTGTCGAAATTTTTCATTACTCAAAAGAGTATTTGTTGAATTATTTGTTATGAGCATAGCTCTCTGTGGATACTATACTTTTTTCGGTTTTATTCGCGTTTTTTCGAGATTTCTCTGCGTTTCTGCAGGTTTTGTTGAGTTTCTTCAGACTTTTTTGTGTGCATTCAGATTTTTTGCGTTCCCTCGGGATTTTTCAGGTTTCAGTTCTTTCAGGGTTTGTTAAGTTTCTTCGAGATTTTTTGCGTGCTTTCAGGTTTCTTACCGCCCATCGGGCTTTTTGAGTTTCTTCGGGATTGTTTGCGTGCTTTCGGGTTTTTTGAGTTTTTTCGGGATATGTGGCTTTCATTTTTTTTGCGTTTTTTTTTGGAATATTTTGCGTGCTTTCAGATTTTTTACGTTCCTTCGGGGTTTAATATGTTCTTTTGAACTTTTTCACGTTCCTATGAGGTTTTATGGTTTCTTTACTGTTTCGTAGCACTCTTCGGTTTTTTTCGTTTCTTGTGTTTTTTGCTGAGTTTCGTGTTTTCGCGAGCTTCATTGATCTATGGGCTACATTGAGCTACCTGCCAATGGTTCTACTGGCACATGGAACAACTAGCTTATGGATCTACTGGCCTAAGGATCTACTGGCTTATGGATCTATTGGTCCATAGATCTACTGGCGTTCTTTCGTGTTTTTTCGTGTTTCTTCGCGTTCTTTTGTGTTTCTTCGCTTTCTTCCGTGTTGCTTAGCGTTCTTTCGAGTTTTTTTTGCCTTCAACGGGTTTCTTTGCTGTGTTTCGTGTTTCTGTGCGCTTCATTGATCTATGGTCTATATTGATCTATGGGCTTATTGAACTACTGGCTTATGGATCTACTGGCCTATAGATCTACGGGCCTATGGATCTCCTGGCTTACTAGTCTTAACTAAATTCTACAGACTAACCTTCTATAACAGTCTAGGTCGCGGCTTGACTGAGGTACAAAAGGATATAGTTTCTTAAACCATAATTACTCTGACAGTCTCGCAGATTGAAACTTCCCTAGAAACTTCACCTCTTTGACTTTCTTCAAGCATTTATTGTCGTTTAGCAGTATATTATGATTATGTAGTACGTCGAGCACATTCGCCAAACATCGGTCGTGTTCCTTTTCGGTACTGCCGAATACAATGATGTTATCTAAATAATTCAAGCAGTTTTCACAGGGGGATAGGATTTCTTCCAAAGTTCGCTGAAATATCTCTGGCACTGAGTTTACACCGAACATGAGTCTTTTATATCTGAACATTCCCTTGTGGGTAATGAATATGGTAATGGCTCGACTCTTTTTATGTAACTCTAGCTGGTGGTAAGCGCTGACAAGATCCAGTTTTGAAAAGAGTTTTGCGTTCTTCAATTTTGTCATGAATGACTCGAACGTCGGTAAAGGGTAGTTCTCTCTCAGTATTGCCTCGTTTGCTCTTCGCATGTCAACGCATAATCGGATGTCTCCTCCAGATTTGAAAATCACGACTATGGGAGATATCCATTCGCTTGGTCCTGTTACGTGTTCGATGATATCGTTTTGGAGGGCTTCTTTCAATTTTTCCTCCACTTGCGCTTCAACTGCAATCGGAATCCTTCTAAGTGGTTGTTTTACCGGCTCGTATGATCGATCGATAGTTTTACACTGATGTCCTTTATTTTAGGGAAAGTGGTATACTTGGTGGTATTATTCACCATTGCCTGTAGACCCACTTTCAGCACCTCCAATTTCAGTGCTGATTCTTTACCTAGTAGTGAAACATCTCCGTGCTGCACTACGTAGAAGTTGGCAAGGATTCCTGTTTTTCCTGGAATTGCCACAGTGCTTTGGAATCGATGACTTATTTCCAAGGGCTCTCCAGCTTCATAAGGCTTCAATTGATCATTTCTTTTAGTGTCTACATTCCACACGCCAGCTTCTTGCTTCCTTAGCTTCTCCCAGTCTTGCATTTTGATAATGTTTACGCCACATCCTGAATCGATGAGAAGTATTAAGGGCACCCCTCCTACTATACATTGAACAAGCTCCTCTCTTGCTTCAGGGGTTCTGTGTTGGCGAATCTCATCAATTTTGAAACAGTCGAAGCTTTTGATTGGGGTATTCGTTTCAGGTTCTTCCTCTTCGATCGCCTCCACGAAATGGACCCTTGAATTATATTTAGATCGCTTGGTCATTCCGCCAGTTGAAGAACTGGCTTCCTTTTATCAGATCTCGTTCGACAACATGACGAAAAATGTCCTTGTGCTCCACATTTATAGCATTTGGAATCTTTGGCTGGGCACTGGTTAGAGAAGGGTGGATGACCATGCCTTCCGCACCGTGTACAATAATTTCCTCCTGTTCGTCTGTTAGTTCAAGTTATTTTATTAACTGCCAATAGCAATGCTCCTTGGTCATTTGAAGTCATTGATTGAGATTGCTGTCTTGCTTGTTCATGTATCTTACATAATTCGATGGTTTCCTCTAACGACCGTTCCTTTTCTAGACGCTTTGCCTTCAATTCCGCTGAAGCCCAACCGTCAATGAGTTTATCTTTTATGCTGATTTCCTTGGATTCTTGAGCTGTTGAACCAAAAATACATTTCGAAGCCTGTTGCCCAATCTTCAACAAAAATTTACTGAAGCTCTCTCCTTCCTCCTTTTTCAGGTTTCTAAAGATATGTCTTTCGAATGTGGAATTTTGAATCGGAGAAAAATACTCCGTTAGTTTTTCTATTAGAGTTTTGAAAACATCAGTTTCTGTCTCTGGGTCATCTTCGTCAACTGCTCCTGGTAAGTTGAACGCGATTTCTTGAAGTTGTGTTCCCCCGATGTGTAACAATTTATTTCTTTTCTTAACTGGATCAACAATTTCTTCCGATGCCAAGTAAAGTTTGAGTGATCTCAGCCATTTTTCCCACTCATTTCGAATGAGTGCTTTATCCAAATTCTCAGTGAGAAATGGTTTGATGCCCGAGGAGTCGCCCATTTTCTTCACACTTTTCTATTCACTATCGGTACTGAAAAAGAAGAAAAGAAAAACCCAGAATATGTTTATAAGTAAATGTCTCAAACACGTATTTATCCACAATAAGTTTTTTTTTTATTTCTATTTTATTCAATTTCTATTAGGATATAATTATTTTTATATAGGCTCTCAGCCTGCCAACTTCTATTTCTAGGCTCCCAGCCTTCCTCTTTTTTTATATATACATATTTATATGGCTCACAGCCCACTTCCTAATAGCCTTGGTTATTAATGGCTCACAGCCAGCTTCTTAAGGCTTTTCCATTGATGGCTCCCAGCCCTCTTATGTTAGTAATTTACTACAGTTATTATTACCGTCATAGGCTACTCTGTAAATGATATTATTTTGTACTTACTTTATTGGTTTCGTTTCATCTCGTCGCCAGTCTGTGGTACCCCAGGGTGGTCACATTAATACACCTTTTAGCGATCCAATTTATTTATTTAACAATTATAATAATCCCGAAATAATAACTTAACTAACACTTATAAATTCAACTGTGAACTCAATGCATCTCCGCCCGCTGCTGTTATCATACTACTTTTTCTTCCACTGTTTAGATCTCTTTCCATACTTGTAGTGAGTCACCGCTTATGACTACTTCCTAATCGCCTGTCTCCACAGAAAGTAAATTTAAACTTATACCATTTCTGTTTAAGCAAAGCTAATACTGTCGCAGATAAGATTTTTCCTAGTTTGAATAGGTCATTTTAAGAATCCGCCTTTGCTAATGTAATAAATCATAATTGCCTACATATTTTTAAGGCTCCTGCTGCCAACATTTCCAATCGGAAGCTTTCGATTCGACCCCAGTCTGAAATAAATTCTCAACTCTGTCATTAGTAGGTGACATTTAGTAAGTACGCTCCAATGATTTAATAAAAATCCTCACTGATTCTTCGACATGATTTCAAAAAGATAATACAAGCAGAGAAAATAATTTTATGCGTATACCGTAATATACTGATAATAATAATAATAATGCTTATTCAGTATCCTCATTTACATAAATAAACAGATTCAGTTACACAGATTATTGAGATTAACCTGTTCGTAACTACGCTGAAACACAAATTATAACCTAAAAACTTCTGCCTAGTACAACAAAAAGCAATGAAATAAAGCATCATCAACCAAACCACAAAAAAAATTTCATAGAGGTTGCATTTATCAATATAAATCAATACCCTCAAAGGAACACAATAAATCCATAATTGCTACAATAAATTTTTTCTTCTGTGCATATTATCCAATCAATACTAACAAATTAAAGCTAATCATTGTTATATTATTTATGTTTCCTTTAATCAATGTTAAGTCATGTCCGTGTAGTTTGTCATGGCCGTGTAGTTTTCCATCTCTCCAGGATTTGTCATGTCCATGCAATCTGTCAACACCAGGTAAGTATACACTGTATACTATACAGTGTGGAACAGCCAAATGGAATATATTCGATAACGAATAAATGAGAGCGTGTTTGGAGAAACGCTTGGACACGGCGATTAGTATTTTTAACTGAGCATTTCTTTCAAAAAAAAAAACAAAATTATATAGGATGCGTCATGTGACAGTGGCCAATACCTACTTTCTTATTTTAAATGCAAGCCCCTGTATATTATTAATTTTTTGAATTCTTCAGAGAATTCTAGACATAAATCATGTACAATTTCCTATACCTATCTTCAACTGTTTCGGAAATATTAAGTGTTTTCAGATTTAGTACAAAAATTAACATTAAAAAAAGAAAATTATTTTATTTCACAAATTCGCTACATTACACTAAAAACCAAATAATTAATACTGATTATTTCTCAATAATTAAAAAAAAAAACAAAAAAATATTGATGTCAATGTAGTAAATATTCAAAATGCTCGCCTCGAACGTCTTGGCAACATGCTAATCTGGTAGAGAAATGTCTTCTAACATTACTCAACATCTCAGGTGTAACTGATATAATCGCAAGCGTGATTCGTCTTTTTAAGTCATCTAAGTTGAGGGGTTTAGTCTTGTATACAATACTTTTGACATATCCCCACAAAAAGTAGTCTAACAGCGACAGATCAGGAGATCGTGCTGGCTTAATATTTCCGAAACAGTTGAAGATAAGTATAATAATAATAATAATAATAATCTTTATTCATCCCCTTAAACATTAATTGTATGAGACAAGTCAAAAAAAAAAAATACAGGAAAACAACAAATTTTGATCTGAAAGATCGACTTGAAGAGAAAATAAAAATTTGATATCAAATTACAAAGGATCAACCATATATTCATTTAGACTATAATAACCTTTTTTACTTAACATGGATTTAGTCTCCCTCTTGAAACAAGCAAAATTCATATTTTTAAAACATTCTGGTAATTTATTGTAAATTTTAATACCTTGGTAAGTAGGTGAATGTTCAAACTTCGTCGTTCGGTGCTTAGGCAGAGACAGGATTTTGTCATTTCTCGTAGTATAGGAGTGATGACTGGACAATCTTTCTAGAGTTCTTAAATTTTGCTTGATCAAGAGCAGTGACTTATAAATATATACACAAGGGACTGTCAAAATTTTATTCTCCACAAAGAGTGGTCTGCAGGAGGATCTCGAGTCTATACCAAAGATCAAGCGCAGGACCCCCTTCTGAGCAACAAAAACTCTATCTACATCAGTGGAATTTCCCCAAAGTAAAATATTTCATGAAATGTGGCTGTAGACCAAACAATAGTATAAATCAAGCAAACATTCTAGTGAAAAATAATTTTTTACTCGGTTTATTGCATAATATGATGAATTCAACTTTTTACTCAGTATGTCTATGTGATTAGTCCACCTAAGATATTCATCAATATATATACCTAAAAACTTTATATATTCTTCAGATTTTATTGAAGTATTAGAGCAGCTGATACTCAAAATGTCACGGTTTATGTTTTTCAGACCAAAGTAAATACATTTAGTTTTTTCAACATTTAACAGTAGTGCATTCCTTTGGCTCCAATCCATAAGACTTTTAATAATACCTTTACAGGCATCAACAAGTTCAGTAACACTCGAGGCTGTAACAGCAACAGAAAAATCATCTGCAAAAATGAGCACTAACACCGATCTCAGGTAATCAGGTAAATCATTGATGAAAATTATGAATAAAAGTGGACCCAAGACAGAACCTTGGGGCACTTCAGACGTAGTGTCGTATTCATTACTGAAAACGTTGTTAACCTTTACCTTCATGGTTCTACCAGTGATGAAACTGTACAACCAGTCAAGGAACACACCTCTAAATCCCACACAATACAATTTCTCCTTTATGAACTCGAACGATATAACATCAAATGCACAGGACAAGTCGAGAAATAACCCCGCCACAAATCGGCCCTCATCCAGACCTTTATGGACACATTCAATGAACTTATAAGCTGCCGTCTCAGTAGAACGACCAGGCCTAAACCCATGCTGAGAGTCAGAAATCAAACTGTATCTATCCAGAAACTGTGTGATTCTCCTCAAAACAATACTTTCAATCACCTTTGAAATAACACTCAGCACAGATACAGGACGGTAGTTGGAAATGTTTTGAATGTCATTTTCATTTTTTGGAACCGGAATAACTATTGCAGCCTTAAGAAGATTCGGAAATACACCACTAGTGACAGATAAATTTATGAGATATGCTAGGTGACCGGATATAAACTCTCCTGATGCCTTTATAAGTCGACTGGATATATAGTCAGTTCCAGCACTTTTTTTGTTTTTTAAACTTCTTATTGCATCAAAAACTTCAACATCAATTACAGGGTAGAAATAAAATGTATGTAAAGACATAAAACTATTTGTACAGTTTTTTGAGAGTTCAGTACCATAATGAAGTTTGAGCCGACCGCTAGCAAGATTAGAAAAATACCCTCCGAAAGCTTCAGCTACCATCGAAGACTGAACAGATGGTATTCTTTATATTTAAAGAAATATCAGAATTAGTTGAACCTTTATAACCTGTTTCATGTTTGACTATATTCCAAACCGCTTTATTTTTATTTTCCGATTTAAGAAGATATTGATCATAATGAAGCCTCTTAGTTCTACGGAGCAACAGATTGTATTCAGTCTTTGCTTTTTTATAAACTTCCAGAGAATGGAGAGATCTAATATTAGCATGAACCCAAAAGAGGTTCTTCAGACTTAAACTAGCCTGTCTAACCTCATCGTTTATCCAATCTTTTCCCAAATTATTTCGACACATGACTTTTTTAACAGGAAAACATTCCCCTCACTAAGGATTGAAATTTTTCTATAAATATCCGATAACAAATATTGACATCACTGCAACTATATAAATCCTGAATCCAGCGCAGACTGCAAAGCAATCGGTGTACACCACGGAAATTACTCTGTGATAACTAAGAGAAGCTTCAAACACGTAAGTTTTACAACAATCTTACTCAACATTTGTTAGGATATAATCAACTTTAGTACTAGATGTAGTACCATTGACGTTAGTGAAAACTCTTGTTGGTGACATAGAAGTTACTTTTAAATCGAAGTAAATCAGCAAATCACAGAACATATTCTTATTTTTATCATTCGTGAGGAAATCTACATTAAAATCTCCACAAACGAAAAGATTTTTAACTAAACCAGAGCAATATTGGAGAACCTGGCACATTGTGTTCAGAAAAAGTTCAAAATCGCCTTTTGGCCGCCTGTAAGCCCTTATTATACCCAACTTCACATCACCAAGCACCATAATACCACATAGTTCACAATTCATCTCTACTGAAAATCTGGAGATATCAAGATTCCTCACAGGAAGAGGAGATCTCACATACACCAGCGATCCTTCATGCCTTCTGGTGGGACGGCAGAAAGAAGCAGCCTGAATATACCCTGGAATATTCATCACCTCCAAGGTAGAGGCATCACACCAATGCTCAGAGACGCACACAATATCAGGCAATTCCTCAGCTAACAACACTTCCAGACGATCCAATTTATTGGTGATACATTGAATATTCAAATTTATGATCTTAATCTTATTTTTTTTCGGTTGATTTTCAAGATTGATTATTTTATCTGGGTTTGGCCTTTCTGATGAAAAAAATGGTGTACACTGGCTCTATTTGGCCATGATGACCCCTTTAAGGCAACATCATATTGACTATCTGGTATAAGAACTTTGAATGAAGCGTAACTTTCAGGAAATCTAGAATTAATTTTTTCACATTTCACATCGGTAAACGTCTTCATCAGAAAAGAATGTAAATCTTCAGAAGTAGTATTGGGTTTCAAGTTAGAGACGTGCAGTGCTTTATATTTCACAATACCTTCAACCTCTGAAACTCCCTCATAAGACCCCAAAACAAGCGGAGATCTCCTCCTTCGCCTGCTCGCAACCTTCACCCAGTCAGAGGTGTTATTTTTTCTTTCCGGTTCATTAAGGGCCAAAGATCGACTATCCGATATTAGGGAAATTTTTTCCACTGGAGATATTAAGGATTTATTATCCCGTTTATTTATCTTTCGTTCTTGAGCGCGACTAGATTCCCTTACAATATTATTTGTCGAATTGTCAGACGGAATAATTTTCTTTTTCGATACAGTCTTTTTACCAGCTACAAACTGCTTCTGATCCGTATCAGAGATGGAATGAGGTGATGAGTCCGTGTTAACAATGGCAACTTCAGTATGGAACGGTACATTCGAGGAACGAGGATCAAGTGAAGACACCATGTTCATAGCGAGTGGAACAGGCGAAGAGCCTCGGTCTTTAGAATTTAGTTTTTTTTTCAAACACGCTCTCATTTATTCGTTATCGAATTTATTCCAGTTGGCTGTTCCACACTGTATATTATTTAGCATTTTTATGTAGATGCAGTTATCTGTGTTTGTTGCAAAGAAATTAATATATTTATTAATTCATTTAAATCCTCTTCTGCTAATTCAACCAACCAGTTTTTAACCTTCTTTCTGAAGTTTTTATAGATTCGCGTTGTTCTCAGTTCAACCGGAATTGCAGCGTAGATTCTAGGCGCAAGGAACTGGCACGATCTTTGGCCGATACTTTTAAAACATCTTTGTGCCTAGTAAGTGCTTTCCCTATATCTCGTTTCGAAAGTGTATTCTACTTTTTTCGATGGTACTCTACCTTTAAATACAGTTGTTGCCATTTTATAAGCAAACAACTACATTATACTGAACATTACTGCTTCCCTGAACAATGACTTGCTACTATAGGATATCGGTTTTCCGCATATTATTATTCTCAGCAACTATTTTTGAACTTTATGGAGAGCTGATAGGTGGCGATCGTAGATTTCACCCCATCCTATTATCCCATAGCTGATTTGGGACTCAATAAGGCCATTATAAATCATCATAATATGTTTCCTACTAATCTCTCGGAACTTGAATATTAAACTTCTTAAAATTATTCTCAAGACTTCTAGCATGTTCATCCCATCTGACATGACAGTCGATTTTTACACCGAGGTAGTTAACTGTTTTAGCTTCTGGAATAGTAATAGCATTCCCTACCTCGATATTTCCTAAGTTTGGCAAACCACTCTCATAAGACGCAAAGGGAACCTATTTTAAGATACTGTATAATACATCCATACATACTTCTAAAGTTGTTTTGTAAAACTGAACTTTTCATGAAAATGTGGTCGATACAAGTGCCACTTGTAGGTCGGGTGATCTTATTAACAACTGATAAAAAGCCCGAAGAATACATAATATTTTTATTATTTTCGCTGACATCCTCGCAGTTAGTTTAAAAATCTCATTATTTAATTTTTTTATGTCTAAATCAATACATTTTATATCGCGTAACAAAACAATTCGATGCTCAAAAATAATGTCCGTTCTCACATAGACTATAACTCCATCATACTTATTAAGTTTGCCCCCGTTATATATGGGATATAGTACAAATTAATGCTTGATATATGAAAAGTAACCATCAGTACAATTACTTCATAATTAATTGCAACACTCTCCAGAAATTCTGCATAATTTACGAAAACTCTTTTTATATTCATATGCTTAGATTGTTCTTAAAAATTAAATTTTTTGCATCAACTAACTCTCTAACTATTTTGGTATCATATCATATGGAATATGTTCGTAATCTCGAACTAAATTATTCATATTTATTTATATTCCAAAGGTCAACAGACAAGAAAGGACTTCTATGATTATTTAAAGATCCTCAACTGAAATATCGATAGCAGTAAACTACCTATTTATCCTCCTACTTTCTTTTCCCGAATTTTTTCAAATCTCGTACGGGTCCTATCCTGGTTCACCTGGACTATCGTCTTGGCCTCTGTAACCTTAATCTCTTTTGCCTGTGTCTTTTTTTCGTACAAAAATAGTTTTTTTTGTGGACAAATGTTTATGGGAGAGATTTTTTATTTGGTAGTTCTTATCCGTATCTGATGTCGAGGGGTTAGATTCTATTACGTTGGTTGTCGAAACTTCTTCGCCTGAGCTTTCCAAATCTTTTAATGTATATATATATATATCCTGTCCAACTACCAATTTATTACCTTTGATGTAAGATTTTTCCGATGAATTCCCTCTAGTGTGTAGTTGTTTCAATTTCTTCATCTCATTACTTTGCTGTGTAGTCAGGTCATTCGCGATCGATACATCAATGCCCTTTAGTGGCTCACCCTTTCAAAAATCTGTCTCTTCTTGTGATAAGAAACAAATTCTACCTTAATTGGACTATTTTCTTGTTTTCCAAGCGAGTAGAAGTCACTAATGTCTGATTTTTCTACATCTAATAGGCGGTTTATTTCTTTAGCAAGAAGTTCTACTGTTGAAAAAGAACTGTTAAGGCCAAATATGACTATATTATTTTTCCTACACCAACGGTCAGTTTTTTTATACTATTTTTCAAGTCCTTGTTTTCCAGTTCAAGAGCCTGGTTCTTGACTTTCAGTGCCCGAATCTCCAATAGTAACCTTGATTCCAACTCGATAATGCAGTTTTTGACTTCCTCTTTGGAACTTTGAACTTCCTCCAGAATTTTCCCCAATGTTACCTCCTCTTGTTCAGTCATCATCAAGTTTACATTCTATTGTGTAGCACACTTTAGATTTTCTTCACTGGACATCCGTTTCATAGCATATGTTGATATACGAAATCTTATCTGTTGGTTAATATATATATTCTTTTGAACTTTTGGCTTACAATATTTAGTTAGCAAACAATAAAGCATACAGATCAGGGGTTAGTGACGGGGTGTCATACAATTCGGCGTACCACATCAAAGCCTAGGGAAAAAACCCCCGTAAAAAAAACCCTGGCTCCCCGCCTAAGTGTGAAAGTTGGTTAATAGAATGAATTGATGACTCATTTATTTTGTGAAAATCCATCTTGAAAATTAAAAGAAAACAATTATCTTTGTCTAATTTTCACTTTATTAATACTATTACACGACCGGTTTCGGTTGTTAAACCATCTTCTGGTGTTAGGTACAGATAGTCTGTACCTAGTCACAACCGAAACGGGTCGTGTAATAGTACTAATAAAGTGAAAATAAGACAAAAATAATTGTTTTTTTTCAATATTATGTGTTAGTTCTCTATTCAGGAATTCGGAAATCGACAAATTTTTGTCCAACTTCAGACGAATAAACCTCAAATGTCAAGATTTCAACCAAATTGGACAAAAATCTTTTCCCTGATTTGTGCACTAATTTATCTTATTCAAACATTCAGTTGTTTTCTTCTTTCAAACTCAGGCTGTTTGGATATGATTACTTTCAAACGTTATTGAATGCCACGCATTCACTGTTCACCTCGGCAGTCGGCACATGAATGATAAACTATTTCGAATATAAAGGCAAACATATAAAAAAATTATATGGTGTCGCAGAACTTTTTGTAGGACTCTCCAAGGTACAGATTTTCATTGAAAATTATACAGGATGTACCGAGTTCAAGCTCATAATAAAAGTTAATGGAGAACTGAATGTTCGCTTGTTCTAGTCATCATCATCATCATCACAGCCTTTTACGTCCACTGCTGGACATAGGCCTCCCCTGTTCTCCTCCATTTCTCCCGATCTTTGGCCTTCTGAAGCCAATTGCCGACGATCTTCACAATATCATCCTTCCAGCACATTGGTGGTCGTCCTCGATTGCGCTTATCTGCTCTTGGTCTCCATTCCATCAGCTTGCGTGTCTAGCGACCATCCCCCAAACGTGCGACATGACCGGCCCAGTTCCACTTCAATTTCGCCATCCTCTCCACCACGTCTGTAATACCTGTTCTTGTTCTTAAGAGTTCATTTGTAACTCGATCTTTTAGAGTAATTCCTAGCATTGACCTTTCCATGCGTCTTTGGACTACTCTTAATTTGAGGGCACTTTTTCTTGTTAAGGTGGTTGTTTCACCTCCGTATGTCAAGACTGGGAGTGTACACAGGTCAAAAACCTTCCTCTTCATACAAATTGGAGTGGTACGGCTCTTAAATACATCTCTTAATGCACCATACGCTGCCCAGGCTGCGGTTATCCCTCTTTTAATCTCGTACGTCTGATTGTCTTTTCCGATGGTAATTTCTTGTCCGAGGTAAACGTACCTTTCCAGGAGTTCTACATTTTACTGTAAGGTGATCATTAGGTACTTAGTTTGTCATGAATTTGGTTTTCTTAAAATTCATGTTTAATCCTACCTTCGAACACGCAGTTTCCAACCCTACCAACATTTCTCCCATTTCATCCATTCTGTCTGATATTATCACGATGTCATCAGCATATCGAAGGTTGTTTAATCTTTCCCCGTCTATAAGAATTCCTTTCTCGTCCCAATTTAACCTTTTAAAGACATATTCCATTACTGTGATAAACAGTTTCGGTGATATGGTGTCTCCTTGTCGTACACCGCTTTCGATCTTTATCTTTTGGCTATCGTCATTTAATCTGATAGTCACTGCAGCATTCCTATAGATGTTATAAATAAGTCTGCTGTAGCGGCCATCTATCCGACTTTCATTTAAAGCTTCTAATACGCTATCTAATTCGATAGTGTCGAATGCTTTGTGAAAATCGACAAAAGCTTGGACTAGTTCCTTCGGAACCCTGCCTGTTCCTTCGATTGGTAGAAATCAAGCTTGTTTTCCAATCTCGTTGTTATTACTCTGGTGAACAGCTTGTACAGTTGGTTTAATAAACTGATAGGGCGGTAATTTTCAAAATCCGTTTTGTCTCCATTTTTGTGAAGCAGTATTGTTATAGCATTGTTCCAAGACTCAGGTATTGACTTTTCCCTTAAACACATGTTAAAAAGTTTCTTAATTTCGAGTAGAAGTTGCTGTCCTCCATTCTTTAGGGCCTCAAAAACTATACCATCCTCATCTGGCGTCCTGTGTAATTTCGTTTTAGACATTGCATGCTCTATCTCGTCTAAAGTTATCTCTGGCATAAGTTCTGACCCCTGATTTACTATTTGTTTCCTGAGTGATGTCTCCAAGCTTAAATTATCCTCTCTTTTACTTGCATAAAGTTCTTTATAGAGTTCCTATACTGTTATCAATAGCTGCTGTCTGTTGCAAATAAGATTTCCCTCTTTGTTCTTAAGTTTATTTATTTCCTGCTTCCCGTTATTCATTCTTCTTCTTAGGACTTTTAAACTTATATTTTCTTCGATGGTCTGTTCAATTTTATTCATTTTGAATTTTCTTAGATCTTTCCTCATGGCTTTTGACACGGTTTTATTCATTTCTCTAAGTTGTTTATTGTCCGTTTGATTGCTTCTTATGTTTCTTCTTTCCTTTAGTAACTTTTTTGTATCCAAACTTAGCTCTTCCTGTTTGTTGGCATTTAAGCAGTGCTTTTCTTGGCTTCTTCTTACCGTTTCTATTATTCTCTCATTGAAATTATTTGTTGTTTCAGACACTTTGTTATGCTCGAGATATTTATTGATTTCACTTTGATATTCTTCGAGTTTTGTGGTCGTCCAAGTTTTCGTTGATTTCTTTTTAATTAATCTGTGCTGTTTATTGATCTGTATGTTGTCCTGTGGTCACTGCTTGTGGTGAACTTGTTTAGAACCGAAACGTCTTTAAAAATGTCTTTTCTGTTACTAATTATCTAGTCAATCTCGTTCCTAGTTTTACCATCTGGACTCTGCCATGTCCACCTCCTTTGTGTTTTCTTGCAGAAGAAACTATTTATTTGATAGAAGTTATTTTCTAGAAGGAATCCCAGCAGTGTTTCTCCTCTTTCATTTCTTCCTTCTGTCCGTAATTACCTAGAGCTACTTCTTCAGTACTTGTTCTTAACCCTATTTTGGCGTTAAAATCTCCTATTAGTATTGTAAAATGGGTAGGGTTGTCGTTTAATACCTCTGATATTTCTTCATAGAATTGTTCGATTTCTTCTTCGTCATGATATGATGTTGGAGCGTAAATATGATAGTATGACTTTCAAGCTGTACTTATTATATACTTATATATATTACTGAATTTATTTTCAGAGAGAGAAATAGGTTACTCTGGTTAATATGCTTTTAACGTAGTTAATCCCAATATATTAAAAACAATAAGGAATATTTCTGTGGTAATCGATGGTTCGATACAGGTAACCACCGGAGAAGATCAAAAAACTTTGGGTCGGCTAGGGGTTTAGAAATGCGATATTTCGAGATAGAAAGGGGAAGGCGATCTCGCGAGCGAAGCGAGCACCGTAAAGTTCATAAGACGGACTTTCGTTAGGTGCATTTCACATGCCTTCACGACCACGCTAACATTTTCAAAAAAATTATCTAAAACACCGATTTCCCGGTTTTTCGCGAAAGATGGTCCGGTAAAATTGAAAAAGGCTTTTTCCACGGACACGATCAGGAAAAGCCGTTTTCATATGTGTACTCTCCGAGAATTGGACGTTTGGATAGGTCTATTCGTATCTTCCAATCGCAATTAAAAATATTTTAAATTAATTGCTGAAAATAGCTTACTTTGGCTCAAACACAAATTTCCAGATCATTAGTCTCGTCCGACGTTCACAGAACATAGTCACATAATTTCAATTACAATTCAAATCCATACTCCGTATAATATTTCGAAAATTCTTCAATTCATACGATTCGTAAGATCACTGGTGAGGTATAATCTTATAGTTTAACAGTCTACGATATGTTTCTATGAAATTTAAAATTTACCCAGCATAGAACCAGTTTTGCAATCCCTATCGAATTCATTTCACCCTTGTCAATTCCTACTCTGAAATGACAATTGTCATTGACATTCTAATCTTATGTAGATTCTTATGTCATATTCTAGACGAAAATCGTACTTCGTTTATGCGTGAACGAATGAAACGAAATTCGAAGTAATCGGCGGGGCACTCTGTTCATGGTTACACCTTTAGACCTTTATCGAATAATTTTTATTTTACCTTTGTAGAATTCACCAAGTTCGAATCGATGGAGTTGAAACGATTTTCTTCTGTTTTTTTTTTTGTGAAAAAAGCACCCAGTGAGAATGAATATACAGGGTGTCTCATATGCGTTGCATATTTCTAACAGCTACCTTCGATCGAGTTATTTCGGCTGTTTCTGTTTACGGCTTCTTAATTGGATAAAATATTTTCAATTCATATACAGGATGTCACATATGAGTTGCGCATTCCTAGCGCTGACTTTCACCATACTTTTTCTCAAGTTTTCGTATTTTTCCGCGTACGGGAGCTAATTTCAATAAAATGTCATACAGGGTGTGCAATTCACAATGTATTTGCGATCGATTGATATACAGGGTGTGTAATTTACAAGTTCTTTCGGGATTTTTTGCACGCTTTCTGTTTTTTTTTATCTCCTTCGGGGTTTTTAGCTTTCCTTCGAGTTTCTTGCGCGCTTTCGGTTTTTTGAGCTCCTTTGGGGTTCCTTTGGATTTTTTGCATTCTTTCGTGTTACTTCGGGATCTTTCGTGTTTTTTCGGTTTCATCGGGTTCTTTCGTGTTTCTTTCATTTTTTTTTCGCTTTCGACGGGGTTTATGGCGTTCTTTTGGGTTTTTTCGGGTTCCTTACGGATTTTGCGATCTTTCGTATTTCTTCGTGTTCATTCGCGTTTCTTCGAGTTTCTTCCAGTTCTTTCATGTTTTTTCGCTCTCAACTGGTGTTTTTGGGTTCCTTTGGGCTCTTTGCATTCTTTCGTGTTTCTTCAGGAATTTTAATGTTTTCTCGCATTCTTTTGTGTTTCTTCGCGTTCTTTCGAGTTTCTTTGCTTTTAACGGGTTTCTCTGCTGTGATTCTTGTTTCTGCGCGCTTTATTGATCTATGGTCTATATTGATCTATGGGCTTATTGAACGTTTGGCTTATGGATCTACTGGCCTATAGATCTACGGGCCTATGGATCTACTGGCTTACTAGTACTATCTGAATGTCTTCTATGTACGAAAAAACCCACTCCGCCATAATATTCATCGTCACTACCCTTATTGTAATATATGTGACCGGACTTCAGCGTTTGTAAACTTTCTCCACGTTTTCTGACTTCACTCACTCCCAGTATGTCCCATCTGATATTCATCATCTCGTTTTCCAGTTCTGTGAACCTTTCCTCTGTGAGTAAGCTTCTGGTGTTGTATATTGCTACATATAGGGATTGTGTTTTTCTATTTTCTTTTCTTTCCATTGAATTTGTGCCTTCACTAGAATCCATAAGGCAGACCCCTTTCGAGGTGTGAGATTTGTCATAAAATGCTCTACCCACCTACAATTCCGTTTGTTTTGAAATTTATCGTAAGTAAGTTTCGAGGGGGTTGTTGGCAATTAAAACACCACGCTTGCCGAGCGGGTTGGTGAGTTTGAAGTTCAGCCGCCCGCAGCGGATCATACGCTGTTTGTAGCCGCTCTCTCAGAGTCAGACGCTACGGTGCTAGTTTTGGTCTGCACCGGGTATTTGATTTCCCCGGTACCACCCATATCTGGGAGGCATTCCCCTATCCGCCACCTGGGGAGGCGCCCTGTGGGAGACTAGCAACTCCCTAGGGGTTGTTCTAGTAGAACAGCGTTTCAACCAAATTAATTCTCGAATAGTCAAAAATGATTAATGATATAGTTGATATCGTACATATTCTCTCTAGAGCAAGCAATTACAAAAGTTGAAGTTAATGTTCATTAATTAGGTTGATATTTACGTTCCGTGTCGACCCTTGGCTCATTGAAACTGTGCCGCGGTGGTAGAAAATGAAACTACATGTAATTTCCAATCTTCAAATCCCCAAAGTATTCGTCTGAATATACGAATTTTTCGTGATATCAGAAAAGAGAAATATCAAAAAAACCATCAGAAATTCAAATTTTCGATGCTTTTATAGATAGATACGTTTTCTATTGACATCGTTTGGAAATCAGTGATTGAAATATTTCATTTGCGATAAAATAATGAAAGTTTTCAAAATTTAGAGATGCACTGAGGTGGATATTCTGGAGAAAGAAACTTAAGCTTCGAACAAAACTTAAGGAAAACTATGGATATTTAGTTTTATTTTGAGATATAGGTTTGTTCATTCACCGTGGCGCTTATATTAGTATCACACTGTCCCAGAGTAAGGGAAAAGATTTGAAAACGCACAAAAGCTCCTGAACTCAAGTCAGTGATTCTCTTAACTTTTATTAAAAAAATTGGGATTATGATATTGTTCTCCATACTCGGAGGAATGGAAGTATGATAGAGCAACAAATATCAGTTGTGGCAGGGTGGATGACCTATTGAATAATTATGGAGAAATTTTCAAATTTTGGGGATCAACATTAGATTACCTTAGGTGAATTTTTGAAATACCCTAGAATTTCTAGTGTTGCCAGTTTTATGTAAGTACGACAACAGCTTTGTTATTTTCACTAGGACACCCAGTAGTTCAGTTTCATTTTATGAAAACAGATGGATTGGGAGAGGTGACTCTGTGGAATGACCACTACGCTCCTCTGATTTAAGTCTTGTTGATTTTTTTGTTTGGAGGACAATAAAAAATCAAGTGTATACTACCCCAGTTAACACCCGGGAAAAATTACTTTTAGGAATTCTTTATGTAGCAAATGTGATTACCCCTCAACAATTGTTGAATGTAAAACAATCAATCATACGAAGATGTCATTTCTGCATTCTACAGAATGGTGGACATTTCGAACATTTCAAAAATTAATGAGTTATTTTGTATTTTCTGAAATGTTACTTCTAAAAAATATTATTACAAATTTGTTTCTACATGCCTTAGAGATTACAATAATATGGATCTGGCTTTAAATGCGTTTTTTTTAACGGTTGCTCCTAACGACTTCGATGAGGTATACATACCTTTTTCAACTAGAAAAGTCAGGGGAATCGATTTTTGTGGGCTATTCTAAGGGAATGCAAAAAAAAATTTTTTTCAATTAACACTTCCAAGTTTTAAACTATTATTATTTTATTCAAAACAGAGTGTGACGCAAAAAAAATTGAATAATAAAATTGTCAAAGAAATTTTTGAAAAATTTGAAAATTCACTATGACAATTGGTATGAATCATAAGCTTCAAATGCGTTTTTCTAGGAAACCGTTGGTCCTAGCGTCTTTTTAACTAGGAAAGCTAGGGGAATCGATTTTTTTAGTCCAAAAAGACGTACAGGATAGCACAAAAAATTTGCAACGGTTCAAAGGGGACGAAATAATTGCCAGTGACACCCTCTAGAATATACAATCAAATCGACGATAAATTTGAATTTTTCACCTCAAAAAAACCCTATGTACCTACCTTCATGCAATTATTTGGACTTAGTTGAAAGATGATATCAAAGAAAACGCGAATTATTTTCTCAACTTTAACACCCTCGGAAACGAAGTATTTCCGGACCCAGGTTCATAGGAATTTTTTTGCCCAAAATGATGTGATCTATTACCAATTTCAGTCTGTCAAAAACAAATCCGAACAGCCTGTATATACGGATATTTATTATTTATTATTAAATTTATTAAATTACACTAATCTACAGTCTAAACCAATTACAGATTGGGAATAAACAAAAATTAACAAAAATACAAACTCATAAAAATAAATATACATACAAATGTAAACCCAAATTAACTAAAAAATCATGACCCCAATACAGCCCTTCTTATCTCCAATTTAGTAGTTGAAAACATCCAATACATTTTGAAAATTGCAAAAATCATGACATATTCTAAACAGTGGCGAAAACCTAAGCACGTTAGTACGAGGAAATGGAAGATATAGAACATGGATATATTTCTAACAGGTAGTCTAGGGACGTGCAAGTTCACAGAGCCTAGTAAGTAGGGGCAATAAATTTTGGAACTCATAAGTTTATTTAGAAAAAGAATTCCCAAATAAGTCCTATGCTCCGCTAGAGAGTAAACATTAAACCTGTTCAATAAGTACCCATTTTGTATTCCACGACAAGGATAAAAGTCATCTATTTTGAAACACACGTACTTCAGAAATCTGTATTTTCTCCAAACTATCAATATGAACCTTATAACCGGAATTCCATATAACACATCCATATTCAAGCTTTGACCTCACGAGCGCCGTAAAAAGAAGGAAAAGGGATGGAGTCTCCAACAAATGTCCGGAATTCCTAATTATAAACCCGACAGTCTTGAGGCCATCGGAAACAGTTGCCCTCACATGGGGTACAAAAGTCAACCTCTGATCGAATAAGACACCCAGATCTCTGTACTCAGTCACCCTGCCCAAAACACCTCCCTCAATGTTGTATTGAAAGATGACAACGGACTTACTGCGACAGACGGTCATCACATTGCACTTTTTATGTTTAATGATAGTCAATTTCTCCGGCACCAATCATTCAGATTATCGATTTCACCCTGAAGATCCCAGCAATCCTGGAAAGACTCAATTCGACGAAACAATTTGCAATCATCTACATACAAAAGCAACTGACAGAGCAGGTGTAAACTCAGATCGTTCATAAACAACATGAACAACAGAGGACCCAAAGTGGAACCCTGTGGAACACCTGACGTTGCGGAGAACTCATATGACCTGATTCCAAAACACTGAACGAAAAGTTTTCTATCAGCAAGATATGATTTCAGGAAAGAGATAATATCATTTTTTAAGCCAAACGAAAACAACTTTGTAAGAACAACTCCATGGTCAAGCCTATCAAATGCCTTGGAGAAGTCAGTGTATACAACATCGACCTGAGAAAATTCATCCAAAGCAGTAGACACATACTGGGTGAAACAAGTCAAGTTCGTAGCAGTAGACCGGCCATTAATGAAACCGTGCTGACCATCATTAATTTGGCATTTAACATGTGCGTAAATTATATTGTATAAAACTTTCTCAAAAACTTTACTATAATTGCTCAGAATAACGATAGGTCTATAATTTTCGATGTCTTCTCTACTGCCCCTCTTGAACACAGGGCACACTTTACCCTCCTTCCAAATGCTTGGGAAACATTGTTTGGAAAGTTACAGCCTAAAATGCGCAGTCAAAGGCTTAGAGAAAATGATGGCACAGTCTCTCAGTAAAAAAGACGGAACTTCATCCGGGCCAGCCGTCATGCTACCCTTGCACTCCCTCAAACAAGACAACACACACTCCTCGCTTATATCGGTAACAGATAGAGTCTGTACAAAACAGTCTTGGCCTGAACGGTCCCGCTGTGGTGCCGAAGATCTCACAAAAGCAGCCTCAAAGAAGGCAGCAATCGCATTGGCGATGTCCTGAGGATCAGACAAGACGGATCCACCAAACTTCATAGAGCCCGGAGTGGAGGAACCACCTCGAATTCTATTTAAGTAGCCCCGAAATTTCGATGGATCCCTAGATAATTCTTCCTCGGCTTCCCGACAGAAACCGGTCCGGGCTATCGAGATTGCACTCTTTAGTTCTATGCGAAGCTCCTCAAATTCCACTAGAAATGATGTACAACCTGTTGACTTATAGGCTCGGCGACAACTGTCCTTGGCTTTCAACTTAAACATTATATCTCTATTAAACGAAGGTGGGTACCGGGATCTCCTACCAGTTGTTTTGGAGGGTTAGTCTGACAATAGACCTGATGTAGGTATGATTCCATTTGGGTTTTCGAGAAAAGATACTTCCACATATAATTATGATAATTCATGGTTTGAATAACTACTCATTACAATTTCCCAATGCCTCACTCCGTAACATCTAAATTCACAGGTCGCAACTTTGACACAAGGGTTAGGGTGAATTGCTTTACACGTGAAAATCCCAAGTTCTGCCTCAGGCTGATCAAAATTTTGAATTCTAACATTTTCCGGGTGACAGTTGATATATGCAATGATCCAATCATGCGATTTCATTGATTCTATTTGCGCGCTTGCTCTAGTAGATCAACGTGCTATCGTTCTGCACAAATGTCTGTATTTTTCAACAATTGAGCCCAAAAATAGTCTCAATCGATTGCGTTTGATTTATAAACTCGAGTATGTCCATTCGGCCTCATAGTCTCTATCTTCTGAAAGAGATGAGCTAGAGTATTCATATTTCAGAATAGATTAACTGTCTAAATATCTCAGTCAAGTTCGTTATTGCGCCTAATCGGTCCAATGGTTTAGGAGTGATGAAATTTTGCCTCTATAACTCCAAGAATATCCATCGGATCGAGTTGTAACTAGAAAGATATTTGAATTTGGCGAAACAAATAGGCTTGCAAAGTTTCGCTGAAATCGACACGATAGGAAATTTTCAGGAAATTCACAAAAGAAATTTTTTTATACCTTATACTTCATGAAATATCCGACGTATTTAAACGTGAATTTTTGTTCTTCCTAGGAGGACCGTATGTAGAACTCTTCTTCATATTGATAATTAAAAATACAACTATTCAAAAAGTCTTATGTTCCAAGGAAAGGTTGTCACGTCTGTTATATATATTTCAGGGATAGACTTTTATTATATAGTTTTATTTTATTTTTTTATTTAAATATTCGACTTCGCCTAAATAAATTTAAAATTATTTTAAATTTAAATATTATATTTCATCGACTGTTGTGCTATGCTTCTTCACTCAATTCAACGAGGTTGAATTTCTCATCAATTTAGAGGGTTACTCAGTTATTTGTATTATTTTTTTATCATAGTTCAAAAGGAAACACCCTGTGTATTTCAATAAATAATTTAATGTGTCGTGTAGTCAGGAGATCCTTGGATTATCTGACTGCAAGTATGTGTTAGTTCATTTGGCGTTACCCAGGGTGCACCACGTGGAGGCGAACTAACCTTGCACCCCAATACCTGGGTGTCACTCTCGACAGAACATTGAGCTTTAAAGAGCACCTAACTAAAACTACCGATAAGCTAAAGAGCAGAAATAACATTATTCAGAAACTCTGTGGCGCGACATGGGGAGCATCAGCATCCACACTTAGATCGTCAGCCCTGGGTCTTGTTTAATCGGCAGCGGAGTACTGCGCCCCAGTGTGGCTTAACAGCGCGCACGTGAAGAAGGTTGACACGCAATTGAACTACACTGTGAGAATGATCGCTGGCGTCATTAAATCCACACCAACCCAATGGATACAAGTACTAAGCGACATTCCACCGCCTCATCTCCGCCGAACCAATAGGCTGATAAACGAATACAAAAGGATACTCGACAACAAAGAACTCCCTATACATGGCTATATCAACGACGCCAATAAAACCCGACTACGCTACAGAAAGCCACCAACAAACACAGCACAAATTGCCATAGAATCAGATTTCGACATCACAGAGAGGTGGACTCACGAATGGCTGGGAGCCATACCGAACAACAACTTACCGTGCATAACAGAGAGACCTCCCTCCCGGTTTCAATCTTCCACGCAAAACCTGGTGCACACTGAACCGCATCCGAACCCAACACGGTAGATGTGCATACTCCCTAAATAAATGGGAAAAACTACCATCACCATCATGCGATTGCGGAGAAATTCAAACGATTAAACACATAACAGAAGAATGCCCCCTACGATCATACGAAGGCAGTCCCGACGACTTCCTGGTTGCAACGCCAGAAGCGATAGATCATATAGATAATCTCGATGTTTGTCTATAGGCTTAAGTTTGATATATTTTGTAATTTATGTTTATGTTTGTTTGTGTTTATGATTTGTGTTTATAATGTGTCGAAACGCCATACGCTAAATAAAATTTCAATAAATAAATGAATAAATATTGATGATGATGATATTGGCAATGATGTATATGTATGTAATGTTGCCAATATTTGCTTGCACATGCATAACATATACATAACATTTGAAATTAGAAAAAGTTCTCAGTTTCAGTTGTAGAGGTCTTGAACTTTCCTAAAACTCTCAAACCCGAAATTAACAATTTGAGCTCCAAATTCTTATTAGATTTCCATGAACGTCCAATAGAACAAAGCTGTGTATTTCATGGGTGTGAAGTTGGCCCCGCACTTTTTGATTTGCGAAAAAATTTTTGTTGTGCTGAATTGTGCTAGGTCTGTGCTGCTTTGTGCTGTTCGAATTTTCTCGTTATTTCAAGTAGTTTTCGAGATATTTCACTAAATGCATAAAATGGGCCAGCCCCGCACTTTTTGAAAATTTGAGTTTTAACCACTGAAATGAATTGTGCTAGACGTATACTGAGTTGTGCCGTTCGAATTTTTGAGATGGATTTCTTGATTTCAAATCAAAAAAAAGTTAGCCCCGCACTTTTGTTTTTTCTTATCGGAAATGAGTGTAAAAAGTTGTGCTAGGTTTGTGCTGCGTTGTGCCGTAAAAATTTTCATGGAAATACCTCACATTTTCCGGAAAATCCCGAAAATCCATTACAAGGCTAGCCCCGCACTTTCGTTTTTTTTCAATCGGAACATGTGGAAAAAATTGTGCTACGCGTGTATGAAGTTGTGCCGTTAACATTTTTGAAAAATCAAGTTTTTGTTTTCCGAAAAAACTGGAAAATTCGAAAAAAGATAGCCCCGCACTTTCTCTTTTTTTCCATAAAAATCATCTCATACAGTTGTGCTACATTTGTGTTGATAATTTTTTCAGAAAAAATATCAAGTTGTCTTTTTAAACGGTAAAAAATCAAAATATCAGTAGATTGAACGATGAATTGTGTGAATGGCAACACTGTTGTGAAGTTAGCCCCGCACTTTTTGATTTTCGATGGTTTCTATGGTGCTGAATTGTGCAAGGTTTGTGCTGCTTTGTGACATAAAAGTTTTTTTTTCAAATGGTACGATTAATAAGATATTTCACTAAGTAAGTAAAAGCGAATAATGTACATTTTGATTTTTTCTTTCCGTTTAACGGTCATTTGATAATTGAATCTCATTCAACAGTGAATGCACTGATTTGTGCTTTTCGAACTTCCTCGAAAAAAACTCTGATATACCGGAAAATCGAGTTTAAAAAATTTTCAATATTCTTTTTGTGTTCTTTCTTCCGAATCGAAATCACCAAAACTTGTGCTACTTTCGTACAAACTCGTTCAAACCTATTTTTCAAAATTCACATGAAATTTTTTCTCAAAAGGTGGAAAAATTGGAGAAATCAGTATATTCCTGAAAAATCTTGATAGAAGGCAACATAGTAGCAGTTCATAGAATTCGGTGCTACCCCGTGGTGCGACCGTGTAAACAAAATAGTATGATTCATCTAGAATTTTATTACTTCCAGGTGGATATACGTGGATAGGAGAAGTTGCCAGATTGTGATTTTGAGAAGAAAATATTGATAATAAAGTTTCATTTCTTTCTTGATGAAATTTCCACTGAAGTAAGAATAAAGTCTTAAATGTTTCTCAATTAGAAAATTTTTAAATTTACTGAATTGTGCTAAGGTTTTCTGAAGTTTTTCAGACTTTCCATAAAATGTAGAAAGTTAGCCAATTGAACACAATCTTCAGTCGTTGAGCTGCGACGGAAGATTGTTCCAGAATTCTAGACGTATTCTTAGTTGTGCCGTTGAAATTTTCGAGATAGTACTTTTAATTACGTTGAGAATGGAAAATTCAAAAGAAGTTAACACAGCCCTTTTGTTTTTGCGTGCTTGTTCTTAGTGAAACAGCGTTTTGCCCAAATGTCTGTAATTTTCGAATATTGAGCCGAAAATGGTCTCAATCGATTGGGTTCGACTTCCTGATGAAGAATCTGTTGTCAATTTGAGTATGTTTGACCGGCCAGCCGTCCGGCAGTATATTCTTTATCTTCCGAAGGAGATCACCTAGAGTTTTCATTTTTTCAGAATAGGTTGATTGTCCAAATATCTCGGGCAAATTCGTTATTTGTCCAAATCCATCAAATAGATTAGATGTCTGAATCTGAAATTTGAAAAGTTGAAGAGATTCAGTTATCAAATGACCGTTAAACGGGAAGGAAAAATGAAAATGTACATTATTCGCTGTTACTTACTTAGTGAAATATCTTATTAATCGTACCATTTGAAAAAAAAACTTTTATGGCACAAAGCAGCACAAACCTTGCACAATTCAGCACCACAGAAACCATCGAAAATCAAAAAGTGCGGGGCTAACTTTACAACAGTGTTGCCATTCACACAATTCATCATTCAATCTACTGATATTTTGATTTTTCACCGTTTAAAAAGACAACTTGATGTTTTTTCTGAAAACATTATCAACACAAATGTAGCACAACTGTATGAGATGATTTTTATGTAAAAAATGAGAAAGTGCGGGGCTATCTTTTTTCGAATTTTCCAGACTTGATTTTTCAAAAATATTAACGGCACAACTTCATACACCTGTAGCACAATTTTTTCCACATATTCCGATTGAAAAAAAACGAAAGTGCGGGGCTAGCCTTGTAATGGATTTTCGGGATTTTCCGGAAAATGTGAGGTATTTCCATGAAAATTTTTACGGCACAACGCAGCACAAACCTAGCACAACTTTTTACACTCTTTTCTGATAAGAAAAAACAAAAGTGCGGGGCTAACTTTTTTTTGATTCTCCATTTTCTGGGAAATTAAGAAATCCATCTCAAAAATTCGAACGGCACAACTCAGTATACGTCTAGCACAATTCATTTCAGTGGTTAAAACTCAAATTTTCAAAAAGTGCGGGGCTGGCCCATTTTATGCATTTAGTGAAATATCTCGAAAACTACTTGAAATAACGAGAAAATTCGAACAGCACAAAGCAGCACAAACCTAGCACAATTCAGTACAACAAAAATTTTTTCGGAAATCAAAAAGTGCGGGGCCAACTTCACACACATGTGTATTTCACTATGATTCAGATCAGAGTAACATATAACACTGAAGATTTTTCTTCCATTTGACAAAAGAAACGTTGAAAATTAATTCACAATCCATAATTTGCTTGCAGAACAGTAAGAGAGAATTAGATTAACGTGAGAAATTTTATAGAAGCTCTGACGTGACTTTAGGACTATTGCGCACTTATTCTGAAATTTTTGACTGGACTGTTAATACTAAAACAACCACCGCAATGAATGTGAAAGAATCGATAAGCCTTTATTTCAAATTAAAATAAACACTAACAGTTTTCCTTCACTTTTGTTCGAAAATAAAATTATTTCTTTTGAAATCAAGCAAACCAAAGTATCTTCTTCATTGAAATAGATATTATTCTAGTAAGCTCCTGTCACTGCGAATAATCAATTAATTCCAACTTACAATAAAATAGCTTGAATTCGACTTCAGAATAAAAAACAAATATGCTGGGTTGCATAAAAATTGATTTGAATAATTCTATAATTTCTTTCCCTATTTCAATTCTATAATTCTATTGAACAATTTGACATATTCGTTGAAGCCTCCCTTGGGTCATCGATCTTATGAAACCCTCTAATTGGTGATCTCAGGGGCTTTCACAATCTAGGCTTCTCTATAAAATCAAAATTTTTAATCATTGAACGTTTTCGTATATTGAAATCATCTAGGTTTTGAAAAGAAATGTTAAAATTCGAAATTATAAATATTTTCTGAATTTTATTCACTTCGGTGTAGGTTATATTCAAAATTCTTTAGATTTCTGATGAACATTTCGTGATTACATTGAAAAAATATTTTGGTAATTTTTTCCTCATCTTCTAGGATGATCATTGCCGAGAAATTTGGCTAACCTAGTTGTTGCAACCTGATCAAAACATCTCTTAAATTGCAAATTTTTTGGATTGATATCCTAGGAGTTATTGATGAAACCAAATTTTGGATTCACTTAAATGGTGAACTTTCGTCAACACTGATGTTATGTCCGATAGCTCAGTAATTTTGAGGGATAAGTAGACTGTAAAAATTTTTGCGTTTGAAGCTGGTGCGAACGCGAAACATATAATATGAAACAACAAAATTCATATAAAGAAATGCGGTCAACAATGATGACTTACCACAGCGGTGAACTACGATGATTTCAGGGCTCTGCTCCAATTATCAGCTCTTTACAGGGACCCCTTGCTGCGGGATTTCTAGTCCAACTTTTGTTAAAATGCGGTGTTGAAAACACAATCAAAATGCGATGCGAAATTTCCAAATATGCGGGTGAAACCAAGCGTGTAATATATCCAAAAAACAAATCAAAATTAGCGTGATTTTATAAACAATTTCGATAACAAACATGATAGCGAGAGTTCTTCTATTCCAATTCGCGTTCTAGAGGCGTATGCGTATCCATAACATGTAAGAAGTCACCAGTGTTGACTTATAAAATTAGCGCGAAATTCAAATATTTAGCGATCGCCTCAGCTTCAAATTCATGCTATAATAAAAGGACCGAACAACTGATGTTAGTCAGATCTCAACGAAAGTTTATTCTTATTTGGAGGTTATTAATATTCTGCATATTCTAGGAATACATTTTTGTATCCTATCATACAGAAAAGGTAGAGGAGTTATTTCGCGATGGAATTGCAGAACCTCGTACATGTAAAAGAAAAGTTAATTCCACTCGAATATCCTTTCTGGTTTGATACCTTTCGAAACAGCGACAGCGAAGATGTTGCGAGTACGTATTATAAGTTGCTTCCGTTGTTTAAATAAAATTGATCGATATGACGATACAATTTTGAACTAGAAATGTGAAAATAATTTTCATATCAAATGTGTGAATATTTCTGTCGAAGTATACAATGAAATGCGTGAAAATGGATCTGGTGGAAGTTGGATCTGTGAAGATTGTTCACTGCCAGGTAATTCGAGTTCTTCCTTGACTGGTGATCAGGAAGAAATTGAGAAATCAATAAATCCGATTGAGAATGCTGTTCTGGAGAATAAAAAATGTTTCTCCCGTGTATTCCGAAATTGGTATTTCTCAAAATAAACAAATAAACGATCTTATTGAGGAAATCCACATATTAAAGGAATAGAGAGAGAGAAAATAACTTTATTGAAACTAATCAAAGGGCTAACGACCGAGGTCTTCCTGCCCATGTACAATTTGTATTTATAACATTAGTGGTATATGATATGTATGCAAGTCTGTGTTCTATAAAATGTTTGGAAATTTAAAGTAAGTTAAGTAGATATTGAATTATAGTTTGTTCCGGTAGTTTCCTTTTGGGTCTTTCAAGATGAGATGTCCTATGTATTAGTGGTTCCATTGTATCAATGTTATGCTGTTGACTGATGAATTTCTTGTTTAGTTTCAGTATTCTGCTGCTTATTGGTTCTATTCCTGTCTTTTCGTAAAGATATTCGTTGGCCGGGTTATGCAGTGTATTGTTCGGATGTCTCATTTTAGTGACCTTTCGCAGACTGGTTCGTTCGGCCACCTCAATCGTTTTAGTCACACTTTTGTTGCATTGTCCAAGGATTTGATGCCCATATTCCAGGAGAGGTCTGCTGATCATCATGTATATTTGGCTGGCTGTCTTTATACTAATACCTTCGTTCTTGTATGTAAATTTTATGAATTGGATAGCTCTGTTGATAGTAGCCTGTTTAGTCGATTTAACATGCATTTTGAAGTTTAATTTATGATCAATTGTCATTCCAAGATATCTGCAATTTGTGCTTGGTTTCAGGATGGTGTTGTCCAAGGATATAGTCGGTGAGTTTTGGTTGCTTTTATGATGGAATAGCAAAAATTTTGATTTTTTTGGGTTGATTTTTATTCTCCACTTTTTCATCCATATAACTATTATGTTCTTCAATTGTTCTAATCTGTTCATTGTATCTTGTGTACTTTTACCATGGGCCATGAGTGTGGTGTCATCTGAAGACTGTAATATATAACTCATCTTGTTTGTAGGATCTTCTGGTAAGATATCCGAGCCATATAAATTGTATAGAAATGACGATAGAGGTGAGTTCTTGTTTGGGGGTGAATTTGCCAGAGAGTGAGTTCTTGACTTTTACCTGAATTTCCCTGTCTGCGAGAAATTCACCAATCAACCTAGTGAGATATATGGGACAGCCCAGTCCATGCAGCTTGTAGATTAGTCCAGCATGCCAGACACTGTCAAATGCTTTCTGTATGTCCATAAATATTGCTGCAGTATGATTTCCCTCTATTCTTTCAAATTGTACATTCTGGGTAAGTATGACTAATGGATGGATGGTTGATGTTTTATGTTTGAAACCAAATTGGAACTTGGGAATTTTGTCGTTTAGCACTTTCATCATCCTGGATTTGATTATCTTCTCAAGGTTCTTTCCAATTACTGGAAGTAGAGTAATTGGTCTATAGTTTTCTAGCTTCTTGGTATCGGCTCTTGATTTAGGAATTGTGATTAATAGACCTCTTTTCCAACTCTCGTGGAAACTTGACTCCCTGACACTAGTTATAGATTCGAATTTTTTCGAGATGTATTGGTAGATCCAACCGTTTTAGAATGCTTCTGGGAATATTATCATGTCCAGGAGCCGTGTTCTTACCATGATTGAGGGCTTCAAAATATTCATTTTGGTCAATGGGTACGATATCAACTTTACTTTTTAATGTAGGAAACTTTTTCCTGTACCAATCTTCAATAAGTTCCTTGTGTTGGACATCGAAGGATGGATCCTCATTCACTTCAAAAATCTTCTGAAAGTATTGTCACGAGCCCGCCCGGTTCCAGAGAGTGTACCAAATACCTCCCGGACTAGCTCTCAGAGCTGAGACTATTTACTAGGGCGCCACTCTCTTTTTATGATGTTAAATAAAAGGGAGGTATCACCACAGATCTCAGGGGGAAAACAAAAGAGAGAAAACGTACACGAAAACCCACTCTCTAGAAGCCAGAACAAGCTCGATCACACAAAATGAGAGTAGTGACTGGTAGGAAGAAAAAAAAGGATCAATTGTTTAACAATTTAATCTCACCAAAAATGTGGTGATAACACTACAACTAATCAATGTCCTACCACAAAATATCTCTATCGAACTTACTAGTCAAATATCTTAATATGCGTTTAACCGAATTATATTACTAAACTTATCACCCAAAGGTGAACCTCAAAGTTAGATTAATACTGGCCAGCATGAATAAAACACCCATGTAACGGTCTATATCTAGGTGACTGAACAACAGGTCAACTGTTTATCGCTATATCAATGTCTCGACCTAAGTCGTTTATATTCTCAGATAACTTAAATGCTACGGACTAACCTTACATAACAGTCTAAGATGTACAGTGACTGTGAACAAAAGGATATTATGGGTTCTCAACCAACATTCACTCTTCAACCCTCGTAGAAAGGAAATCGGGTCAATACGTACTTCAGGCTCTTCGTAATACAATAATTCACATTACTTCCACAAGGCAAATGGCAACCAGGGTGTCTATTGTTCGATCTTCCAAGTAGAATGTGTTCAGATAGCTAGTACAGATGGTTTGTACAGAACGTAGATCCTACGTAGACTCCCTTATTTCAGACAACCTCAAAACCGCCTCAGGCAGCTCGCAGACAGTTTGCAGATAGTTCACAGAGTTCACAGACAGTTCGAGATCCGCAGCACAACAAACATAAGTACTCTCAACATAAAACGGAGCTAAAATAAAAGAAGTTGCAGAAATGGGCAACGTGACCGAATATAGGTTATCTTACCTAATCTTCTCCATCGAATATCTTCCCTTTATAATCCGCATTAAGCGTTAACCTTTTCCATAAACCAAATAGAAACAGGTCTCTATTAGGGCTTAAACCATAAATCTTGTTCCAATCCGCAATCAATACGATAAAAATCCAAGAGTTTAATGGTTTGATACTCGCCAGAAAAACGGAGAAAAGCAAAGTGACACGCTCCAGCTGATTTGCGTCAACCCGACATATACGACCACAGACGCAATCACAGAGCGGAGAGCATTCAGTCACGCTACCATCAACAGTAGTGCCACGGGTCGGAAAATGTACTATCTAGATAGCGGCGTTGCCAATAGTTGGTCGGAACTAACGGAACGGAAATTTTAAACCGTGACAACTCCCCCCTTCCTTCCACAGGAGGTGAGCATAGGTCACCGACGACTCACATAAGAACCATATTGCGCACTCGCCAAACAAAACTCAACGCCAAGATGGCAAAACAATCAAAAGTGAAAGATATCTAGTCACTGAGGGCGACTAGATACCGGCTTGTCCAGCTGGGTATAACGGAAAAACTACAAGAAGAAGAAGAAAGCAATCGATTCAACCAAAAACAAAACAATAAGCCAAAATGGTCGAAATGTCAAATTTTGAAACAAAAGAAAACTTAACCGGAATCCGAATCGAAGACCACGGTTAAGGTGCTGAACAAGGAGGACTTGCTTTATCGAAGGTCGCAACCTCCACGACCCCATCACATCCTAGAGAGGTGATGTCCGAATCGGGAAACTCAAAATCGGGATAATAATTTACTCAAATATAGGCAACGTCAAAGCCGGAAATTCCAATGGTCCTCGTGGGTAAAGTGCGCTGCGACAATACACGACCACTGGTGTCACTAACTCGTCGGGAGTTTCTCGAAAAAAACACACAAAAAGGAAAATCTCAATCAAGACACGCGCCTTCCAGGCAAACGCAAAGAAAAGTCACAATCGGGTATTTCACGTCATCAACTCGGAATCAAAAACGCCAAAAGTCGCCACATCGGCACAAAAAAAAAATCCAATCGCCGACACGGCAAAAAAAACCACAACACTTCTGCTCCAAGGCAGCCAACAGTGTAAGCCAATACGAAATCAAATCATCCCCACCATAATCGGGATCCCAAACTCACAAAGCGAAGGCAAGGCACAACAAAAAAACAAAACGAAACGGACACGTCAGATGTTAGACGGTCATAATCCCGAGCATATGACGGTCCCAAAATATATCCCCACCGTCACCGGGGCTAAAACGTACAGAAAAGGCAAGGTACGAACGACATTTACTTACTGAAACGGACTCGTCAGATGTTAGACGGTCATATTCCCGAGCGTATGACGGTCCCAAAATATCCCCACCGTCACCGGGGCTAAAACGTAGAAACAAAAGGCAATCTCAAGCCGGAACGCACTCATAAAGCACTAAGCCACCCGACAACTCAGAACCACCAAAACTAGGTACTCTCCTCCAAACAGGTATCAGGATATCGTCTGAGATCTTTAACATGCCAGACACCTCTATCACTTCCATCCCTCCATTGCAGTTGATAAGCATTATGGCCAACTCTCCGACGCACAGTGCAGGGTCCGACAAATCTGGGCGCCAACTTGGAGGCAAAGCCCTTAGAGGCATCAGATAAAAGTTTATTGCGGGTCAGGACAAGATCTCCCTCTCGGAAAGTGACAGGACGGCGGCGCAAATTATAACGTTGACGATTACGCTCCTGAGCGCGAGCCAAGCGCTTCTGAATGTCGGCAAACAACAGCCGGTAGCCAACCTTTTTAGCGTCCACAACCTCCGAAGGACGTCTAGGGTCCAACTCTACCACAGTGTTATAGGCATCTCCAGATGGGCGATATTCTCTGCCAAAATTAGCGAAGTATGGGCTACAACCAATAACCTCATGACGACCAGTACGAACGGCGCAAGTAACAGCAGAAAGGTGTTTACTCCAAGTTTTATGGTTATCCTTGACATAACAGGAGAGCATGGTCTTAACTATACCATTGCTGCGCTCGGTAGGATCACAGTGCGGACTATAAACTGGAGTGAATATGATGTTGACTTTATATTTCTGACACAGCGACGTGAAAGAGGTACTGCGCATCTGGGTGCCATTATCGCAAATGAGCAAACGAGGAACTCCGTAAACAAGAAAAATATGCTGCTCCAGCAGATGACAAAGGGAAACAGCAGTAGCATTGCGCAAAGGAAAGGTCAAAACATACTTGGAGAAATAATCAGTAACTACTAAGATGTACTTATATCCGTTGGACGATGGCAAGGGACCCACGAAATCCAAACTTATCATCTCCCAAGGTTCGGTAACAACCGGTCGGGTTCCCATAGTTCCAGCAGGAGCTTGAAGGTCAGGTTTATGCTCCAGACACACCGAGCAACGACTCACATATCGGGCTACATCGGCACGCATCTTAGGCCAAAAATAGCGTTGTCTCAAGCGCCAATAAGTCTTAAAGACACCAGGATGTCCGGCGGAAATATCATCATGATGTTGACGAAGTAGGCTCTTCCTGAACTCCCTAGGTACCACCAATTTCCAACAATCCCCGCATCTCCTAAACCAGGATAAGGGGCGGAAACGTATTTCCAAAGTAAGCCATGCTCCTCCCTCCAGGTAGGGTATTTGTCCGGAAATGTGTTCAAGTCTTCTCTCATCTTGAGATACCAAGGATCCCTAGACTTATGGAACAGCTGGCGATCATCAGAGTCCAGCACCTCGTCCACAGACACTGGGACGGACCTGGACAACATATCAGGCACGACATTCAGTTTACCCTTGCGATGGACAATTTCAAAGGTGAAGGGCATTAGGCGCAAACTCCAACGAGCCAATCGACCCTGTGGGTCCTTTAGGTTATGCAGCCACAGCAAAGAGTGGTGATCGGTAATTACCTTGAAGAAGGTACCCTCCAGGTAATGGCGTAGTTTTTCAACAGCCCAAATCACGGCAAGGCACTCACGCTCCGTGGTCGAATAGTTGCGCTCTTGTCGAGTTAACGAACGGGAAAGATAGCACAAGACTCTCTCACCATCATCAAATTGTTGGGTGAGAACGGCTCCGAGTCCGTAGGCGGAGGCATCAACTTGCACAATGAACTGGCGATCAAAGTCAGGGCAAGTGAGTACAGGGCAGACGCTAGCTTCTCTTTTATTTCACTGAAAGCTAATTCACACTGGGGTGTCAATTCCAGCGGACATTTTTCTTAGTCAAATTCGAGAGGGGTTCGCTCAAATCGGCCAAATTAGGAATGAACCGGCGATACCATGCGGCGGTTCCCAAAAAGGAACGGATGGCGGCAACATTAGTGGGAGTAGGAATACTCAAAATAGCCTCGACCTTTTCAGGATCCGGGCGAAGACCATGTCTGTCGACAACATACCCCAAATATTTCAGCTGAGGGCGACAAAAAAACATTTTTCACGCTTCACGACAAAACCAGCCGCTATAAGCCTATCCAACACCTTACCCAAAATTTCTAAGTGTGTGGCGAAATCTCCACTAACGATGACAATATCGTCCAAGTACACAAAGACGTACGGCTGAAGATCAGGACCAAGAACACCGTCCATAATACGTTGGAAAGTAGCGGGAGAATTAGTTAGTCCGTAAGGCAAGCGTCGAAACTGATATAAGCCGCGACCAGGGACGGTGAAAGCCGTATATTCCCTCGAGTTAGAAGCCACCTGAACGTGGTGATAGGCCGTTTTATATCCAAAGTGCTCAACACACGAGCATCGCGCAATTTGTCTAGTATTCCAGAGATATATGGAATAGGATAAGCGTCCCTCTTGGTGACGGCATTAAGGCGCCTATAGTCGACGCAAAAACGATAAGTACCGTCCTTCTTAGGGACGAGACAGACTGGTGAAGACCACGAGCTACCAGAAGGTTCAATTATTCCCTTTCTCAACATATCATCAATTTCCGCGTCTATGATCTTTTGTTTGTGTGGGGAAACTGGATACCAACGTTGTTTGACAGGTCGGGTATCAGGAAGCAATTCAATCTGGTGCTCAGCAGCAGACGCACATCCAAGGTCATCGCCCATGCGAGCAAATTTTTCTTCAACATTCTATCCAGCTGCATCCTCTCAGCAGGTGAAAGGAATTCCTTAACGCCATTCGAAGCCTCGAGTTCATCCAAAGCTTCTACAGGGGAAGCAAAGTGCCAGACATCATCTCTTATATTAGGCACTATATCCATTTTTCTCCAAAAATCTATCCCAAGTATCAAGGAATGCCGCAAAGATGGAACCACCATTAGGTTCAACCAAATCAGCTTGTTCTTCAACTTAACAGGAGCCGAAATACAACCAGGACTCTCGCATATATCCCCATTAGCCACAGTACACGATTTAAGCGATGGAGTCAGTTTCAATCCAATCTCCAAAAGTCTCTCATATCCCTTACTACCCACAAGCGAAACACTCGCACCGGAATCTAACAAACCCACAAATTTAAGCCCCAAAATATGTACAGTAAGGTAAGGTCGCTTGTCTCCATCAGCATGGGACAAAATGTAATCAAGAACAGCTGCTCTTCCTATGACCGCACTATGATCAGACGAGGACGACCCGCGGTCATCTAGTTTCCTCGTCGGGAGTTTTCCGAAGGCGGAGGAGAAGCAAAGCGTACAGATCGAGAATTTACCTGAGGAGAGCAATCAGGGCATGTCCGAACAGTAAAACCGGTTTTTCCGCAGCGATTACAAAGTAATTGTCTTGGTGACGGACAATTGACACGTCTATGACCAGACTTCTGACAGTTCCAACACACGACAGCGGTCGACGTCGTCGGCGGTTCACGAGGACTCACCTCAGAAAGAGAACTAGACCGAGAGCTAGAAGAAGCACAAGGAAGCGACACACACGCTAGTTCGGAGTCAACATAACTCTGACGTTTCCTAGATGGAGGCACATAGCTATCAGCACGATACTTTTTAACCTCGAGGCGCAGGCACACATCCTCCAGTTCCTGTAGGCTATCAACAACAGGCAACTGCGTCGCATAAAAAGGCGCCAAATTTCTGGTTATTATTCCTAACTTTATCTGTTCATCAACTTCCCCATATCTCCTAAACATAGAGTTCATGCACGTCAAATAATCCACAATTGATTCTGAGGATCTTGCGTTCGGTTCAAGATATCGGTGAACAAACGAGAACGATAATCTGGAGGTTCGTAATGCCTAAGAAGCAGGGAGGACAAGCTCTTCCAGTCCTTAAATTTATCACGATTAGATCGATACCACATTAACGCTCTACCGGAAAAAAGATCAACAGCTGAATCGAAAATTTGACTCTCTGTCACTCCACGAGCCCTTCCCAACTCTACAACACGTTCCAAGAAACTATGCACCGTAATATCCTTCGGATCACCCGTGAAAGTTAAATTCCACTTCTGTAAATTCAAAGAACGAGGGAGGTTCCCAAAATTCGCATGAGTGCTAGTACGAGCAAATGGTGGATGCGCGGAAGCAACCGAGGCTTCATCATCAGAACAGTCACCCTCAGAGGAGGAGCAACAAAAACAGAGGCAGGATCATAAGCCGGAGGCTGAGCGCAAACATCAACTAAAGTACTCTTACATTTTTAAGCATATCAGCAACATTCAATGGCAAAGATTCTTTCGAACTACCAGACTCTAAACGTTCCAACCGAGAAACGACATGACACAACCTAGTAAATATCGCCTCAAGGCATGGGTCAGGTCCCTAAACAACGTTAACAATTCATCATACTTGCTCATACAAATATTAAATTCTGATACAGTATCCAACTCAACTATAGGATACTCAAAAGACCTATTACCCTTCTCTACTTTCAACAAAGGACGCAAACAGGCACGCAAATCCCGAACTGTCTGTGTATCCGAACATTTAAAACCTCTTACACGCAATTCATATTGTAATTCATCTTTCTTAAGCCTATTAAGATTATTTTTCAGAACCATACTTGCCAAATACCTTTACAATAAAATCAAAATATGATCAAAATCTGAAAATCAAAGTAAACCGCACAAAAAAATTCAAATGAACCTTAAAAATAACAATCTATTTTCATCCAGTCACCACCTCAGTTGAACTTGTATAAATAAAAACAATCTCAAAACAAGTTCCCTCGAAACCACTTCGGGCCTCGCGCTGAGCGCCACTTTATGTCACGAGCCCGCCCGGTTCCAGAGAGTGTACCAAATACCTCCCGGACTAGCTCTCAGAGCTGAGACTATTTACTAGGGCGCCACTCTCTTTTTATGATGTTAAATAAAGGGAGGTATCACCACAGATCTCAGGGGGGAAAACAAAAGAGAGAAAACGTACACGAAAACCCACTCTCTAGAAGCCAGAACAAGCTCGATCACACAAAATGAGAGTAGTGACTGGTAGGAAGAAAAAAAAGGATCAATTGTTTAACAATTTAATCTCACCAAAAATGTGGTGATAACACTACAACTAATCAATGTCCTACCACAAAATATCTCTATCGAACTTACTAGTCAAATATCTTAATATGCGTTTAACCGAATTATATTACTAAACTTATCACCCAAAGGTGAACCTCAAAGTTAGATTAATACTGGCCAGCATGAATAAAACACCCATGTAACGGTCTATATCTAGGTGACTGAACAACAGGTCAACTGTTTATCGCTATATCAATGTCTCGACCTAAGTCGTTTATATTCTCAGATAACTTAAATGCTACGGACTAACCTTACATAACAGTCTAAGATGTACAGTGACTGTGAACAAAAGGATATTATGGGTTCTCAACCAACATTCACTCTTCAACCCTCGTAGAAAGGAAATCGGGTCAATACGTACTTCAGGCTCTTCGTAATACAATAATTCACATTACTTCCACAAGGCAAATGGCAACCAGGGTGTCTATTGTTCGATCTTCCAAGTAGAATGTGTTCAGATAGCTAGTACAGATGGTTTGTACAGAACGTAGATCCTACGTAGACTCCCTTATTTCAGACAACCTCAAAACCGCCTCAGGCAGCTCATGACAGTTTGCAGATAGTTCACAGAGTTCACAGACAGTTCGAGATCCGCAGCACAACAAACATAAGTACTCTCAACATAAAACGGAGCTAAAATAAAAGAAGTTGCAGAAATGGGCAACGTGACCGAATATAGGTTATCTTACCTAATCTTCTCCATCGAATATCTTCCCCTTTATAATCCGCATTAAGCGTTAACCTTTTCCATAAACCAAATAGAAACAGGTCTCTATTAGGGCTTAAACCATAAATCTTGTTCCAATCCGCAATCAATACGATAAAAATCCAAGAGGTTAATGGTTTGATACTCGCCAGAAAAACGGAGAAAAGCAAAGTGACACGCTCCAGCTGATTTGCGTCAACCCGACATATACGACCACAGACGCAATCACAGAGCGGAGAGCATTCAGTCACGCTACCATCAACAGTAGTGCCACGGGTCGGAAAATGTACTATCTAGATAGCGGCGTTGCCAATAGTTGGTCGGAACTAACGGAACGGAAATTTTAAACCGTGACAGTATACTGAGAAGGCATCGGCTATTTCCTGGTCGTTGGTAACTGATTTTCCATTCACTTCAATTGGTTCCGTGATGTTGTGAGAGTTATATTTTGACAGCTTTTTGATCGTTTTCGTTTTGATCGTTGAAGTTTTTCCCTTCAGGTTTTCAATTTCCTTGCAAGCTTCTAAGTATTTATGGGATCGATAGTCGCCTATAAGCTAATGGATATCCTTATTAAGCACATTATATTTCTTCTTTAGGTTGGGGTCGCTGTTTCCTCGGATTTCCCGATATAACTGTTTTTTGATATTTATGAGTTTCAATATGTATGGTGGAATTTTCTGGTTGTGATATCCAACTGAGATTTTTGGTGTTTGTTTCAGTATTGTGTCCGAGAGTTTTTCTGTGAACCATGTGATATAATCAGGGGTTATAGGTGTTTCTGATTTTATAATTTCACACATTTTTGCATTCACCGTCTTCACTCTGCATAATGTGAAGTCATATTTAGTTTCCATCGGGTATAACATGGGGATACAGTCAAGATCTAGGGAAAATTCTATTGCCAGGTGGTTGGATCCCAAGTCTGGAGTCAATTCAATATTTTTTATGTTTTTTAATATGTTCTTGGTACAGAATAATCTATCGGGAGTACTGTCTTGATTATTTTCCATCAGAAAGGTAGGTGGAGTTCTTATTTCTACAAAGTCAGAGTTTCTGGAAAAATTTCTGAGTTGTTTTTTCCTTTGATTGTTAATGTTGAAATCTCCTATTATGATGGAATACTTGAATTGAGACGCCTTCACTAACAGATTTTCTTCAATACCATTACTCGAATGATGCATGTACACCAGAAATACATGTACTTTTTCGTTTTTGAATGGTATTGAGAAATGTAAAACTTCATTCCAGGGGTTGATGAGATGTGGTGGGTTTGATTTTCCTATTGAGATTTCTTTAGCTGCCAGAACCATGCTACCTCCTCTTGTATTTTCATTTAAAATATTGCCATGTCTGATTATCATATCCCAGTTCCTATATTTCAGATTTTGATTCTCTTTTGTTTCAGTTTCAACCATCATCAAACATTGGACGCCATTTCTCTCCACATAGTGTCTAACTAACTCTTTTTTATTATTTAGGCTATTGATATTGGCGTATAAGCATTTAATCATGTACTGTTCTGTCTAATTGGACCCCCTCCGAAGGCTCTGTATCCACTGTTTTGGATTCCAGTTCTAAATCTATCATTAAAATGTAGACCCGGTTACCTACAAATGTGGGAATTGTATTTATCTGGTATAGATCAATAAATCGCTTTTGTAATTTCAATATTAATTGCTGTCTATCTGTGTTTTTTGGTTTGTTGAGCTTATTTATGAAAGTTTCTATAATGTGGTCATGTATAGTGAAGTTTGTGTGTATCCTGCTGTTTTTGGTCTTATTTGTATCGATTTCTGCACTTCTCTTGTTTATTTATCGTATTCTGACATTTGGGATTCCTTCGATGGGTTTGGTGGGCCGTTTTGGGCATTTTAATGACCATGGTACATGTTCTGTCGAGCCGCATGCACTACATTTTGGTGGTAGACTTGTCTTGCAGTCCTGGTCTCTATGTTCTTCATTACACTTGGTGCATTTGATAGGTGTATTACGATCTTCTGTTTTATGAGTGAACTGAGAACACTTCTTGCATGGAATGGGTAGTGGATCAGGTGGATAGCTTGGGTTTGCCTTATAATGTTTGCACATAATGATGGTCTGGAAGTTTTTCTTGATATAATGCGCCTGCAATAACGATGGGCAATGTTATGTTGGTTGAGCAGTTGACTTATTTCATCTTCATTTATTTCTGTCTCGACATAAGAAATTACAGCAGAATAAGACTCAGCTGTCTTCCTCTGTTTTTCTTCCATTGTGTTGGTTGTGGTTTCTGTGAATGTCTCTATTTGTTTGTTGGTTTTTAGGTATTCCAATCCCTGTAGTAAGTTTTTTTTTGTGTTATTAGATTTTATGAGGAATCCCTGTGTTGTTTGGATGATGATATCCTGATTATTAGGAAAGACAGAAGTCCAGACATCCGCGAGTTGAATTCTTGTTATTTTAGTTTTTGATGTAACAAAATAAAGATTTTTATAAATCTTGCGGTGTGTGGAAGCCTTTACGCTGGTTTGTGTATTTTTTCTGTTTATTTCGTCAGTTTCCATATTCTCGGTGTTTATTTGTGGCTTATTTTGTTTCATTATCGGCGGAAAGATTGGCTCCATATGTGTTAAATCGGCTTGACGCGGTTCTGGAGACGGTTTATCATCTATTTTTTTGTTGTCTGATAACTTTTTGTTTGTCCTTTTTCGTTTCTTCTTGCCTTCATCTCTTTGAAATTTCGATTTTTTGTCTTCTGGATCTTTGTTTCGCTGGCTTGATACATTTCCGAGGAGCAGAACGCCTCAAAATCCGACTCCCGTACTGTTAGTGTTGGACGCGGAATTTTTACGCTGATTTATTCACTCTTTCTAGCAACCCTCAATAACATACGTGTGTTCTAAATCGCGATTGAACACAGACTGTGTTAAAGGAATATAGAAACAATTATCTGGTAAATGAAACATCTGAAGGGAATTCCGTCAACGATTCGAATGAACACCGTATGGATTATTCTATAGACCGAGTAGCACCAGTGATCCCACCTACAGTATGGGTAACTTCCGACGACTCTAGAAAATATTGTATAGACCGAGAATCTCCAATGATCTAACCTACAGAGCGGGTAACATCTTACGTTCCTGAATCGGCCGGATCAATTCCGGTTATACATACACATCGATAGGGGACTAGAGTCAACTTCTTCTAATACAGGAGATTGGCAGATTGTCAATTATGGAAGGAAATCTAATTTTTAAGTAAGAAGTAATGAGAGAACTACAACTAAAACAGAACTGAAATATCGAACATTAAAAAAATTGAGCAAACCAATTATTGGCTCCTTGAATTCGGGCCCACTTGTTAGTGCTCCGAAGAGGAGTTTGTCCCATATTCATGTCTCCCTCAACGACAGTTGAGAACTTGATAAAATTTTTCAATAATGGTATTCCTGATATGTCGTGTGAAAAATTGAATTCTAAGCAGCCCGAAATTTATGCATCATTCAAGCTATCGTTTCCAGCTGAATTCCTAACACAGATTATGGCACCATCCTTTTCGCCTGAGGGTATCATGGTGAACAAGTTTTTTCGTCGACTCAACCAAACAGCAGTTAAAATTGACGAAAAAAAAATTAAATCTTGCTTTAGTGTTAGTACAAATCTGAAAATCATCCAAGTAAATGCCCAAAGCATTACTATAAAGTGGCTCGTCTTGAGATCTTTGTTGATTCTGTGAGTTTAGTGGAGCATTGGTGTTCGAGTTTAAAGGATAGGTTTTATGGCTCCGGTTGGATATCGAATTGCTGCTCATTACTGCAGGCCCAAGCGAGAATATGGTGGAAATTCTTTGTTTGTACGATCCAGTCTTCAGATACTACCCCTAAATGTGGACAGCTTCTCCATCGAGATGCATTGCGAAATGTGCGGAATCAAGATAAGATTTGGTGAGCTCCTTTTCATTGTGCTCGATATATATGGACCATCTTCAGGTGACTACCATCTATCTAGAATTATAGAGTATGTTATAAACTACTGTGCTTCTTGATGTTATCTCTCTTTGTGGTGATCTGAATGAAGATTATCTGCTTGATGATACCAGGAAGAAGCTCTTGAAAGATTTGTTTTTAAGCTTAAAATTAAATGTAGAATCTCTTGAGCCCACCAGGGTATTTACTGATAAGTGGGGTATTCATCGTCTATTAAGATGGACTACATTGTTAATAATTCTTTACAGGGAAATGTCTGTGTTGATGTCAGGGAATCGTTTATCAGTGACCACAGAGCTGTGATTCTTGACTCTTACTCACAAAATGGGCTTGACCTTGATAATGAGTATAACAGAGTCTCCAGATGTGTCTCGCCGGACAACCTAGAGTACCTTTCTTTGCTTGTTGGGCAGGCAGAATTTGGGATCATATATGGTCACCAATCGATTGACACTAAGTATATACTTAAAACGCTTATGGACTTAGCTTGTCCTTTAGGGAGGAATCATTTTTCAGTTTGTAAGAGACCCGCATGGATAAATGTTATAAACTACTGTGCTTCTTGATGTTATCTCTCTTTGTGGTGATCTGCATGAAGATTATCTGCTTGATGATACCAGGAAGAAGCTCTTGAAAGATTTGTTTTTAAGCTTAAAATTTAATGTATGACACCCCGTCACTAACCCCTGATCTGTATGCTTTATTGTTTGCTAACGAAATATTGTAAGCCAAAAGTTCAAAAGAATATATATATATATATATGGATAAATCTCGATATTCTGGAGGCCTCAGAGCGCCTGAAAAACCTTCACTGGCTCACTAAAAATTTGAGAACATCGGATTCGAGAGAAGTTTACAAAACTGCAAAATCCGAATATTCCCAGTTGATCAGAAGATTTAAATCGAATTTAAAAAAACATCATTCTCACATCCGAGAATTTAAACAAAACTCTTTGTCATATGGTTGGTCATGAGAAAAGATAGTGGAAAATCCAAATCTCTATCCATCATTCAGAATAGAGAATGCGTTTCGTGTCCAAAGCTTCTGGCAGAAGCATTTGGAAAATATTCGGGAACCATATCTCGAAAAATTGTACCACTCATAAATTTTACGAATTCGTCTGTGTCGGCAGGAATCTTCTCATCTATACTGAAGTAGGCCAAGGTCATTTCTGTACCCAAGAAAAACGCCAAGGACAACATTGCTAACTATCGACCTATATCCATTTTGAGATTTTGAGGTTCGTTATCAATTTTGCCGTTAGTTCTCAGTACTCAGGGGGAGCTCTGAAATCTCTCGAATGCATCAGATTCCTCGGGTTATAAGACGAGTTTATGAGATGGAATTTCTATATTGAACATCTAGCAAAAAACTTGAACCGGACTTTTTACGCCATTCATCGTCTGAAACACTCACTACCCATGGGTGCATTAATAAATATATACTACGGTATGGTAAACTGTCACCTTCGTTGTAATATAGTTTTATGGGGAGGATCTTCTGGTAGCAACCGAATTCTCAGTGCCCAGAAGAAAATAATTTGATTAATTTTCAATCTTCGCCCTCAAGAGTCCTGTAGACCGACATTTAAGAATTTTGGAATCCTGACATTTCCATATCTCTACATCTTAAACTGTCTCCTTCATGTAAAATATAAGATCAATAATCTTATGAAGTGTTCTGACTTTCACCAATATCAGCCAAGACATAGCAGTGTTGTATACCACGACTTAGCACAAGCAGGTATGAGACCTAGCCAACTTTTGGGGAATCAAGTTTTAAAATCATCTTCCCAACGAGCTGAAATCGCTAGACATCAAAACTTTCAAAAAAAAAAAAAAAAAAAAAAGATCAGATGTATATTAGCTGATAAATGCTATTGCAGCACTCATGAGTTTCCTTCTGACTCATTAAGTTGATCCTGTATATTGTTATTTTGTAACGTTAATTTTGCATCTCAAAGTTTGTAACTATGCTATTTTTTTCCTGATGTTGAATTGCCCTATACATTATTTTGTGCCTTAGGGATCAATAAAGAATTGAATTGAATTGAATTGAGTTGAATCGAATTGAAATGTGTGAATTTTGATGATGCCATTTATGTCATGAATAATATTATGATCTATGGCTATCAACATATTTGATCCCACTTGAGGGCTTTCATGATCGGTTTTCAGACGAAAAAGATCTGGGGTTTGAAGAGAACTGAAATAAAACTGTGAGCTTGATTAATGTTAATTTTAGATATGATAGATATTTCTTCATTCGTTTACATTCATTGAATCATTTGTGAAATTTTCAAGAACACTCTTGTTTTTTGGGAATTATGCGTTTAAATTTCACGAAACAAAGTTATCCTTAAAATACCACGAGCCGAAGGCGAGGGACCAGTTTGTTAAGTGAAATTGTATAATTTTCAAAAAACGACAGAGTGTTCTCAAAAAAAAAAATCGAATCTCGTGTCGTATGTGGAAAGATCATTCAACAATATGAATCAAACGAAATAAAAAATAGTTTTTTATTCAAAAATAACCAGATAGAAGCATAACAACAAATTATTCATCTTTATTCTGTAACGAAGTGGTTTTGTTTGCGTGGCGTAAACCTGTTGACCTCGATCGATTACGGCGAGATCACGCCGAACAGTGTGGAGACACCGACCGATCATTCCCACCTCCATCTGCAGTGCGCACGACGTATGTTGGTGGGGGGACCGAGAATGGTACTTATAGGCGAGTCGAGCACTGGAACGGCAGTTCCTCGTACGGCGCGGAACTCAAAATAAGAGGAAAGCCTCTACCGTTTAGTGGGGAGGGTCCAGCCAGTGTTGTTAGTGCTGGTAGTGAGTTCAGTGGTAGGCAGACATACCAAGGTAGGAAGGGGGTATAGAGAGGGGACCGGAGGACCACTTGTGGAGGACGAGATTTCAGGAGGTGAGTGTGAGGTTCGATCGTTGAGACCGAACGACGGCTGCAGGAGGGCGTTCAGAGCATCACGTCCTTTACGAGTCCTTTAGCCGGTATTGCGGAACCGACATCTGCGTGCCGAGATCAGCAAGCTCAATCGTCCCTAGATTGTGGGCCGTTTTACCTTGGCGGACTCCTGCTGTGCATCTCTCGGAGCTGACGTTGAGGTACGAGATGAGCAAGCTCAATCGTGCTTAGACCGAAGTTTTCCGTGGCGTGGGCTGCTGCGCGGTGAGGTTCGTGTTGTGCCCCCCCTGTTGTCGTTTGTCGACCCGACCCCTTAGAGGCACGGGTTTGTCACGGGTGTCGGCTGGGTCCTTTAGCCGGTATTGCGGATCCGACATCTGGGTGCCGAGATGAGCAAGCTCAATCGTCCCTAGGTGGTGGGCCGTTTTACCTCGGCGGACTCCTGCTGTCCATCTCGCGGAGGTGACGTTGATGTACGAGATGAGCAAGCTCAATCGTCCCTAGGTGGTGGGCCGTTTTACCTCGGCGGACTCCTGCTGTCCATCTCGCGGAGCTGACGTTGATGTAAGAGATGAGCAAGCTCAATCGTGCTTAGACTGAAGTTTTCCGTGACGTGGGCTGTTGCGCGGCAGGCACTGGATTTGCCCGATCTTTGAGGGTGCGGGATTCGTCACGGGTGTCGGCTGGATCCTGAAGCCGGTATTGCGAACCCGACATCTGGGTGCCGAGATGAGCGAGCTCAATCGTCCCTAGGTGGTGGGCCGCTTTACCTCGGTGGACTCCGGCTGTCCATTTCTCAGAGCTGACGTTAATGTGCGAGATGAGCAAGCTCAATCGTTCCTAGGTGGTGGTTTGCCGTTTTACCTCGGCGGAGTCCTGCTGTCCATCTCGCGGAGCTGACGTTGATGTACGAGATGAGCAAGCTCAATCGTGCTTAGACTGAAGTTTTCCGTGACGTGGGCTGTTGCGCGGCAGGCACTGGATTTGCCCGATCTTTGAGGGTGCGGGATTCGTCACGGGTGTCGGCTGGGTCCTGAAGCCGGTATTGCGAACCCGACATCTGGGTGCCGAGATGAGCAAGCTCAATCGTCCCTAGTGGGTGGGCCATTTTACCTCGGTGGACTACGGCTGTCCATTTCTGGGAGCTGACGTTGATGTGCAAGATGAGCAAGCTCAATCGTGCTTAGACCGAAGTTCCGTAGGGTGGGCTGCTGTGCGGCAGGCACTTGGTTCGACCTCGGCCCTGTCGGCATCGCGGGTGGACGCGCGGTGGTTTGCGCATGCGTACACCATACCGCCGGTCACTCCGATTTAGGCTGGGCCTTGGCAGTTCTCTTCGAGGGGTTCTGTTGCACGCGGACACTAGTTGCGCCGTGCGGAACCGTGCTCCAGGGAACCCCCTCCGCTTGGATGGTCCATGTTGGCCTGAATGAGGCTTTGGTTTTCGCCCTCCCTCTCGCTTTTACCCCGAGACATTCTCATTTTTTATCAAACGGCCTTAGCCATTCTCATGCATGATTAACTCGCCACTGTAATCGCTTTGTGTGCACTCTAACCCCTTCACGGAATGTTACTGGACTTTAGGCGATCGACAAGTAGATTCGGGTTTTGGGTTTTTAGAGGTTAAGGACTATGAAGATTTTGTGATTTAGATTAAGGACTGTTGTACCTGATATGAACTGTTGATTTGTTTTAAGGACTGTGAGACGTATCATTTTGGAAAGTTTGTTTATTTGGTATGAATAGAGAGTATATTTTTAGTTAACCGAGTGTTTTATTGGTGACACCTCCACCTCCAACAGCTACCCACTTCATTCTCCACTGGAGTCTATCTAGGCTCGAGCATCTGGACATTCCGGAGGAGCTCGATAGGTGAGGGTGATGCCCTCAGAAGCAAATAGTCTGGCGCCCGAGTTTACTGATAAAGGAACTGCACGTAAGGGCGTTACAATTCTGAAAATAATAATTATTGATAGTACAATTATTATACACTACGAGCATTATTTTCGAATGATGAAGTAGATACTGATGTTGTTTCTTGAAGGACATTTTTTCATTCCTTATGGGTGTGATTATTTTTTTGTGATGTTGTTGGTCCAGTTGGAGATACGGTTTCACTGACGCTGCAGAAGAATGGCCTGTTATCTTTATCAGCTGTTCCTCGCCAATCCCTGCTTTGGCTAATTGGCTGACAGCAGTAACTCGATGCGAGTGGTTGGTTATCTTCGACTTGGTTGTGTTGATGCCAATGAGTTCTGCCGATTCTTTTGTCCATTTAGCTATCGTATTGGGACCGACTGGGGAGTTTTTGAACCATGAACTATATTTCCAATTCTTATGTGGAGTAAGGAATAGTCTTTCAGTGGTTATGTTTGCAGTTCTTTTGGATACAAGTAGCTTATATAACCTCACCGGGCAAACATCTCCTTCAATATTGGGAGTCAGCCATTTCGTTTCCGCACATTTTTGGGCACTACAAGACAATTTTATAAAATATTTGATTTTAGGCAATTCGGCCCGTGAGATTACATCGATTTCAATTTCGAATTGGAAATGCTAAATTAGGCATGATGAACCCTCTCCTCCGCGCCAAGCAAGCTCCAGTGCAGCAATAAAAAAAAATTCTGTTCAAACCGTCTGGATTATCTTCTTTACATAAGTTGACCATCTTTAAGTGTTGCTCCAAAGACAGCGCCTTGGAACTAACTTTTCTTTTCTCTTGGCATTTCGTGCATCCCGCGCCGTTTTAAAAGCCACGATCGAACCTAACGCCCCATTCGGAATAGAATTTTCCCTGCAGCTGTTTGGCAGTATTATTCCACAAGGTTTTTACGACACTTTCCTTGTAGTCTGATCAATCTCTTTTCTTCATATTGAAAGCCCAGTCTAGCATAATATTATTGAGCTCTGACAAACTTGTTTTTTCATTTACAAGGTATTCCCGGGCAGCACAGAATTCTTCAAATTGTTTTCAAATGTAGGATCTTGACTGTATTAAGCGGCACACTTTTCTTCACACTTTCCTCAATTGAAGTTATATCACAATTCCCAAAACGTTTCATTTTTATCTACTTTATGGTAAAATGCGAAAATAAACTGACAGAACTGCCAAATGTGCTGTTGAAGTTATCGCTAACAACTACTTGTTTATCGTAACCATGACGACCGCTACTTCCACCAACCAACAGCCAAAGCTATCCGGACGTATTAATATTCCTATGTAAATTAGGCATTTGATAAAAACGAATTTCTAAAAGTGAAAACATTGTGAGGTTGAGTATTTTCAGATACAGTTTGTTTCTATTGGTCCGTTTGCAAAAATTGAGCGATGTCATTGGACGATGTAGTATAGTGTTTAATGATCAATTAAATTGTTCATTTCAGGGTTCTCGGGAATGAGTAAGAATCATACCGGTGGGTATTGTTTACAAAAAAGGTTCCGTTTCAACTCCAGGAAATCTTCCTCGTGAATCCCTATCTTTTATAATTATTTTCTATAAGACCTCTAGAATCATTGTACATATTCGTGCCAAAATGTGTTTTTTATTATTTCAGCAGATTGCATCTAAGAACAGATCTTGAACTCATCGCGTTATTTTTTTCAGAGATCTTATACCAAAACGTCAGGAATTTGTCGAAGAATTATCGAGAAGCCTCTGTGAGAATACTCCACGTTGCGGGACTTCATATATCAGCTCCAGAGGATTTCGAGGTAAAAACTTCTGATAATTAATGTTATTCGAAGAGAAAACCTCTGAGGCTACTGAACTCAACATTACAAATAATCTAAAAATGGCAATTATAGGGTCACACTTTTCGATTGGAGTATCAATGACACGGTTTTTTATTTCAGAAAACACTGTTTTTTTTGATGAATAATGGATAATTTATCAATCTTATCATATAAACAAACAATTAAAAAAAACTACAGAAAAATTAATGAAAAATGAAATACAAGGTATCCAGAAAGGGTATCGGGTATTTGTAAGTTCAACAAAAAAAATATTTGTGTGCAATAAAAAAGTTTCTCTATTTCAGTGTCGTAATGATTTCATTACAGTACTAAAAACAGTACTGTAATGAGCTTATTACAGCTTTGTTTTTAGTTATATTCTTCGTTTTATGGTTGACAACAATGACATTCTATTCTTTCGACTGTCAACACGCGTCCATTGCATGTCAATTGTCAATATTAAACCATGTTGAGATTTGGACGCACTATTCAAATTCTATAATCTGTCAATTTTCGTGTCAGTCACACCAACTGCGAAAATAAAATACAAAAGGCATTTGGAGGTATAAGCTGATTTTCAATGAATTCCAATAATTGCTCACTATTCTTGACTGAAATACAGAAGATATCGTCTAATACTTGTTGCAGAAGGCAATTCCAACACTCATGCGTTCAAAAACTCGCTCCTTCGTCGCACGTTTTCGAATTTCGCATTCGTGTTGGAATATGTGCCATTCTGCAACTTGTATTAGAATATACTATTATTGTTTATTATTAACATATCAGTTGGAGAATTATTTGGAAAATATGATTGCTGCGTACCACAGTCAGTTTACAGGGGCTATTCTTGGTGAATCAATCTTCGATTGACTCAGTTGGGTTGTATATCTTAGGCGTTCAAAGATATATGTCGATACCTAAACGGTATAGCGAAATGTCACTCGATACTGCTGGATTGGCTCAATCAAAAACACTATTTAACAACAACAGTAAATTTACTTAATTGTATCGTCAGTCTATAACTGACCTTGATGTTTACAGTACGGAGGTTTGCGTGATTCTGCGGAAAATACATCTATTTTAGTTTTATATTCTCATCTTTCTTGTGCAAAAGTGGGGTACATACATTCGAGAACATTCTAATGGAATTATATGAGCCTTCTTGGAAGATCCCATTCTCAAGTATACAGGGTGTCTCAAGTTCGAGTGCCTATTAGACGTTTCTGGAGAACTAAACATATTTGAAATGTTTGAAGTTCTCTACAAAGCTAAAATATTTTCGAAGCCCAAAAACTTCCGGTTGTACAGGGAGTGAAAATAAATTCGACGAAACCATTTTTTTTCAAGTTTTCCATTCCTGGTATGATCGAGTATTCAATAGTGTATACATTTCCGTTAAAACCATTGTATTAAATCGAATAGTTTTCAAATTATCTAAAAAAAAAATGGAAAAAAAAGTCAAATATGTTCAGTCAGTAATCTGCTCATTAATCTTATTTTAAATATCCCGAGCGATTACCGTTTTTACAACATCGAAGAGGAAGGATGTGAAAGGTCATGCATCTTTTGGATTTCAAGAATATCATCACAGGGTGTTTCAAATTTTGTGTTGTAAATTGTGATCTTAAATTGGTCATAACTTCTGTTTTTCAAATTAGAACCCTAGAACCCTATTTTATGGCGCTCTTGTTCACCCTAACAGAGTGCCTATCATTTTGCCCGAATGTCTATAATTTTGGAATATCGAGCCGAAAATGGTCTCAATCGACTGGGTTCGACTCCCTGATGTAGAATTCGTGGCCAAAGTTGAGTCTGTTCGGCCGGCTGGCTGGCCGTATCCTCTCTAGCATCCAAAAGAGATGAGCTAAAGTTTTCATATTTTCAGAATAGGTTAATTGTCCAAATATCTCGGTCGAGTTCGTTATTGAGACGAATATGTCGGATGGTTCAGTAGTTATGAGCATCTGAAATTTTGTTTCCTCAATTACTTCTAGAATATCCATCCGATCAAGTGATACTTGAAATGTTGTTGAGGGAAGCTGAAACAAAACGGCTCTCAAAATTTCGCAGAAATCGTCACGATAGAAAATTTTCAAAAATTCCCAAAAAAAAATTTTTTAATACGCCATATCTCATAAGACATTTTTCAGATTTCAATAAAAATTCGTGAATATATCGAGGTGATCGATATCTTACTCATCCCCAAATTTCATTATCGTAGCTCTTTTCCATCTAAAGATATGATCATTTTTTTTATTTACTCAATAGAAAAGAGAAATGACATGAAGTCTCGGTGATGAGCGATGGCCATCACAGATCAATATTCGATTGACAAATGCCGGGCTCATTAATCAGTGTCAGTTGGCGTAATATTAGTCAAAATTTTTCATAACTGAGAATCGTAGAGAATTCAATCTTGATGGTTGAAACAAAATACGTTGTCAAAATTTGAGTTTTTAGAAAGGAATTCCGGTTCGACCAAACCTGGGGAAAATTATGAGTAGTTATTTTTAATTTGAGATATAGGTTTGTTCATTCATTAGGCGTTCATATTTGCATCACGTTGTCCCATAGTATAGTAGATGTTCACCTGATCAGAGTGCTTCTAGATTTGCTATGGTTTGAATATTTACTCGCAAGTAGCTCAACAAGAGCGCCAAAGCAATCTGAACTCTCGTCAGAGCTTTCTAAATTTTTTATAATTGTGTTGGATTCGGCGGTCAAAAATAATGATAGTTTTCTTACATGATTATGCTCCTAAATTCAATAATTTCTTAGATTTCTGGATTAATGTAGTACGTAGAGTCATATTCTTCGAATCTTATTCATAAAGATATTCGGTGAGCATAGAAGATAAATCATCCCATTTATAATTCACAAGTGTCAGACAGGTCTTATTGTTAGTCGTTATGAAATTTTTTGATTTCACCAAATGAATCTGTGCTATTCTAATAATGAGATTATGGATTTATTTCCTATATTGTATTTTTTCAATTGTATACGCAATACTCATTCAAATGCACTTAATGATATTGTTTATTTCAAATCCATGGTGGATGACATAAAATGTTGAGTATCCAATGAGAAGTATCCCCATTTTTTTTACATTTTCTGAAAAGATGTTTCAAACTTTCCAAATTTTGGAATGTAAGAGCCCCTAAAGAATAACAAAAAAGGGCAGTTGATGAAATTAGTATTTTGACTTAATTCGAAGCGAATGAGAATTCATCTCTTCAATAGGAAACACATTAAATAGATTCGCTATTTCAGTACACCGAATTATGATTATAAATAAATTATGATAATATATATATTGCTTTGTCATGGATATGTCAGGGCTACCAAAATCAAACACAATAATAAATAAATTATGTAGAAACCTTTCATCACATATCTGTATGAATTCAGTTCATTAGTATCAAATACATGTTTTGATTCTGTTTATTCATGTGATGATGTAGATTTGTCATATAATCGTTTCATAGAAGTTGTTACGTACTGCTTAGACAAAGCTTGTCCATTAAGATACCGTAGCATTTCAAATTCTTCAAATTTAGGGTGGGTTACTATAGAAGTAAAAATAGCTAGTGAAAAATTAAAGAGATTATATTGGCTCCATATGAATGTGAAATCTAAAAACTCTTATTATATGTACAGGATGGCTAAAAAACAGTATAAAATATTACTTCAGTCTACTAAACTCGCATATCATACAAAACTCATATGTTCATCTGAGAACCAGAGCAGGGCGGTTTGGGAAGTTGTCAATCAGGAAACCGGTAGAAAATCCAATATTCGGAAATTGTAACACAAATTTGAAGGTGGGTGGAACTCTGGTGTCGAGAGGTGTGATTCGGGCTGATACGTTCGAGGATTATTTTTCATCCATAGCACAAAATTGTCTGAAAGCTGAATACGGTCAATTCATATCTCACTCATGTACGATCTCATCCCAGCAAGATAATACCTTCTTTCTTCACCCAGTTGATATAAATGAGGTAATCTCCACAATTAGATTATTAAAAAATAAAAAAAGTATTGGTGCTGATTATATCTATATATTATATTATATCTTTCATCCAATTCTCATATTTTCTGCGCTCCTGCGGTTTCACCCATTATCCTTCTTTTATATCTAATTTCACCGCATTATATCCTTTTCTGTAATTTTATTATATTATATCTATAATGCAGTTAATCAAATTACTGTGAATAATTTGCATTATATTGCTATAAAAAGAAGTAGTGGGTAATATTTTTATTTTGGCAAGATATTTTAATCAGAGAACATACAATAAACAGAAACTGCATATCGATGGTTAACCCTACATTGCATGATTTTTTTATTTCAAATAAAAATATATTCATAGGATGGAAAATAACAACAGAAATATGGGAAATATAAAAAAATATATATATTTGAAAAGATAGACTATATATGAAAAAAAAAATATTTGATTCAAATCTGCATCACTATGCGGTAGTAGTATAGATCTTATATCTGACTAATACAAAGAATCTTATTTCGAGTGAAATACAGAAAAACAATTCTTGTCCTTATTGAAACACAACGAAATACCACATTTATCACACACAACGTATGTCTGTGCACGGCACTCTGGCAATTTGCACCTGAGACGTGTGGCATTCCACTTGGGGAAATGGCTCAATTTGTCCAGGCGAACTTCCTTTGGGGGCATTCGTGCGGCATTTGGTTTATTTCTCAGGTTTTCGATGCGAGCTTGTATTCCCGAAGGCCTTCCCCTTGTGCTGCCTGCCGAACAACCAGGTTTACACAAAGTTTCTGCCAATTGAACGCGAAAATTTGCCAACTTCATTGTTTCCTCTCCAGAATGGCATCGTCGATACAACAACCAAGCATTCACTACCGACATATCCACCAAATGATAAAAAAGCCGCATATACCATTTTCTTGAACCCATCCGTATCTTATACCTGCCAATCAAGCTATCTAAAAGGTCGACACCTCCCATATGAGAATTATAAACTTTCACTACAGCTGGACAGGGTACTTTTATTCTTTTTTTCTGTTTCCTATCATATCTTTCAAATTCTTCAGTGGGATCAGTACCAACAAAAGTGGAAGCCAGCGCCACCATTTTATTATCTTTCCAATAAATATTTGAAAGTTCAACTCCTTCATACATAGTAACAAACTCTCCCATTGATCCACGCGGTAATTTTTTTTCCACAAGCTTGGTTGGTATTTTACACTCAGGCATGCGGTTGCGACGTACTGTACCAAGCGCATGGATTCCATTCTTAGCCAAATAGCTCAACAGTGGCAGTGCTGTGTAGTAATTGTCAAAGTATACCTTATGGAAAACGTTTCTTGGTACGAGTCAAACTAAACGCACGACAATGTTAATACTGGCCCCCAGATCAGGTTCATTAGGTAAACGCTTTTCAGGAAGATTTTCAGACCCTGTATATTTCTCAAAATTGTAACTAAATCCTGAGACACCACTAAGACACCATATTTTGAAGCCCCACTTATGGGGCTTCAGGGAAAGATACTGCTTCATATGGTGCCTAGTTTTTGTGGCACATATTTGTTCGTCTACAGACAACCCTTCTTCAAATGGAACCTTTTGAAAATTTGTCGGAAGCGTGTCGATAACTGGTCTCAACTTATGTAATTTATCATTTCCCGCTGCATGGCTGTCATTATCATTGAAATGTAAGATAGAACGAATCTTTTCAAACCAGTTGACAGGCATGGTCTGTCGCACGATTTCTGGACCAATAGTATCATTCCAATATAACCTTACGTCGCCAATGAACACAACTGAAGTGATCAAGCAAATACTTAAATAGTTGTTCAAATCATTTTTGTTCAGTACAAAAGGTCTAGAAGGATCTTTTTGTGTGCTAAATCTTATAGACTCTTCTACAATCCTGTCTAGCAAGGCATCGTCGAAAAAAAACTTGAAGTACTGATATGGGGTCTCGAGCTGAAGGATTTCTGGAGATAAATCAGTATTTCCACAAAAAGTTTGTGGAATACCTCCCAGTTTTCGTTTTCGCCATGAGACCTTCCGATGCGTAGAAGATGTTGAATTGTCTGGCTCTGACTCCAATTGAGATACTTCATTTTCCTGAAACAAAGAAATGAAGGCACGATACACCAAAAAAGAATGAACTCACATCTTCAGATGGAGGATCATCTACTAAAACACTTGTTGGACGGAACTCATCTTCACTATTATCTTCTAGGTCACATTGACCGGGAATTTGTTCATTATAATCAAGCCGTACCCTTTTACGTCTTGGATATGGAATTTTAGGTGCCCTTTTTCTGTTCACTTTAGAATTTGTTTGACTTGTCGTCGGTTCTGAGTAGCTAGGTCCAGGAATTGGATTTAGTTGATTGCCATGGACCTCTGTGTCTTCATGAAATTGCATCAATATAATATATACGCCCTAAGATTCTCCTAAAACCACTTACTTCACATTCATCACTTTCCAACCGCTGAATAACCTTTGTGATCATTACAAAAAAAATCATTATCGAGGGTGTCTAATAAATTTTCATCAATTTCCATATCATCTTCACTGTCAATTGGCAATGAGTCCAATAAATCGTACAATTGGGACGACGATAAATTGTTCAGAGGAATTTTGTTACTCATCTGTTTTGAAATAATCATAAAGAAATCAAAACCCGAAACTAATGTGTTACTACCATGCCATGAGACCACCTCTGTATGGTGATTCAAATATGAATAATGTATTTCAATCGTTATAAAACTATTCAAATATAATATACATAATACATATACTATATTTCATTTCATTTCATTCTATATACTATAAGTTTGTAAAAACGATTTGCGTCATACTCACATTTACGTTTTCTTGCAGAATATTCACACTACAAATTTCACTTTACACTCTAACCCCCAAATTATAACGTGCGCTCTTACGAATGACGAATACGGACGGGCCTATACGATTTGGGCAATCCCGCCTGACTGGCGTACTTGTGAATGATGTATATTTGACTCGATATGCAGCAGTGGTCCGAAATTCCACGTGCTGAGATAATATGAACGAATAATTCGGTTGATGCATATCTTCATCATCATGCAATGTAGGGTTAAGACGTGATACCTTGTATGTACATTTGGACCAATTTTACAGGAAAGATAAAAAACTGTACAAATCTTGAAAACGTTGAGATATATATTCAGGATTAAGATATTATTACAATATAATCATCTCGGATAATTAGAATTCAAATTTTACTCGGTTATAGTCTCTGCAAACAAACTATGCAAACAAATTTGCATTGTATATATACGTGGAATTTCTTTCACTTGAATTAGCAAAAGTGCTACTTACGTGTTTTTGTGCAAAAATAATACATTATTCAGTTTTCGACATGCGGCAAGTTGTCGTAAAATCCATGGCAGTCTTTCGGTATTACACTTTTCAGTTCCTAAAGATGTTCCCATTTTTGTTTCTTTATTTTTTACGATTCCTGTAGCAGCTGTGGAAAGGCTTACAAATGAGGTACAGGTTTTCTATTTCTTCTCTGTGGAAGACTTTGAAATTCTTCTTTGAAGCCTAATTTCACTTCAATCGTTCCATCTGGAGTGTATTTAATTACTTTGATGTCATTAACTGTTGGATCGTTGGTTTTTTTTCCTGGTCTTATTGAGTCATATTTTGGATTGATGGAATAATCTTTGACAAAGTCGTGAGTGACGTTCATTACCTTAAAGGGTTCTTTTCTTTTAGCTTCTTCTGTCACTTTTAAATAATCGCTAGGAAGATAAATGGATCTATTCTTGAGTTTACGCTCGATGAGCGCATGAACAGAATCAGCTTCCATCTGTGTATGGCCTTTTTCCAGAAATTTTTGATAGATTGTTATATTTTTATGAACACTCAAACTTAGTAAAGCATTTGACAGTACTGAATTTTTATTTTGGTAACAGCATCCATCACTCCAAATTATGACAGGCTTTGAAGACTCTTGTAATTTCAAAATATGGTCCACTAAGCAAGACGCGAATGTGTTTGCAGTTAAATCTGCTTCAGTCTCGGAAAACCAGTAGCAACAACATTGATGCGTGTTGACATCAAAAATGGTAAAATTATGGCAAGCCAGCTTTGTTTTATCATATAGTGGGGAGGCATTCAAATAGGGACAAATTTTAACAGCTTGTACATCTTGAGTCAATACAATAGCCAAACCCTTTTCCCCTATTGCCTTATCTTCAGATTTTGCTTCTCTTGCCAAATTCTTGTTTTTTATATGACGTTGATATGAAAATTCGTCTATATTTTTGGTTTCAAAAGCACAGCAAATATCGCATTTATATTTTTTAGGTTGTTGAAATGATATATTTTTCTCTTTGATGATATAGTCAAATGTATACCGGCAAACTGGTTTGAGATCAGGATATTTTTCACATTCTTGTGTATTCCCTATAGACTGATGACATAGAGTCTGCATAGATTGGCTCAATATACATTTTACTCGTAGATTGTCTGCAATAATGGGAAGGAAGTTTTGGCAGAGAATCCAAGAATTGATGAGATATTGCTTTGTGAGGTCAACATTTTTTGGGATCTTTTTCTTTGTTTCACGTCTAGATAAATTGAGTACAGCTTGAGCTGAGTGCATCCCTGATGAGGAATTAGAGGACCAGTTACTGACGGTCCATTCTTTCAAACCAAATGTTGAAAGGAAAAACTTCTTACAGACAGAGAGAACTTGCCCATCAGGAGTTCTTATGGTATACTTTAGACTTCCAGTTCGTTTTGATTTTTCTTCCGATGTTGTATACCTTGCGATGGGTGATTTCGTTACGAGGGATGAAATATTTTTTCTGATCCCAGGTCATCTCAGACCAAAACTTTTTAAAAAGTTCCTGTCGAACGGATTCTGATATAATGAAGCACTTTCTTGTTTCTGATTTTGAACATAATTTAGAAATACACCTCGGTTCCAATGCTCTTGCTTCTCTTTCGGTTCCACGTGTGGCACATTCATTTTTTGGTCCATCCTATATAAGCTTTGCCTTCTTGTCTTAATTTCTTATTTTTGTTATCACCCCATTTCTTTTGCATCGGTATGCGATTCCTTTCTTTTCCTCCATTTTTGGCCGAACCAACTGAATTTTCATAATCACTACTAGAATCATCATCATTCTTAGCGATACTGTTATTTTGCTCCGGATCTGATTCATCAGAGTGTAAATTGGGAAAAAATTCTCCACTTTGATTCACTAGTGGCGGCTCTGTGGGTAACTCGGCTAGAAATAAGTCATCGTTCCCGATAGAAGATGTAAATAAAATTCCATCGGTTGTTTTTTCAACCGCTGGGCTGGGCACATGAACTGGAAAAATGTTTTTCTCCAACAGAGTGCCATCATTAAGGCCCTCTATTTTTGGGCCAGTTTCGTCGTAAAATTCACATACCTCGATTTCAATAGGTATAGTTCGTGATTCTGTGTAAACACTCTCAGGAAAATCAATCAATTCTCTGTTGATAATTTTCAAATTTTCGAAAATCTTGAGAGTTCTTGTCGAGTAAATTTGCTCTTTCGAATCCATATTACGATTGCTACTCATCTGTTAACAAAATTATGATTGGAAAATGAATTTCAAACAATAGAATTAGGATCAAGAACATAATGTAACAACACGTATCTACACAAAATTAAGAGAAATATTTCCGTTAGTGAGAACACTTATCTCACTTTGGAATGAATTAATCTCCTAAAGACAAATAGATTGAAATAGAATACTTGAGTATTGTGTGAATGACTCGAAAAGAACTGTTGGTGCAATATTTCACAATAATGATTCATAATTTCGAATAAAATCTCATAAAAATCGTGTACTCACCGGTCAACATCATCATCGTACAACAAACACAAGGCAAATACTGTAGATGCAAGTTCTCACACACTTAACCTTGATGTCGCAGTTGCTAGAAGTCACAAGAATTACTTTTAAACCAATAAGATTATGAAATGAACTTCTGAGGTATAACAATATAGACGTAGATTTTTTTTCTGCAAATTTTGGTACTAATAACTAAATATACGTGAAAATTGTAGATACAAGGTATCACATCTTAAACGTCGATATGTGCGAAAAGGGAAATTCTAAAGGTTACCACACACGATTTTATTAAGTTTTGTGATGACGGGAATGAAAAATACGTCCGATATTAAAGAGAGCTTTACACTGAAGCAATACCATGATGAAATAATCCAGAGCAAAAAAAATTAAAAACACAATCGCAGCTACTGAAACACGATTAGTGCTGGAGATTCATTCCTTAAAAAGTAGAATCGACCGACTTGAAGAAAATTTCACACTAAAGGAGAAAATTGAAAGTGTTGATCGTACAAATAGGAAGAATAACGTGATTATCTTTGGGTTGGACACCTCGGAAGGTAAAGTTGTCCCAAGTTTAGTTTGCGATGAGCTACATATATTGCTGGAGGTTGAATTAACAGAAGCAGACATTGGTGATTGCTATAGATTGGGAAAAACTGGACATTCCCCTATTAAGGTAGAGCTGATATCAACATTGAAGAAACATTTTCTAAAGCAAAAAAATTGAAGGGAACACCAGTGAGTATTTATAATGATTTGACGGATATTCAACGAAGTGATTTCAAAATATTAAAGACGAATCTTAACCAAGATAATTGGAACAAGAGAATATACTGTGGAAGATCTTCAACTTAACCAGCAAAAAAAGAAACCCCATAGTGCACCTCCGACTTCCTCAGCATCGGGAAGTCTTTCAGTTCCGAGAAAAGGCGTACATGACAAAAATTCGGAAGATACTGAAACGGACTGGGAAACTGTGGAAGATAATTTAGAATCTGGAGCTGCAGCTGCGAGGACTCCATGTTCGACTTTTCTTGATTATCGAAAAAAATCAGAAAGCCACAAAAACCTTAAGAACAAATCACCGCCCAAGATAAATAGGAAGTTGAGAACTGGCTCGACCAGATCCTAGCTGGCTGCATGATTAAAAGATTAGAAATATGTAATAGAATTTAAATATTTCTTTTTATTTTAATTCGTACATCCATTGATTATAAGAAAACATGAATCCGTATATAAGAGAATATCAAGAATGTAAATATGATACAAAGATAATCGAAAAAATCGATACTATCAAGCAAAGTAAGAAAAGTAATCTTAGGATATTTCACGTTAACATTAGAAGCATCGCCAAAAATTTTGATGAATTATTGCTTGTACTAGATACTCTTTCAGTTAAATTTGATATAATAGTGTTAGCGGAAACATTTCAGATAAATAGCCCAGAAATTTTTAAAATCACTGGATATCGAACAATTTATAACGAAGGAAGATTTAACAGAAATGACGGTGTTTTGATTTACATGAGGAAAGAAATAGAATTTACGTATAATTTAATACCTGTTGGTGAAAGCATGTCAATAGAAGTAAAAATAACTGGAGAAAATGACCTTACGCTGACGGCAATTTATAAATCGCCCGATACATGTGTGTACGCCTTTGATAAATATCTATGATTTTTTGGAGAATAAGTGTCGGGTGAAAGCACAAATGCTGATCGGAGATATGAATATCAATTTGTTTGCACATGATGAATTTGTTGACGAATATAAGAATATTTTATATTCTTTCGGTTTCATGTCATTAATAAATAAATACACTAGACCTGACGGAAATTCCTGTATAGACCATATTCCTAAAGGAAATCAATCTCGAAAGTAAGCTGGATCAAACAAACGGATACGTACTGCAATATCTCATCACTGATCATTTTTCAACGATCCTGACTATAGATTCAGATAAACAAACTTTGCTGCAAAAAACGAAAAAAAAATGGTGAAAAAATACGTAAACTATGTAAAATTAAGAGAAGATTTACAGAAGGAGATATGGTCAGGGGTGTATAAAGAAGAGAATGTGAACGAGAGACTTGCTCTTTTATTGAAATATTAAGTGAACAAATAGATTTCAATACATATTCAGTAAAGATAAAAGTAATGAGTGTCCTCTTAAAAAATGGATTACTCCTAGTATAATAAAAGAAATCAATATAAAAAACAACCTCTATATGCAACTTAAGAAAGATCCTAATAATACAATCTTGAAATTCAAATATAATAAATGTAAAAATGAAATTCGAAAAAGAATAAACAGTTCAAAGCGAGATTATGTACAGAAAATGGTTAAGAAAACTCAAAATGAATCTAAGGCGGTATGGAAAAGTATGAATTATTTGTGCGGGAGTCCGAAAGATACAAATATAGGAATCGAACATATAAAGTATGAAACAGTGTATTACCGAGATAAGACAAATATAGTGTAACTAAACAACTTTATTTAATTATATAGATAGAATAATTTTGGCCGGCTGGCTGGAGAGCAGGTAAAATGATTTGATGCCTCTACCCCAATCAATGAAAGTTCGAAATAGAACAGTCGTTATTTATTCCACTTTTTACAAATATCAGTTATTTACAAATGTACAGTCAAAATTGAGTGGAATTGACAAGATGTTCGGTCATGTATGTTTCACAGGTAATCACTATCCTCCTCACTGAAACTCATCTTGTTTATCCTTGTATATTGAGATTCCAGGAAAATTATCTCCTCTGGTGGTTTTTCAGTTGAAGAAACGTTCGGTAATTATCTTCTCTGGTGGTTTTTCAGTTGAAGAAACGTTCGATAATTATCTTCTCTGGTAGTTTTTCAGTCAAAGAAACGTTCTGTACGCCACTGCTGCAAGTTGGCAACAAGCTCTCAACTTCAATGAATTTTGTACTTGATAGGTCGACGACAAAATTCCATAGCCCGACGGGTTTGGCTGTGAAAATCGGGTTTATAAATTTTGACTTAATAAAAATCTCTTAGTTTCCATCGTTCTCTAAATGCATCATTTTACAATCGAAAATCTTTCAAAAGAAGAAAAAATAACCACGTGTTCAGAAAAGAACCTAATGGCGCAGATAGTTCGACACTAAAAATTCAGAGAACTCTGGACACCGAGAAAACAAAAAAATTAAATAATTGAAATTGAAATTGAATAATAAAGATTAGTACAATATCAAAGTGAATGAAGGTGAGGTGATCCACCAGATATTCTCAAATGGAAAAGTGAAAAAATGGCGGTCCGACCAGAATTATACGACATCTTTTTGTCACCTACACAAAAAATAATTAAATGCATTAAATGAACATGACATTTAGGATCGAATAAACCCTGTCTGATCATAAATGAAAACTTACCGGAAAATCTCTTCCGCCAGGAAAAATTCGCATATAAAATCTACGAAAACACTTCAAACGTGTTATTTCAGCAGCTTCTCGACAGTGAAAAAGACAAACTGGATCCAGAACATCGACCATCTGATATCGACCTATTCGGCGCGTTGAGTAGATCATTCCAATGACAAATGAAATGCTCACAGACAGTTTTAAAGCGGATTTCTGCGGTTAACTGAAATTGGTAAATCATGGTGCTACAATAGCTAACATATTTAATAGGCATTTCAGTAACATAGGAAAACTTTATGCTGACAGAATCGATCCTCCTATGAATTCTCAGCGTAATTCTTTTTACCTGTTTCCTGTTGACAATGTGGAGGTACAGGACCTCATAGGTCAGCTCAAGACCGGAAAGGCTGCTGGACATGATTCCATAAAATCTGAAATTTTAAAAGAGGTTAAATTGGAAATATCAGCACCTTTAGTTCATCTTATAAACAACTACTTCGAGAGGGGATGTTTTCCTGACACTTTGAAGACAGGTATAATCAAGCCAGTATACAAGAGTGGAGACCGATCCGAAGTTACGAACTGCAGACCCACCCCCCTATATCGAATCTGGCCAAGATAGTAGAAAAGGCCTTGAAAACACGTATCATGAACTTCTAAAGAAAAAAACTAATATCACCGACAAAAAACAATACGGATTTATTGAAGGAAAATCCACAGAAGATGCTATAAGAGGGCTGACGGGAAAGCTGTAAGAATGTATGGATAAGGCTTTGTATATTTGTTGATTTGAGTAAGGCCTTTGACACAGTGTGTCATATTCGATTGCTCCAAAAATTAAAAGTTCACGGCTTTAGAGGCTCGTCATATAAATTACTAAAAAGCTATTTGTCAAATAGAAAGCAGGTTGTCGAAATAGGAAACTCAAGGAGTCAAGAAGAGAGTTATTTACGGAGTTCCACAAGGTACCGTATTGGTTCCTGTTCTATTTCTCCTTTACATAAATAGCCTACTCAAATTAGAACAGTCTGAAGGTGCGATTTGCTTCGCTGACGATGCCGCTTTTCGATACCAGGGAGAAACATGGGAAGAACTGAAAGAATAAGTTCAAGTGACATTTCCAGAGGTAGTAAATTGGGTCAAATATAATAAACTCACCTTAAACATCAACAAAACCAAATATATGGTGTTCAGCTCCTATGCATCTGGTCTTCCTGACCTAGAAGATCTTGTTTTCAATGAAGGAATCTGTATAGCTGAAACTAAGCATATAAAGTACTTGGGAATAACAATTGATTCCCAAATGAGATGGAATATACATATAAAAAATGTTGTGAACAAGCTTAGGGGTGTTCTTTTCAAATTTAGGTTCTTGAGTAAACATCTGCTCCCAAAAAAATTTTTAAAAATTTATTATCAAGCCTTGATGGAGTCCCAGATCACCTACGGGATAGTTGCATGGGGTGGTGCGTGCAACAACCACATCAAGCCTTTAGAGATCATCCAAAAGTGGTTACTGAAAATAATTCATAAAAAAGGCTGTATTTTCCTAGACAGAGGTTATTCGAGGAGGCAGAAGTACCAGATGTAAGGCAATTGTACGATTTAAGAATTCTGTTCAATGTTGTTTCAGGGAGGATTCTCATCTCAAAACTAAGTCACACGTTCGAGTTTAATCAAACTTTATCATCTCGGTTTCCGTGGAGTCTTCTCGGACTGGTTATCCTGTTTTATAAATGATCGCGTTATGTCGGTGAAAGTGGGGGATTGTTGGTCCTCGAAACGCACAAATCAGTTAGGGATTCCTCAGGGCTCAATCTTGGGTCCTCTGCTTTTTATCATCTCTTTCAATGATCTGCCCAACCATCTGATCTAAACTCTAGCTCATTTGATAATATATGTAGACGATCTGTCAGTTGCTGTCTCAGCATAGTCGCTTGATGAACTCAATAGTATATGTGAAGCTCTTATAGGTCAGTTTGAAAATTGGTGTAGGATAAATGCCTTAATAATAAATATCGAAAAAAACTGAATGCTTCCACTTTGCAAAAAGAAATTCCACTACATGTTCGTTCGACTTGAACCATGGGAGCGAGTCCTTGAGGCCTAAGGAAGATGTTAAGTTCCTGGGAGTCTTTGTGGATGATCAGTTGAGATGGTGTGATCATGTAAACCATATTTGTAAGAAGATTAGCTCAGCTTTCGATGCTATTAGCCATATAAAGGATACTCTTCCTCAGAAAATAGTAATTAATGTATATTATAGCATAGTTTACTGTCATATGTCCTACTGTATACTCCTTTTGGGTAACTCGGTTGATTTTGATAGATTTTTAATATCTCAAAAACGTATAATAAGATTAATCTTTGGCGTTCATCCCCGTACCTCTTGTCGGCCTGTGTTCATTGGACATAATATACTAACTGCACCTTGTGTATATATCTATAATGCCTCAATGTATATGAAGAATAACCAAAACAGATTTGACACACTTTCTAGTTTTCATAGTTAATTCACCAGAAATACTGATACACTGTCTATTCCATTGCATAGAACCACAAAATTCCAATCATCCATCTAATATAGCGGAATCAAGCTATTCAATCATTTGCCATTTGAGGTGAGGGCTATGAATGGACGAGCTTTCAGAACGACGGTGAAAAATTTCTTTATGAAGAAGGCTTATTATTGTGTTAATGAATACCTAAATGATGTCAATATTACTGTGTAATTTTTTCTTTTCCTTTTGATGTAACGCTGACCTGTCATATACATTTTCATGGATCACTGGATTACTGGATCAATAAATTATTATAATTATTATTATTATTATTATTATTATTATCACTACTGATCAGGGTAAATATGCTCATTAATCAAATAATAAATTGTAAAGGGATATAATTATGATCCCGGCTCAAAAATTTCGTTAGTAAATTTTTAACTTTTACAAAGATATAATAGTCCTTTATTAAAAATTAATGTCATCTGGCATGAGCCAAGATTAATTATTCGTTCTTAAGTATGTACATAAGTGTTCTTGATGTCTATCATTTGGTAAACTTCCCACGTCGGCATCGAGATAAGCCATTCGTTAATTCTTCTCTTGAAGACGTTCATTTCAACAACATTTTTTATTTCAGGTGGTATTTTATTAAATATGGAAGGAGCTAGGTAGGTATGAGATCTTTGACCTATCATCTTGTCCGTCCTCGAATAAGTTATCCACATTTCTCTATTCCTTGTATTGTACAGATGATTATTAAAAACTGCTGTCACCAAATGCTTTTTTTGATGTATGGACAGAGCGAGAAAAAAAGCTTTCTAGCTGTTTGTCACTCCACCCCAGGCCAATATTCCATAGTTAAGGTGCGTCTGTGCCAAGGCAAAATAGAGCCTCTTCAGGATCCCCAACTTGCAAAAATCCCTCAATTTCCTGAAATGTGATATCGATACAAGTAATTTTTTGGACAAATGCTCAATGTGCTCGTTCCACCTCAGATGTTTGTCCAGGTATATTCCCAAGTATTTAAATTTATCAGCAATTTTTATTTCATACGTATTTCCTTTTCTTGAGAATGATAATGGCCTGAAAGAAGGCAACCTGACAGATGTTGCACAGAAGGGCATAAAATATGTTTTATCATAGTTAATACTTAAGAGTTTGGAATCGAAAAAGTTGACCACCTCAACGAAATCTCTCTCAACTCGCTTCCTCAATAATTCCCAGGTATAAGAATGGTAAAAAATGGCCGCATCATCAGCAAACGCAGTCAATACACCCTCAGTATTGACTGAGAAAATTGACTTCAGGTAAACTATAAATAACAGTGGTACCAAGATCGTTCCTTGAGGCACCCCACATTCGATGGTGGACGAGGTGCTGAGATGATCTCGAATCCGGACACGTTGACTCTTGCCCGACATGTAACTCCCAAAGCAACTTGAAGCTCGAAGTCTAATTCCATATCCTTTCAATGTTTCCAATAATTTTTCATGATTTACGGTGTCGAAAGCTTTCTTCGAGTCTATAAATAGGCATAGGCATGGTTTAGCAGAGTCAAGGGAGCGATATATTTTGGCAGTTAGTTGTGCTACAGCATCCTGTGTTGACTTTCCCTTGCGAAAACTGAATTGGCCTTCTTCCAAAACTTGGCAGCTTTCCAAAAATTCAGCTGTTTTTTCATGAATAATTTTTTCAAATATATTTGACAAACTTTGACGTGAGGGAAATTGGTCGATAACTGCTCACATCTCTCTTATTTCCCGACTTGTATACTGCTTTGATCAAGCTTTCTTTGAGAATGTCGGGAAAGACACCAGACTTCATTGACGAGTTCACCAGATGATAGAGAGGAACCAGTATACTCGAGGCTATTTTCTTCAGTGTGTTCGCCGTTATACCATCCAATCCTGGGGCTTTATCTGACTTCAGTGATTTTACAATTTTCAGCATCTCAGTTTGATTTGTTGGTTCCAGAGTTAAATTGTTCACATTTTTGTAATCTACCACATTGATGCTATTTCGTTCAATTCTACTAGCCAGACTAGGACCTATATTCGAAGCAGAATATTATTATTTATTATAGGCCCAGGTTTTATATTGATCTTTCGTTAACCACCCAGGAAACTCCACAATTTTTTCGGATCTCCCTCATATTTTATCAACTTGTTCTCATAATAAATTTTTTTCGCATTCGTTATGAGTTTTTCAAGAAGGTTCTTATAAATTCTGTATCTATTCATTAGTGACTGATTCTGAGGACTAGTCTTAATCTGCCTATATAGTTTATTTTTTTCATTGATAGCCTTGACAATACCTGAAGTGATCCATTCTTTCCGTTTTATTTCTTTCTTTTTTTCGAATTTTTTGTATGTATTTACGGAAATATGAAATTTTAAGATTTCTATGAACGTTTCAGTGGAGATATTCGGGTTTTGTTCTTCCAGCACCAGACGCCAATCCTGACTAGCTAACGTAGCATTAAGCTTGGATTAATTTATGAAGCTCCTTGATTTTCTGTGCTCCCTTGATTTCTCTAATGGATTTTTCATGAATAGTATATAACTAATTGCGTAGTGATCAGTTAGATCAAAGTGAAAAACTGATGCCAAGTAGTTTTCCCTCGGCATTTCCGTTTTGATTAGTTTTTGTTATTAACAGTGAAACTTTCCATAGTGAATTTTTGATTGATTTAGATTTAGTGGAGGTTTTTGGTCCTTGTCGAAATCGAAACTTGTAATTTTTCAAGATATTTCTGAACTTCCGAAATCTACTGCGGAAATTGCAAATTTTAAGCTGAAAAACTCTTCTGATTCAAAAAATAATATTGTAAAGGATTCTGCGCAAGTGAATTTCTATGAAATAATAATGAATTAAGATCATTTAGAGAAAACTAAAAGAATGGAAATTGGAAGTATCATAAACAGATATTCAGCGGTTTTTACGAAAGATAAATTTGATAAAGGAACAATATCAGATCATGAAGGCACTATAAAATTAATGAAACATAAATATGTCTCTAAAAACCATACAGATATTCAATTGACGATCAAAAAGAAATAGATTCTTAAATTTCTAATATATTATCGGCAAATATTATTGAGGAATCAACCTCCTTTTTTGCAGCTCCTGTTACACTTTTTTATAAAAGAGGAGAAAATGAAGAAAATAGATTGTGCATTGACTTCACAGCCCCCAATAAATTAGTAGTACCGGAAAGTCAACCTTTTCTTTTAATAGATGATTCGCTATCACGCGTTTCTCCAACAGTTCCCAGATCTAATGTGCTCCAATGGCGCTTGCAAAGCAGCTGATGTAAAACACCGTACCGTGCATCACATTCACACCACACCAGGACAAACCGTCTCCCAGACGCCACGTCGCCTATTCGCGGACCGCTACCCCGCCGCTAGCAAGGAATTCGAATCCATGCTACAATTGGGTATTTGTCGCCCATCGGAGAGCAGTTGGGCTTTGCCACTACACATGGTGTCAAAGAAGGGAGACGAACGGCGTCCTTGTGGAGACTACCGGGGACTAAACGCGTTCACTTTACCAGACACATCCAAGACTTCTCCCAAATGCTCCGTGGAAAGTCATTTTTTTTCACCATTGACCTGGTACTAGCGTACCATCATATCTCGGTGGCCCCTGAAGACGTGGAGAAGACGGCCATCACCACTCCGTTAGGATTATTCGAATTCCTGGCAATGAGATTTGGATTACGAAACGCCGTCCAAATATTCCAGCGGTTCATCGACGAGGTTCTCCGGGGACTCGACTTCATATATGCCTATATTGACGACCTACTGGTGATCTCCTCGTCCGAGGAAGAGGATCATGAACATCTACGCATTCTTTCCGAACGTCTCCAGCTGTACGGAATTGTCGTCAATTCAGCGAAATTTTGCTTTGGCGCTTAGGAAGCCAAATTCTTGGGATATTTAGTATCTGGTGATGGAACAAAAACCACTCCCTGAGAAAGTCACTGCCATCCGCGAATGTCCCGGGCCAACGACAGCAAAAGATCTCCGACAATTCCTGGGCATGTTGAATTTCTACAGGCGATTCATGCTCGAGACTGCTAAGACCCAGGCGCCACTCAATGACCTGATCCAAGGAAACATCAAAAAGATGACACCAATGTATTGAAACAACTACGCTGATGCCGCATTAGCCGCCTGCAAGGAACATGCAAGATCCACACTTCTGGCACAACCCAAACTTGGCGCCGAGGTCTTCTTGATTTGTGATGCATCGGACCACACCATTGGAGCCGCACTGCACCAACGGGTTGGCAACGAGTTGGAACCACTTGGTTTTTTTTCGAAAAAGCTGGCTGGCGCTGAGTGCAAGTACCTCGCCTACGATCGGGAACTGCTGGCCATCTACGAGTCGGTCAAGTACTTCCGACACATGGTTGAAGGACGCCACTTCTTCATTTCAACTGACCATAAGCCGCTGACTTTCGCCTTCAGTCAAAAGTCCGATCAATGCTCCCCACGCCGCTACCGCCACCTGGACTTCATCGGGTAGTTCACCACAGATATTCGGCATATATCCGGAAAGAAAAACGTCGTACAGATGCCCTTTCCAGGGTGGACGAGGTCGCAGCACCACTCGACCTCGAGGCCCTCCCAACATCCCAGCAATGTGACCCAGAGCTCCAAGGGTTCTGCCTGAAACAAGACTCAGGCTTACTTCTGCGCCAAGTCTCGATACTTGGATCCAACGTTGCCGTCCTCTGCGATATATCCACCACAAAGGCACGACCCTTCCTAACAGCTCCAATCTGGAAACCAGCGTTTGACGCCATCCACGATCTCTCCCATCCAGGCTCCAAGGCCATCACAAAGCTGATGAAGCAACGATACGTCTGGCCCTTCATCTCCAAAGATTGTCGAGCGCAAAATGTATTGACTTATGGGCAGGAAGTCAAAATTGAACCTTCAAAATAATTGGCAGTTCACAAAGCGATCATCCGACCCATATGAACCTACGGTATTCATTTCTGGGGTTGAACTATGGCATCAAAATTTTTAAATTATTCGAAAACAAAAATACTACGTTCATTGATTAATGCTCCTTGGTATGTCTTCAACCACACCATCAATGAGGATTTAAGAGACCCATTTGTCAGCACAGAAATAGAAAACCACTCGAGAAAATATCATCAGAAGCTACAAGGACATGCCAACCAACTGATTGAGCAACTAACAGAATACCAATTCAACTCACTAGGATTGAAAAGCACCTGGTGAAACGACCTAACTGACAAATTAATCATACCTTGAACTAATAATATATCAATGTGAAGTTATTTCAATTAGTCTGTACATACAACTCATTCACTAAATACTTTTTGAAATCAATACTATCCAAAAAATATTTTGAAGAAGCCTCGTTTCTTCAAATAATATGGTTCAATGCTGAAATTGAAAGAATTCATGGATATTAAAAACTTGTACTTTTCAGACTAAGTAATTCAATCGTGGATTACTCACGGAATATCAAGTATTACAAAAACAATAACGAATTAATTTGAATATATCTAGAGTGACGATATTCACGAAATTCGTAAATCTTTTTGTTTCAACCTCATTCAAATTTCTTCAAAGTTACAAATTGATCAGATGGATATTCTAGGATTTATCGAAGAAGCTAAATTTCAGATGCTCAGAACATCTGAACCGTTCGACAGATTTCGCCAAACAACGAACTTGACCGTGATTTACTGTTCTAGTAGGAACAAGCGCACAAAAACCAGTTCACATTCAAAGAAAAATTGTATTAAAATAATATAACAAATTAGATTAGAGTAAAACGTAGGAAAATTGATGTTTCATACGGAAATAATTTTCCAAGTGATGAAATAAAAAATTTAGAAAGCACTGACGTGAGGTCAGATGGCTTGGGCACTCTTGTTGAGCTGCTTACGAGTAAATATTCAAACCATAACAAATCTATAAGCACTCTGATCACCTGAACAATAGTCTTTTCCCGTACTATGGGACCACGTGACGCAAATATGAACGCCTAATGAACGAACAAACCTATATCTCAAATTAAAAATAATTACTCATAATTTTCCCCAAGTTTTGTTCGAAGCTATAATTCCCTTTTCCTAAAAACTTACGTCAGTGCTTTTCTGAATTTTGACAACGTATATTATTTCAGCCACCGAGATTGAATTCTGTCTATCTCTATGATTTCCCGTTATGAAAAATTTTGATTAATATAACTCAAACTGACACTGATTAATGAGCCCGGCATTTGTCAATTGAATATCGATCTGTGATGGCCATCGTTCAAAGAAAATCGTAGGGACGAATGTGATGTCTCTTTTTTATCTTGAGTAAATTAAAAAAATAATTATATCTTTAGATGGAAAAGAGCTACGACAATGAAATTTGGGGATATGTAAGATATCAATCACCTCAATGTATTCACGAATTTAGAGTTCATGGTTTATAGAAGAAATTTCGTTCTTTCTGATGCAAGCAAGCATTTTACAAAGAAGTTAGCACCTAAATGGATTGGACCATTTGTGGTAGCGAAGAGAGTATCGCCTTGGACATACCTGCTGGATATAGTTCTGGCAATGATAGAGGAGTTTGGCATGCGAAGGACCTGAAATCTGGCCCAGCTCTGAACGATTGAGAGTTATCCGTTGCTCTTTTTTGCTTAGTCGATTCCTTTTGTGAAATTTTGGGAAAATTTCTTGACGAAGGGGGGGATCTGTAACGTTTAGATAGTCCAGAAGTTTACAACACACAACACCCAGATGAAGTAAGTTGAGTTGCCTATTCCGCAATGAAAATTAATCGCGATAGGCGCATAGATGGCCGGATATCTATGAATTTTAACAACACCTGATTTTATTCGTTCTTTTAATATCGGGCTGAAAAGTACAAGAAGTGTGTTATTGAATTGAAATTTTTCCTGTGTGAAAATCCAATTGTATTGGGATAAGGAGATAATACACTATTCTGAATATTGTCCATTTGTGTTCGTTTTGTATTGGAATGGAAATATTACCCTTTAGGGGACCAGAAGTACTTAGTCCATAAACGATTTCATTCAAAGGCCGTCCAACAACTTCAGTAAGTTTTTTACCCCATTATTTCATGTTTCGTGATTTGTCATGAGTTTTCTTTGTCTACAGGGCCTTTTTTGTCTTTCGACTTTTTTTTCCTTTTCATTTTCTTTTATTGGTGCCTTTTACTTTTCATCTACCGTCGACTGTAAATACGATTTGCTGTATTTCGTAACCTTGACAACATCTCTGGAGATCCATTATCATCGTTGCTGTCAAGGTCAAGATATTGATGAGGTCTCGTGGAAAATCAGGATTTTTGTCTTCTTGTGATGTTCGTGAACTTGGAGAAACATAAGTAGTTTGAGCCTTTGGAACTGGTGATTCTTCAGAATTTAAGCTGTTTGCCTGATATGTAGAAAATCTCTCAAAACCACGGGAGGACGTTTCCATATTGCACCACTATTCACTAGCCCACATCGAACCTTGGGACACGAGAGAAATACGAGATATAGTAAAATTTGAAATTCTTTAAGTAGATGGTTTCCGATACTTATTTCTTTTTTTTATGTAATTCAACAGAGTATTTCGAGTTACTTCTAAATGATATGTGCATATGTTTTTTTCTGTAATACTTTTGATCATTTCAAATTACACCCAAATAACGATAACCTGTATACAGGGTGGTTTTGTGAAACTAAGCTTGATCAAGTGCGGTGGATAAAAACTTTTCTTAACTATAAATTGATATAACTGATCGTTACTGTGAGGATTTGTATAATATATGTATTGGGTAAAGTGCACTTAGATCTTTCATTTAATTTTTTTTCAGGTACTATATTTTGCTATAAATACTTGAATAAATTTCGGTGTTTACGTGTTTGGCCGGGATTGAGATCTATTATATTATTTTTATTTTGTTGTTTTGTGGGACTCGCTAGGATAAAATACGTTGGCGCCCTATTTTATCATCTAGAACCCACGCCGTCTACACTGACAGCGAAACCGAGGATAATTTAGCATTTTCCCATTTGTTTTGTTTTAGTGATTTTTTTGGTTATTTGATTTTTTGTAGTTTGTCATATAGGACGCTATAGATTTTGGCGCCCAACGTGGGGCCACGTCAGTTTTGCCAGATATTTTAGGCTATTTTTCGGATAGTTTGATATTTACTGATATCTTCGTAAATATTTTTCGCATAATGGCCGGAAAAATTATTATTAATAAGTTGAATCAGTCACAGTTGACATATCTATTAAGAATTAGGGGTTTACCATCTGGAAGTGTAGATGAAATGAGGAAATGTCTGTCTAGAGTGTTAAAACTTGAAAAAGAGGGATCTTCACTTACTTATCCTCTACTTAACCTATAGTTTTGAGGAAGACAGATCGGCACTTGATGAGATCATAACAGAGGTAGAGGAGAGTATCGCGGATGTGCAGTCTCTCACTCTTGGGTGTAATCGTTTTCTGACGAATGAAACACGTCTGAAATATGCTTTGGTCAGACTGGAACATTGTATTCCTAAAACACCAGAGGACAAAATATACTAGGAAGAATTTTTTGCAAGGGTTCTCCGCTTGCTGGATGTCCTTGAGGATCGGGTTGATGTAGCTTCAAATGCACAAACAAGGCCTGTTGTTGAAAACAGTTCGGAAAGTGAGGAGAATGAGTCATTATCAGTTGCTGGAGGAAATATGCCAACCTCAACTCCACGTGTATCTGGAAATCATGCTGCTGAATCGGGGTGTAGCCAGGTCAAGTCTAATTCAATTCATAGATGAGGATTACATTTTTCGGGCGAGAAATATGGATGTCTGTAAATGCTCTTCTTCAGAGAGTTGAAGAGTTGTCCGAAGCTAGAGGAGTGACAAAATCAGAAGTGGTGAGATCAGCAGTGGACTTATTCGAGGGCAAAGCTTTGATATGGTATAGAGCTATAAGAGAATCAATTGTGGATTGGAAATCTTTTGTTGAAAACCTTAAAGCCGAATTTGAACCATTCAACTACGATGAAAAACATTTAGATGAAATTCGTAAGCGGACTCAAGGTAAGGATGAGCCAATGGGGATATATCAGTCATTAGATCTCTATTCAATCATTTACAGTCTCCATCGAATGAGGAGCAACAGCTGAGGATTGTCCTGAGGAATATTCTTCCATTTTTCTACACTCAACTGGCTCTGGTTAATATTGGTTCATACTCAGAGCTGAAGAGGTTATGTCGACAGTTGGAGGAACGAAGGAAGTATGTCTACTCTTTTGCTCCGCCACCAAGAAGATCTCAGCACTGCCTGGGGCCTGATTTAGCCTACACAAGTGTTGGGGAATCGGCTGAAGAGTTAAGAGTTGTTGATCAGTGGACGTGCCGGAGTTCAGAAGTTGTTGGAGATACAGTCAAAAACGAGAAAACTATAGTTTGTTATAATTGTAATCAACCTGGAAACAGAGCGATAGGATGTGCTGCACCAAAACAATTACACTGTTATAAGTGCAATAAAATAGGATATACCACCAGAACCTGCCCAACGTGTAGTTCTTCGGGAAACGGTTTGAATCGTTGAGAATGGGACCATCTTCGACGACCGATCTTTTTGAAGGTCCCACTGATACCTTGAGTCCCGTACTCATTTATATATTGGATAGCGTAGTTGGGTATGAGAGACCATATTTGCGAGTTTTGATTTATGGAAAGGAGTTTCTCGGTCTTCTCGACTCTGGAGCATCTGGTACGATCATGAATGGAAAATGTTGGAGAATACTGCAGGAGTTGGGTTTGTCTCTAAAATCGCATAACAAGGTGGCTTGCACGGTTGCAAATGGACAGACGTGCTCGAGTGTTGGTAGCTGCATGCTGCCGATGGTGGTGAAAGGAAGAGTGGTGCTGATCGATGCCCTTGTGATATTGGAGTTGCCGAGGATGATATTGCTTGGTGCTGATTTCTGGAAGGCGCTGGGTATAGCTCCTAACTTGAGGAACAATGAATGGTTCTTCAGTGCGGAATCTCTTAATGTTGTTTCTTCAGACAACCACCTGAATGAAGATCAAAAGCAACAATTGGATAGTTTGGTGGACAGAAATTTTTCGGTATAATGGGAGACTCAATAGGATGTACTAATCTTGTCGAACACGAAATTTTTGTAGAGGGTGACCCAATTAAGCAGAGGTACTATCCAGTATCTCCTGTTTTGCAGAAACACATTGATGAGCAGTTGAGTGAGATGTTGGAACAGGGAATTGTTGAGAAAAGTAGTTGCCCATGGGCCTCTCCAATCATCATGGTCAGGAAAAAGGACGGTACTTACAGGTTTTGCGTCGATTACCCCAAGGTGAACTCGGTAACGAAGAAGGATAGCTACCCACTACCACATGTATCTAATACTTTGGACAAATTGCGAGATGCCAAATTCATAAGTTCTTTGGATATCAGATCAGCTTTTTGGCAGGTACCAGTAAAAGCAGAGTCTCGTCAATATACAGCATTTATAGTGCCCAATAGGGGACGTTTTCAGTTTAAGAGGATGCCATTCGGTTTGTGTAATAGTCCAGCGACTTGGCAACGATTGATGGATCTTGTGCTCGGAAACGACTTGGAACCCCACGTTTTCTTTTATCTCGATGATGTGGTTATCGTGACTGGAAACTTCAACAAACATCTTGAGGTGTTGAAGGAAGTGTTTCGTAGGCTTTTTGCGGCTGGACTCACGGTCTCAAGAGAAAAATGTTAGTTCTGCAGGGATGAGATGCGTTATTTGGGATATATTGTGAACACCCATGGCTTGCAGGTTGATCCAGAGAAGGTTAAGGCTATGGTGGAGATTTCGGTACCTCGTAATGTGAAGGATGTACGTAGTATTGTGGGAACTTTTTCATGGTACCGCAGGTTTATACCGGGATTTTCTGATCTGATCTCACCTTTGACTAATTTATTAAAGAAAAACAGCAAGTTTTCCTGGACGATGGAGTGTGAAGAGTCCTTTAATATGTTGAAGGAAAAGTTATGGTCTGCTCCAATTATGAGCTGTCCTAATTATGATCTCCCCTTTCAAGTTCAAACAGACGCATCAGGACATGGATTGGGCGCAGTTTTGAGTCAACCGGATCCCAACGGAGGTGACAAGGTTATATGTTATATAAGCCGTTCTCTCACAAGACAGGAGCAAAATTATTCAACTACCGAAAGAGAATGCTTGGCAGTTTTGTGGGCACTCGAAAGAATTCGGCCGTATATTGAAGGAATTAAGGTGGAAGTGATAACTGAGTATTATTGTCTGGTTTGGCTACAAAATATTAAAGCTGTTTCTGGACGTTTAGCGCGATGGATTGTAAGATTGCAGCAATTTGAGTTTACGGTAACACATCGCAGGGGATCTGAACATCATGTACCTGATCTTTTGTCTCGTTCAGTTCCTAAGTTGGATTTAGTTTCGGTGGGAGACTTGGCGGATATTGCGGATCCTTGGTATTTGAAGATGTTGAAGAACATTAAAAACCGTCCGGAGAGATATTCGTCGTGGAGAATACATAATGGCATACTTTATAAATATTTGAGGTCATCTGAATATGATCTCGATGAGAGTCCTTGGAAGCTAGCAATCTCTAAGAAACTTCGTATGAAGGTTGTTCAAGATATGCATGATGATCCTACATCTAGTCACATGGGAGTTTTTAAAACACACTCACGGTTGTGCGAACGTTATTTCTGGCCTAAATCTCGATCGGATGTGTCTAGGTATATAGGAAGGTGTCAGACTTGTGCCAAACATAAGGTAGATTCTAAGAGGCCTGCTGGCCATATGTTGTCTCATTACCCCGAAGCTACTAGACCTTGGAAAATTTTGAGTTCTGATCTGATAGGGCCTCTACCTAGATCTAAAAAAGGAAACTGCTACATATTTGTAGTTGTTGATTACTTTAGCAAGTTTTGCCTTTCCCATGAGGAGAGCTACATCCGCAGCTGTTTGTAGAGCTTTAGAGGAGGGAGTATTTTTGATGTTTGGTGTTCCACGTGTTATCATTTCTGATAACGGACCTCAGTACAGGGCACAGGGGAGAATATTTGAAGCTGCTGGAGAAGTATAAGATTCGTCCAAAGTTCAATGCAAATTTTCATGCTCAAGCAAATCCAACAGAGAGATACAATAGAACTTTGAAATTTCTTCTTTCAGCGTATGCATCTGAAGATCATCAGAGATGGGATGAGCATTTAGCTGAGCTTACCTGTGCTATGAGAACTTCCAGGAATGAAACAACAATTTATACACCCTACTTCGTCAACTTTGGTCGCAGAATGATGTTGAGTGCAGATGATTATGTTATAACACTGCCGGTAAATTCTGAGCAAGATTCTTCGGCGGAAACACGGTCTAGAGAATTTGGGAAACTCTTCTCAGAGCTGAGGAAAAGGTTGAAGAACGCAGCAGAGAAAAACAAACAATATTACAATTTAAGGAGAAGAAATGAGGAGTTCATGGTTCATCAACAAGTTTATAGAAGAAATTTCGTTCTTTCTGATGCAAGCAAACATTTTACAAAGATGTTAGCACCTAAATGGATAGGACCATTTGTGGTAGCGAAGGGAGTATCGCCTTGGACATACCTGCTGAGAGATAGTTCTGGCAATGATAGAGGAGTTTGGCATGCGAAGGACCTGAAATCTGGCCCAGCTCTGAACGATTGAGAGTTATCCGTTGCTCTTTTTTGCTTAGTCGATTCCTTTTGTGAAATTTTGGGTGAATTTCTTGACGAAGGGGGGGATCTGTAACGTTTAGATAGTCCAGAAGTTTACAACACACAACACCCAGATGAAGTAAGTTGAGTTGCCTATTCCGCGATGAAAATTAATCGCGATAGGCGCACAGATGGCCGGATATCTATGAATTTTAACAACACCTGATTTTATTCGTTCTTTTAATATCGGGCTGAAAAGTACAAGAAGTGTGTTATTGAATTGAAATTTTTCCTGTGTGAAAATCCAATTGTATTGGGATAAGGAGATAATACACTATTCTGAATATTGTCCATTTGTGTTCGTTTTGTATTGGAATGGAAATATTACCCTTTAGGGGACCAGAAGTACTTAGTCCATAAACGATTTCATTCAAAGGCCGTCCAACAACTTCAGTAAGTTTTTTTACCCCATTATTTCATGTTTCGTGATTTGTCATGAGTTTTCTTTGTTTACAGGGCCTTTTTTTTTCTTTCGACTTTTTTTTCCTTTTCATTTTCTTTTACTGGTGCCTTTTACTTTTCATCTACCGTCGACTGTAAATACGATTTGCTGTATTTCGTAACCTTGACAACATCTCTGGAGATCCATTATCATCTTTGCTGTCAAGGTCAAGATATTGATGAGGTCTCGTGGAAAATCAGGATTTTTGTCTTCTTGTGATGTTCGTGAACTTGGAGAAACATAAGTAGTTTGACCCTTTGGAACTGGTGATTCTTCAGAATTTATGCTGTTTGCCTGATATGTAGAAAATCTTTTATAACAACGGGAGGAGGTTTCCATATTGCATCAGCATTCACTAGCCCACATCGAACCTTGGGACACGAGAGAAATACGAGATATAGTAAAATTTGAAATTCTTTAAGTAGATGGTTTCCGATACTTATTTCTTTTTTTTATGTAATTCAACAGAGTATTTCGAGTTATTTCTCAATGATATGTGCATATGTTTTTTTCTGTAAAACTTTTGATTATTTTAAATTACGCCCAAATAACGATAACCTGTGTACAGGGTGGTTTTGTGAAACTAAGCTTGATCAAGTGCGGTGGATAAAAACTTTTCTTAACTATAAATTGATATAACTGATCGTTACTGTGAGGATTTGTATAATATATGTATTGGGTAAAGTGCAATTCGATCTTTCATTTAATTTTTTCAGGTATTATATATAAGTTCTTTAATCAATTTCGGTGTTTACGTGTTTGGCTGGGATTGAGATCTATTATATTATTTTTATTTTGTTGTTTTGTGGGACTGGCTAGGATAAAATACGTTGGCGCCCTATTTTACCATCTAGAACCCATGCCGTCTCCACTGACAGCGAAACCGAGGATAATTCTAGCGTTTTCCCATTTGTTTTGTTTTAGTGATTTTTTGGATTTTTTAGATTATTATTTTTTTTGTAGTTTGTCGTATCGGACGCTATAATTTCTATACACGACAAAACATTCAAAAAAGAGTTTGTTGTACGGACCATTGCGTAGATGGTTGAAAGATGGAATATCACAGGCAAACACACATTTTGGCAATTTTTTAATTGTTCCTGAGTAATTTTTGGATGCAGAATGTAAAAAAGTTCTCAGATTTTGTCTATCAGATCTAGTTTTTGAGATTTTTTGAAAAATTGTGTATATAATTTACGTTATAACTGTTATAATATATAATATTACTATTGACAGTTAAAAAAAACAAAGACACATGGATTTAAGTATTTATTGCAAAAACTCAATTCACATAATTACATTAGTCACTAATCACATAAAAATTTTCTTTTACGATAAAATGTAATATTAGTACCTCGACAAAGTAGATTTTTTTCTTTGAATCTGGATGAAAGTAATTCAGCGGATTCCTTTGAAAGATTCAGGTCTCTTGTAAGATCGTATAATTCTTCTTGATTGAAACACTGCGAAGTTTCAAAATCTGCTTCAAAATCGCTGTCGTTTTCTGATTGAATTCTTTTAACTTCGTCAGACGTTGATGTTTCTGTATCATCTTCTGTCAGTTCGGGTAGACGCTGAATGATGGAACGGGTATTTCTTCCGAATGCACCACAGGCCTTCTTGCAAAATCTAGATCAGGATATGTCCATTTGTGTCTATTATTTCTTTTTATGCCTTTAATATTAACGAGACAAAAATAGCAGTCGTCATGATGGTTTCACGGTTCTCTACAAACCATTGGTACACCAAAGTTTAGGCACTTCCTCTTTCCAGATGTCCACTGTCGCATATATTCAACACATGTTTTACATATGAAATGTGGGGCCCAAGATTTATCTTGATCTCTTAAATGACCGCCAAAATAGGCAAGATAAGCTCTTTTCACAAAGTCAGAAATTTTCACAGGTACGTCTGCTTGTGGATGCCATTGCTTCAGTTTAATGTCTTGATACTACAAAACGACCAAAATTTACTCAAAATGATAGCACAACTCTACTTGGGAACACTCAGTAATATACTAAATCAAGTACAGCCAAGCAGGTATAGAAGGATCGGGTCATAGGCAATCACAGGTATAAAAGTAATTAAGAGCATTGTATTGAGTATTTCCTAGTATAGGAACATTGGGTCAGGGACAATTCCAGGTATCCATTTGGCTAATTAGATTCTGGAAAATTTCTATTTTGATGATTAAGTACATATTTATCTCTTTATTTGTTGTCCTTTATCAGAAAAAAATATATCATTTAACCTGTAACGTGTATCTCAAAAACTAGAGCTGATAGAAAAAATCTGGTGGCATTTTTGCAATCAGCACATTAAAATCATCTAATATCATATGTTAGATTTCCGGTACCAATTTTTTTTTTATTTTGTTGGCCTGTGTTATTATTGAGCTCAAAACAAATATTTTCAAGAAGATCGATTCAATTGTTGAAAATAATTTCAAGAATCTATCACAGCTTTCAAAGTCATCACCAACTTTGAAATATAAAATATCAAGTGTCTGCCCGAAAAATAATACTGTAGATCCTAAAAAAACATTGCAAAAAAAGAATAATAGCAAATTTTTTTATTGCAGATATTTTTATCTACGACGAAACATACAAAAAAAAGTTTGATGTACACACCATTGCGAAGATGGTTGAAAGATGGATTATTATTGAGCTCAGGTGAGTTTTCTGAATAAGTAAAAATCAGAAATAATGACATACAACCGACCGAATACAGAAAAACACAAAGAACCCTGTCACATCATCGAATAACCATTGATCACGTGCAATGTTGCCACTTTGATTTCTGAGTCCTCTCATATTATGCGTCCACTGGTCCACCATAAAATTGAGACTTTTTGGGATACGTCAACAAGTAACTGTATGTGTCACTCAACTTTTGGGTGTCGGTCTTTTTATTCATACAATTTTTTTCTGTGTGAATGTGGATTATCTCTAGTATGAGTCTTTCATTATAATTGTTTCCACTATCTAAGATCTTCACATCCTGTAGGTTTATTGTATGGTTCAAAATGTTTGCATTTATTGATACAGCACATCTAATATTACCTTTTCTCATATCGCTCTTACGAATTGGCATTTTACTCTTCACCCATTGGGAGATTTGGCCTATGTATGTATTCGTGCAATTGGTGCATTTAATTTGATAAATAACGTTTGATCTTAGCTCTTTGCTCAATCTAGGCACTTCTGGTAATATAATATGATAAAGAGATCTGACCTTATTTGTTGTTTGGAGTACACCGCAGCTCTGCTTCAATCGTCGAGGGTAGATTTCTCAGAATAAGGTGCAAGCACTTTGGATAAAGCTTCACAAGCTTCCACTGATGAATTGTGCCTTGGCGATATGTAATTGCTTCACAGATTCACAATTCACAACCTTTTTCTTTACGTAGAGAATTTAACTGCGTAATTCACATACACATGAACTAGGGTAGCTAACTGACCCGAAAACAGATTATTTTGAGAGATCTTTAGAGGAACTTGTAGTTGTGAGTGCCGTTATGGACTCGTGAAAAGTAAATTGATAAAGAGAGAATTTACTTGTAGAAGTACTGTGCACAAGAGCGTCTTGAGAGAGAGTAAGTTTACTTGTAGGAGTACTTACCACCTTGAGAGGTGCAGACAGAATGAATTGAATTACTAAAATAGTTCGGACGTATACAAAGGTTCAGGTAGCTGAGTTTAGGTATTTCCAAAATTCTGTCCCACAGAAGGCGTTCTTGGAAGTAACGGCCGCTCCGCCAAATTCCGAGAACGGTCCTTTGTTGCGAGAATATCGCAACATACTCCCGCCTGTTGAAGTTTTCTAGCTTCAACAAGAATCGTGCCAACAAAAAACAAATATAAAAGAAAAAATAAAAGGAGAGAAGAAACCTATCAACTAACGAGAAAAGCAAGAGAATCACAGTTCATAGGAAACGATAAGTGTTGTCCAATAGGAGAAGTGAGTCTAATTTTCAGATTCTTCTGATATGGGAAGGGGACACAATTTAGAAATGCTTCTAGTGAAGATTCCATCTGCCGTTTTCAGCTTTACTACTCTTATTTTTTTATCCCTCCCTGGGAAAACTTCCAATACTCTAGCTAAAGGCCATTTTAGTGGTGGGGTATCATCATCCTTCAAAAGAACCAAGGATCCTATTTTGAGATCAGGAATAGAACGATACCATTTTGGACGATTCTGTTCGTACTGTGCATAGTATTGGGGATCTTTTAAAAATCTTTTTTCTAGGTTGCCAAACCTTTTTCGAGCTATGGCGAAGGAATCTTTAAGTTTTAGATTTTCCTTTGGAGATTTTAACGGTTTTAATGGTTGAAACCTGCCATCCATTGAGTCCTTGGTTGTATTGATAAACGATGTTTCTGCAGCTTTATCAAATGGACAGAGAGTCCTAGCCTTCGAAACATCTTCTAGCTCCCAGGATCTAGTGACTTGCTGCTCAAGTTCCGATTCCTCAGATTCTCGAGACAGCAGAGAAATGCTGCTGTGTTCATTTCGAGCTACTCTCAAGAGAGATTTCTGAGCTTGTGCCCTTTGCTGAGATGGAAATGAACCTCCAACAACCCATCCCAAATGGGTGTTGATAAGAGTAGGTAGATTTTTGCCAAGAGAAAAACTGCCTTGAGAAAGTAACTCATAATATAGACCGGCACCGATGAGCATGTCGATATCTGAAGGTGTTGCGAAATCGGGATCCGCTAGTCTCAATTCACTAGGGATGTTCCACTGAGATACATTCAACTTGAATTGTGGAAGTTGGCATGTTATACTCGGAAGAATAGCACATTTTAGCTGAAACTTTCGATATGGAGGAACATTTGAAAAGATAGTGAGATCTATCATTTTCGTAGAACTATTATTGCTCAATCCTATTCCTGAAACTATGGTTGAGTGGTTGTAAGGCACATAACCTAGTTTCTTGACTAAGTCTTCCTTGATAAATGAAGTTTGAGAGCCGTTGTCGAGAATGGCTCTGGCTTTGATTCTGTGCCCTTGAGAGTTGTATAAGTATACATTAGCGGTGGCCAGAAAGAACATGGTTATATTTTGTGGAAATACCAGAGAATGCCTGAGAACCTTTGGGAACACTATATTCGACTTCCTGCCTGGACTGTGATTCTTGTTGGGCTTGAGATCCGGAATTTGAGGAGAGAGGAAGTCTTGGTCGCGAGTTGAAATGCGAACTATTTGGGCTAGAGGTGCGAGAAGAAACCTCAGCATGATGTCCCGCATGAGAAGAATTTTGTGAATTGCGAGACTGTGAGTATTGATTGGGATGAAGCAAACTGTGATGTTTTTTGGAGCACACCACGCAAAGTCTTTTAGAACTACATTGGGTGACCTGATGACCGTTACCCAGACAATTGAAACAGAGTTTTTTAGAATTTATAAAATGTTTCTTTTCAATAAGAGATTTGCCTTTGAACTTGTCGCAAGAATAAATTTTGTGAGAGTGGTCATTGCAGAAAGAGCATTTCTGTGTATTTGATGTACCATGACTGTTAGCCATGTGAAGAGAAGTTTTATGGGGAGATCTCCAATTTTTATTGATTACTGGTACCTCAGAATTACTCAAATTTTCAAAAACTAAACTTCTTTTTTTCTAAAAATTCAAAAAACTGATTTAAAGAAGGTAGTTGTTCACTATTCCTTTCAGTTTCAAAAGCTCTTCTGGTATTGACGTCAGTCTTTTGCTAAGAACATAAATGAGGAAAAATTCTAGCAGTTCTGCCTCAGAATAACCCAGATCATGCAAAGAATCCCAATTTCTTTTACAATTGGTTACAAATTCTCTTAAGTTTACAGCATTACATTTTGTCATTGGAGTGGTCTCTAACATGGAAATGAAATGAGTGTTGATCACTGTCAACTTATTCTCATACCTTTTTCAAAATACTTAAAGCAATCTCAAAATTCTTATCAATTACAGATAAACCTTCTATAAGTTTGAGGGGTTCATCTCGCAACGACATCTTTAAATATATATAAACTTCTGAATTGCAGAGAGAGAGGTGTTGATATAATCATAGCATCGAATAATTGTAAAAAGAAGTCCATTCAGGAGCATCGCCCTTGAACGGTTTAATATTAATCTGTGGTAAGCTAATATTACAATGGCCTTGAGGAATAGAAGTTCTGATATTAGAGGTTGACAATTGCTCAATTTGAAGTTCAATTTTTCCAGCAATAGTATGGAATTTCATTTCTACTTCCTCACGATTTTCATTATCAAAATTTTCGTAATTCGGCAAAAGTTCAATGGAATCCTGAACTTCGTCATATCCTTTGAAAGCAACCTCGAGTGATTCGAGGTATTTCTTTAAAACTTTGGATTTGATTGTGATTCACAGTTTTGATCAAACCAATTGATAGTTCTAGTCATTTTTGCTTTGAATATTGAGCGTTTAGCCTTGAGATTAGTATAAGTTTCGTTTTCCATTTTAAATAGAGCTTAATTAAAATGTTCTAAATATATAAAATGAAGAAATTTAACAAATTAGAAAAAGAAAAAGAACAGAATCACAGAATGTGTGAACACAAAAATTCACAATCTTGCAAATTCTACCAAAGTCGAATTCTTGAATCCAGCTCGAAGGACCAATTTGTGCGGGTACAAAATTAGAAATAATAATAATCACCCCCGCTTAATGAAGGGCAGCGGACTTCCTGAGTCGCTGGTTATACTAAAACAGTAGATCCAAAAATTATCTTTGGTAGAAAAGATGTTTGCAAGGTGAATAAAAACAAGTTTGTAGTTACAATAGAATTATGTATTCACAGATAAGAATAGGTACACAATATTCGGCATGGTTCAAAATAGTTTTTAGGTGTCTATAATAACTAAGGATTTGTACCTCTTTGCTCAATCTAGCACTTGGTATAATATGATAAAGAGATACCTTATTTGTTGTTTGGAGTACACCGCAGCTCTTACAATCGTTTTCAGAATAAGGTCATATAAAGCTCACAAGCTTCTTGACCTTGGCGATATTGGATTCACATTTTTTCTTTTACGTCTTCACCACATGAACTGGGAGATTTATTTTGGAGATCTTTAGAGGAACTTGTAGTTGTGAGTGTATGTATTCTTGTAGAAGTACAATCTTGAGAGAGAGTAGTTTACTTTAATTTTGATAAAATGAACGTTTGAGGTCTGAGTTTAGGTATTTCCAAAATTCTGTCAGGCGATAACGGGCCCGCCAAATCCTGTTGCGAGAATATCGCAACACTTAGGTCTGTCAGTTTCTTCTGAAAGGATGATCAAATCTCATGTCAACTAACACAACAGTCATCTTGACAGAGATGTCAAATCAAATTGAGTTTCCGAAAGGATGTTCAGTGCATATTTAACTAATCTATGATCATTTTCAGTTGACATGAGGCGACCCTGTTGCCAGACTGTCCAACCACAGATTCTCCGATAAAAACTAATATTCTGTGATTAAAGAGGTTAAGATATCAGTGTTTTGTGGTTAAGATTTTAAAATTATCCGATAACTGATGTTTAAATTTTAACACCCTTATAATTTTCCTCAAGTGACCATAAAAAAATACCTGGTTGAACTTGCTTACAACTGTTTCTTACGATAGATTGCATTTATGAATCGTTTAGCGGCTTAACTGTACCTGTGTATTAAGTCGTATCTGGTGTATTAAAATACAGATGCTGTTTTTCAACTGAAAAATTTATCATCAATAGGTCAATAAAATGAAAAATATCGTTTTAATTTGAAGTATTCAAAATAATTGAGCAAACAACCTTGTTCATACATCATCCAATTTTATTATTTTATCACAGTACACAGAAGTGAAAACAATGAAATGAAATTTGGTGTAATTGGATTTATAGAATGTTTTCAGTCTATAAATAAGAGTAGATTAGAATATAAATTTATTTGAGCTATTGTAGCAACTGTTCCTAAACGCACTACTTTTACTTCATAGGATTTTTGTGACGGATTGTATGACCTTTGATCCGAGTCTTCTTCCACAATTATTATTGAATATTGAAATGTGTTGATACTAACAAAGATCTGACTGATATAGTTTCATCATTTGTAGAAGTATTTGGGCGATCATCTGGGAAGTTCTCTCCGATATCAAAGTCTGCTACGTCTTCATTATGAACTAATGCCAAATTGTGCAGAACACAACATGCCACTATGATATTCATGGTTGTCTCCATTTTCAGCCTAATTCCCATAGACAAACAAGGAAAACGTCTCTTCAAGACACCAAATGTTTTCAACAGTGTTCCTCGTTTTGATCTGTGCTCTGTTGTACACTTGATCACCGGGAGTTGATGGCCTCAGAAATGGAGTCAATAAATATGAGCGACAAGGGTAGCCACTGTCCTCCAATAAATAATCTCTGCGGGATCACAAATCACCTGAACATTAAGAGAAAAGTATCCCTTTCTATGTCTGAAAAGCTGACCTTGTGGACCTCCAGGTGACTGTATTTTTATATGTGTGCAGTCTACACATCCAATCACGTTCGGAAATGAACTTATAGAATAAAATTCTGATTTGATTCTATTCCGTTCATCCTCTGTTCTTTGGCATAGATATGAACTGGGGTCGAAGTTCAGCAATGACTCTAGATACTTTTTTAATTATTCTACATGCTGTAGTTTTATGGACCCTTATATGGTCAGCTACTGTTATTTGGAATACTCCTGTTGCAAAATAGCTTATTGTTAGAGGTACTTGTTCCAAGGCAGTAACTGATTTGTTCCTTGATGTTAAGGGCTTTATTTTATCCTCTATCATATTCAGAAGTAATGTTATAATATCCTTGGACAGTCTATACCTATTTTTGAATTCCACATCATTGTAGAAATCAAAAGAGTTGATTCTTCTCTCCTAAGAGTTCGTGGCCATGGGTTCTCATCTTCGCCAGAATTACTAGACATGCTTATATCCAAGCTGATATCCATAATTATTATCTACAATAAAAAAATAGATTCACCAATTGTTGCAAAAATGCTTGTTTTTTCAGAAAACTAAATTATTAACGAAAACATATTACATCGCAAAATTGGAAAAAATAAATGCCTTTTCATAAAAAAATTATATATTAAAGACTATTAAATTATTTTCATACATACCGATAAAATTAAGATTTCCTTGGAAAATACATAGATTTCATTCATAAACAACATTTCTTTCAAGTTAATTCGCCAAACAACACCTATTAGTTGACAAGTTCTTTGACACTAGTTTGACCACTGATTTAGCCTTAATTTGCGTTTCGGAAACTCAAAATGACGATTGACATACAATTTACCTGAAATATTTGACCACTGTGTCAACTGACAGCGTGGTCAAATTAACCTAGTTGACTATCCTTTCAGCAACTCAAATGGCAGTTGACCATAGATTTAACAGCTGATTAGTTGATTTCTATGATGATCATCGTTTCAGAAACCGGCCGAAAGTCTCGAATACAGTGAATCCACAGTCTTTGTATTATATTGAACTAATGTTATGTTTTCTTGTTCTTTGAAGCAACTTTTAATCTTGTTAGTAAGATGATGAATATTTGGCAAAGTGGAGTATGTCATCTCAGTATTATGGTTGATATCGTTGTTGTGACCCTCCAGTGGTAGTATTACGGATTTTCGTTTCCGCACATAAAAGCGTAATTACTCTTGAAACTTTATCTTTTCTTCTCAGTTACAATAAACTGCAGACTTGAGAGAGATTGATGAGAGATCTTCTTATCTTTATTTGATGAATTTTATTTTTGTGGGCGAACATCTTTTATATGTCTTAACTTGACAGAGAGTGATTTGGGATTCCTTAAAAATGTGTTTTCTTTCAGCTCCTGCACCTGATAGGGAAAGTGGGGGTCAAGTGGTTGCGCTGATATGTTTGAATAAGTCTTAATAAAAAAATTATAAACTGAAATTCTAACAGGTAGACTTTGGCTGCTCGACGATGAGTACAGCCACTTTGAACCATACAATAAACCTACAAGATGTGAAGATTTTAGATAGTGGTAACTATCATAATGAATGACTTAAACTAGAGACGATCCACATTCACACAGAAAAAAATTGATTTTTGATGTAACGAAAATTTTGAACTTTTGGAATATTCATAACACCACTTGCGACCCCCGTAGCACGTCTCTGACGGAGGTCCATTTTTTCTAATTTCGTCTGTGAGCTGGTATGAACAGGAGGAAAAAAATCCAATTCCGTTTTTCTCCTGACTAAACTCATTTCATCAAAAATTTTGATTTTTTTGAATATTCATAACACTACTTAGGATATTCATACACTACTACTGTAGAACGTCACTGACCGATGTTCATTTTCTCTAATTTCGTCTGTGAGATTGTATGAACCATAGAAACTGACTCCATTTGCTTTTTCGGCCTGAAAAAATCGATTTCATCGAAAATTTTGAACTTTTTGAATATTCATAACACTACTAGCTACCCTTGTAGCGCGTCACTGACGGATGTTAATTTTTTCTTATACCGTCTGTGAGCTCGTTTCAACGAAAGAAACATAATCTGATTGCGATTGTTCTTCAAAAGTAACAATATACTTAAAATTTATGGATAGTACATATGTAGACTGTTGATATTCTCCGCAAACCATAATCATTACTTTGCGTCGTATGAAATTCTGAATGCCACTAGAAGAATGTATCCATATAATGTGCCATCTCACAAAACTACTTCGAGAGATAAAAGTGGTGAAAGTAGGTATGGCTCTTACGTTATTCAATATAAAGGGTGATCCAAAAAACGCGCCTACATTTTTCTTTGAAATAAAAGAAAAACTATTTGCAATTTTTTCAAACTGTAATTTTTATTGAAATTATTATCCATTAAAATAATAAGTGGAATAGAATGTCATTCAAATGTCCACCACAACTGCGTCTGCAGGCATCAATCCGAATATCGAAATTTTCAATGACTTTCCGACATGTTGCTGGTGTTATTTGACGAATCGCAACTTGAATGTTTTTCATTATATCATTAATTGTTGATGACGAGATATTGTTGATGATGGAGCTCGTGTTGAATGATTGTTTGGGTTATTACCATCATCTATTGTGGATGTAATGTTTTCCGACTTCAGTAAACCACCACATTTATATGGTCTACCAAAAATACACAAAGCAAATATTCCTCTAAGACCAATTGTGGGTTCAAGAAATTCAGCATGCCACCAATTGATTAAATTTCTGCTGAAAATTATATCACCATTAAAAAGTAATTCAGCATCGATGATAAGAAACACGAAACACTTCATAGAAATAATGAGACATCAAGAAATCATGGAAGAAGACGTTATGGTCAGCTTCGACATCACCAGTTTGTTCACTAATATTCCGACAGATAAAACACTTATCATAGTTAGGAAAAAGCTTGAAGAAGATCAAACCCTTAGTGAAAGAACTACACTAAGCGTGAATGCAATTATGGAAATGCTTTCTATTTGTATTGAAACAACATACACGCTATTCAAAGTTTATTTGTAATTCGGTTGGCCATGGAAGTTTGACACATTTCACTCTGTATATTGAAAAGTTAGGTTGGGTTCGCTATTTTCCTGTCAGATTATTACGCACTGTTGTCTATATCACATAAAGGTCCTAGTAAACTTGGATTCACACAAAATGCCAATTTACTTCTGAACCTTGCAAGAGTTTCGAAAGGTTTGAAATTATTATGGCAGAAATTTCTAAAGGAGCTGCTCTTATTTTGATTGGGATGTTGTATGATAACTTCAAGAATATTAATTATAATATTTGAGTTACCGTTCATCAGGGATGAACATATTTTCGGGAATCTGAAGAAGTTTGAACATTAATCTGTTCATTATGATACATGAAACTTCCGATTGGAATTTGTTTGATATTCGGAAGGACATTGCTTTAATCGTTTGGAAGCTGGTTCAACATTTCAAAAGAATTAAGGAAGGTATCACAAAGAAGTAATGTTGAATCTGAAGATGTAGCTAATAAGGGAACGGTATATATTCTTGAATGCAGAATTGGAACAGAGCATCTCACTTCTATGAAACACTTCGATTTAATTATCAACAAAATAAGATTCAATACAAACTTGTATTCTGAACATGTTCTAGTTGATCAATGCATGAAAGTGATGGTAGGCACGTTTAGCTTTTCAAATCTCTTATTTTTCCTCATAAAAATACCTTCATTGTGATCTTCTCGATGAGAGCTATACATGCTTCGTTCAGTAGGTATTCTCTGCAAATCTCTTGGTGATTATGTGAAATGAAGGTTTCATTTTGAGTCACTGACGAAAAGAGTTAATTCTTCCATTCAATATATATTTTTTATCGTGATTGTTTCATAGTTTCGTTGGTCTGGGATATACTCAGCTCTAATCACATCCTCAATATTCAAAATTGAAATAATAGCTTTTATCATAAAGAATCGAATAAATGTTGATTACTTCTAGAGTTCTTTCAATCCGAATAATATCTCTTACAGATATGTTATGTATACAACAGAATATTTTGATGAATCCATAAACACATTCAGGAGCATTCGCAATACTGAACGCTATGGAAAGTGATTTCTTCGTTTGCCTTTTTTTTTCAAATAAGTACTGAGAGATGAATAAATTTCATTTACTCAACCCTTGATCACTGAGTTATGTTACGTGTAAATCACGACACAATTAAAGTTATTCAGGCTCGCTGCTTAACTCTAAGTGGAGAAGGGGTGGGTTCCTTGGAAATAGGGGCGCCAGATAAATTTAATCTAACTTCTGAAATTGTAGCTTTCACTTGTAATTCAAAAACTAACAAAATTTAAAATTGTTGATGAATGAAAATAATTTTAAAATAAGATCTTCGATATTTATTCAAAAGTTCACATAAATATATAATATTCACCAAGAAACTGACACTTTCAAATGAGGGGATGAAGGCCGGCTTTCATTTACAACCAAAATTCTACAGTTGATGAAAATAATGGTGTCAAATAATATACTAATGATATAATAATCCAAATATTATTATTTCTTACTGAATGGACGAAACAAGTCGGTTCAATGTTCACGAGGGTTCAGCAATTTATAACAATTATAAGGGTTTAAATGTTTCGTAACGTAATAAATGGTGATGAAAATGAATGAAATAAAATTGTACTCATCCTGCCCCGGAGAGGTCTCGAAATCACACTCAAAGGATGGTTTCTCAAATACAGGAAATGGTTGTTCAAGTTCTTGAAGTCGATGGGTGTACCAGAATGTCAAAAGTAGTGATGTTAGCCAAATTTTCCAAAAGGTTATAATGAATATTGTTGCAAATCCTGCTTCTACTTGCTGTCACTGCTCTTGATCTTATAACTATGTTTGTTGATTGATTACTCGTTGACTATTTCGTTATCTGTTCGTTGCACATACCAAATCTCCAAAATAAGTAAATATACTCGTAAAGGTATAGATAATATGAATAACCTAGGATGATGGTCGGTTGTTTCGATTCTTCTTGCGTAGTGAAGTAAATCCCGTATGAAACGGAAATTCTGTCAGACTTCCAAAAATCCAATAAATCCAATAATAAGTCGACAAAAATATGATGAAATAAATGTCCAAAATATCCGAATATAATCGTGTGAATATAATTTCACAAATTTGAACGTTGAATTTCAAACTCACCATCAGAAAAAAAATATAAATCGTAATGTGAGATCTCGAACTCATGTGTCGCACGGAAGCAAAGATAACCGTTATCTTGTATACAGCAAGAAAGCGTAGTTTCTCTATTAACCCTTTCTACAGGATTATGTTGGGGATGATATAAAGCATTGAATAGTACCTTGACCTTATATTTAGTCAAAGATTCGTGAAATGCTTTCCTCGGAACTGACTTCCATTACCTGAAATAAGGTACTTCGGCACACCAAACAGCAGAAATACATCATTTTCGAGGTGTTCGCAAATTTTCGTGGCATTAATAATAATAATAATAATAATAAGTAGTTTATTTCCTACAGGATACACTCCCAATTACAGGAAAACACACAATAAAAAAAATTGATAATACAGATACATATTGATATGGTGTATAAGGAACTATGATAAAAACAAAACAAAAACAACCCTTACAAAATTCAGGTGAGGCGCGACAAATAGGCCTGCACTATGGCGCGAGGAGAGTTAAAGAAAATGTAGCATACATTGGTGAGAGAATTGATTATCTTACAAGCATAATTTATAGGAGATCGAGATCCGGCATTCGTTCTCTCCGCCCCACAGTAAAACACCATGTCACCTCTTGGACCCAATCGGGGAACCAGAAACGGAAGACAAGACAAAAGCTCCGAACAATCGATTTTTTGATTAATAATTTTGTATATGAACAATAGTGCACATATATTCACCCTATCCGTAGTGGATACGGTACCGAACCTAGAGAGCAAAAGATTATTGTCATAGCCTATAGGAGGATACACACCATCCTGCTTCCACATTAAAAACTTGTAAAATTTCCTCTGGACCGACTCAATGCTCCTTCTATGACAGTCATATATAGGTCTCCAAACTATGCTACAGTATTCCAGTCGACTTCTTATTAAACAGTTAAACAGGGCTATTAAAGTGTTTGAGTTCTGGAAGTTTCTGGTATTTCGGACTATGAATCCATAGGTTTTATTGGATGAGAGTATCAACTGTCTTATATGCGGCACAAATGAACAACCACTATCACACACAATCCCCAGATCCCTTATCTCGGTTACTCGAGACAGCATTGTGCCATTGATTTTATAATCGAAATCGACGACATTTTTTCTTTTGTGTATGTCATAGCATAGCATTTAGATATATTCAAGCTCAATCTATTGTCTTTGCACCATGTTGAAAGGCCATCGAGTGCTGCTTGCAGTCTTGCACAATCAGTGAGACTGAGTATTTGTAGAAAAATTTTAAGGTCGTCCGCGAATAACAACACTGACACATCAATTTCATCCACTATATCATTAACAAATAAAAGGAAAAGCAAAGGCCCAAGGTTGGATCCCTGAGGAATTCCGGATGTTGCACAAAACTCCACAGAACAGTAACCCTCAACCTCAACACGACACAGCCTGCTAGACAGATATGACCCGATCAAATTGATCAATTTAGGGCTGAAACCAAATTTATTCTTCAACTTGTTAATCAAAATACCATGATCTATCCTGTCGAAGGCCTTCTTAAAGTCCGTATATATAACGTCTACCTGACCTGATTTATCCAATGAATTCAGCACCTTCTCGAAAAATGAAACAAGGTTAGTTGTCGTCGACCTTTTAGATATGAATCCATGCTGGCTGTCAGTTATTTTGTTGCGCACAGAGGGAAAAATAGAATTGTAGATGATGATCTCAAAGATCTTCGAAAAATTCGACAAGATGGAAATCGGTCGGTAATTCGAGATCATCGATTTTTCACCCTTTTTAAGAACAGGAATTATTTTGGACCGTTTCCAAACTGAAGGATATTTGCCTGTGGTTATGGAAAGATTAAATATGTGTGCCAGAGGGCAGAAAGTGCTCCCTATGCAGTCCTTCACCATGAAACTAGGGATCTCATCAACCCCAGCAGTGCGCTTGTTTGAGAGTTTCTTCGACGCTCTCGCCACATCGTCCTCTGTGATCTCACCAATGCCAACAAACTGACCTGAATCATCCCCAACATTACCAAAACAACAAGTATCACATGGAACATCATAGACGTCACCAAAGTGCTGTGCAAACGCGTTAACGATATCCTGCGGCTTATCTATTGTTCCCTGACCATCGCTCATAACCCCGGGTACACGAGAATGACCCCTGCTATCCCTCACAAATGACCAAAAATCCGAAGGATCTGTCATTAACCTCTGTTCAGAAGTTATAACATAACCTCTGAAAGCGTTGTTGATTTCCGACTTGAGCAAACTTCTAAGTTTGTTATATTGATTGCGATTGAAGTCATTCTTAAATTTTTATAGCTCCTGAGGGCAGCTTCTTTGCGATAAACGATATCAATGATTTTGGATGAATACCATGAGGAAATCGCCTTTTTCTAGGGACTTTGACAGGCACCGTTCGCTCAAATATTGTGTTCAAAATTGAATAAAATCGATCACATGCCAAGTTCGGATCAACCTCATCTGTAACAGGAGCCCAATCCGCTTCCCAAATGTACCGGTACATATCGACATAATTCGCCCTCAAGAAATTATATCTACATGGAGAAGAGCAGGGACTCGAACTTGAAAATTCAAAATTCCTCCTGGACTGTTCAGGAAAATAAGATATTTCCAATGGAGGATGATATGAATCCACGGCCACAAGAGAACCAAATGAGTCAACGACATCACACTTAAAATTAGAGAACACTAAGTCCAACAATGAATTCCCCGAATTACATACCTCATTGAATTGCTTCACCTGAGATGATTCCGAAAATACATTGAGTACCAATGAGCGACCATCAAAACAAGATCTCTCAATATATTTTGGACAATTAAAGTCCCCCAACACGATTACACCATTATCCTGAAATACATTGAATGTCGCATTCGCAGATCTTAGGGGAAATGTCAAAACAAATTTTGAGAAGTAATCACTCACTACAAAAATATAATTATAGCCCTTTGTAGATCGCGGCAAGGGACCCATTAAATTGACACTGATCATCTGAAAGGGTCTTGATATTGCGGGTCGGCTACCCAAGAGACCAGACGGAGATTTTGCACTGACTTATGCCCGATACAAATTTTACATCTCTTCACGTAAGAACAAATATCCGAACGCATTTTCGGCCAATAGTACCTTTCAAAAATTTGTTTGAAAGTCTTGAACACGCCAGGATGTCCACTCGTCGGAATAGAGTGATTATATTGAAGAATAGAAGAACGGTTTTCCTTAGGGGACAACTAGTTTCCAACTAGAGCTCTCACCTGATAATTCTGGAAAGTCCATTTTACATATTTCAGTAGTCTATCTTTTTCTACTCACCACTGTGGGAATTTTAGAGGTTTGTCAATTACTCTCGACCTCATTCTCAAATACCACTTATCTTTCGTCATTTTAACATCAGGCTCAGCATTTTCTTCAGTGGACTCCATGCTCTCTACTATTGGAACAGAACGAGATAGGAGATCAGGGACAACATGATCCTTACCCTTGCGGTGCACAATCTTGAAATCGAACTGTTGTAAACGTACAGCCCATCTACAAAGTCGACCATTTGGTTCTTTAAGATTATGAAGCCATATTAAAGAGTGATGATCTGTAACAACGGTGAATGTCGTACCTTCCAGATACGGTCTTAGTTTTTCCAATGCCCACACAACACAGAGGAGTTCCTTTTCTGTAGTGGAATAAGCACGTTCTTGGCTGGTCAATGATCTGCTGAGGTAACAGATAAATCTTTCTCCTTCGTCAGATTCCTGTGATAAAACTGCCCCCAAACCAAAGTTACTTGCGTCCGTCTGAACGATGAATGGCAAGGTGAAATCTGGGCATCGTAATAACGGTGCACTAATAAGACGTTCCTTGACATACTTGAAAGCCTTCTCACAATCAGGTGTCCAATTCCATTTGGAATTTTTCATAAAAGCTGGCAAAGTGGATTGATAGAAGCTGAGAAATCAGGAATGAATCTGCGATACCATGATGCCATTCCATGAACGACCTAACATCTTTAACGCAGCAGGGTTGAGGTATTTTCAAAATTACATTTACCTTTTCAGAATCAACTCTAAGTCGAACTTATCAACAACATAACATGGAACATCATAGACGTCACCAAAGTGCTGTGCAAACGCGTTAACGATATCCTGCGGCTTATCTATTGTTCCCTGACCATCGCTCATAACCCCGGGTACACGAGAATGACCCTGCTATCCCTCACAAATGACCAAAAATCCGAAGGATCTGTCATTAACCTCTGTTCAGAAGTTATAACATAACCTCTGAAAGCGTTGTTGATTTCCGACTTGAGCAAACTTCTAAGTTTGTTATATTGATTGCGATTGAAGTCATTCTTAAATTTTTATAGCTCCTGAGGGCAGCTTCTTTGCGATAAACGATATCAATGATTTTGGATGAATACCATGAGGGAAATCGCCTTTTCTAGCTTTGACAGGCACCGTTCGCTCAAATATTGTGTTCAAAATTGAATAAAATCGATCACATGCCAAGTTCAGATCAACCTCATCTGTAACAGGAGCCCAATCCGCTTCCCAAATGTACCGGTACATATCGACATAATTCGCCCTCAAGAAATTATATCTACATGGAGAAGAGCAGGGACTCGAACTTGAAAATTCAAAATTCCTCCTGGACTGTTCAGGAAAATAAGATATTTCCAATGGAGGATGATATGAATCCACGGCCACAAGAGAACCAAATGAGTCAACGACATCACACTTAAAATTAGAGAACACTAAGTCCAACAATGAATTCCCCGAATTACATACCTCATTGAATTGCTTCACCTGAGATGATTCCGAAAATACATTGAGTACCAATGAGCGACCATCAAAACAAGATCTCTCAATATATTTTGGACAATTAAAGTCCCCCAACACGATTACACCATTATCCTGAAATACATTGAATGTCGCATTCGCAGATCTTAGGGAAATGTCAAAACAAATTTTGAGAAGTAATCACTCACTACAAAAATATAATTATAGCCCTTTGTAGATCGCGGCAAGGGACCCATTAAATTGACACTGATCATCTGAAAGGGTCTTGATATTGCGGGTCGGCTACCCAAGAGACCAGACGGAGATTTTTGCACTGACTTATGCCCGATACAAATTTTACATCTCTTCACGTAAGAACAAATATCCGAACGCATTTTCGGCCAATAGTACCTTTCAAAAATTTGTTTGAAAGTCTTGAACACGCCAGGATGTCCACTCGTCGGAATAGAGTGATTATATTGAAGAATAGAAGAACGGTTTTCCTTAGGGACAACTAGTTTCCAACTAGAGCTCTCACCTGATAATTCTGGAAAGTCCATTTTACATATTTCAGTAGTCTATCTTTTTCTACTCACCACTGTGGGAATTTTAGAGGTTTGTCAATTACTCTCGACCTCATTCTCAAATACCACTTATCTTTCGTCATTTTAACATCAGGCTCAGCATTTTCTTCAGTGGACTCAATGCTCTCTACTATTGGAACAGAACGAGATAGGAGATCAGGGACAACATGATCCTTACCCTTGCGGTGCACAATCTTGAAATCGAACTGTTGTAAACGTACAGCCCATCTACAAAGTCGACCATTTGGTTCTTTAAGATTATGAAGCCATATTAAAGAGTGATGATCTGTAACAACGGTGAATGTCGTACCTTCCAGATACGGTCTTAGTTTTTCCAATGCCCACACAACACAGAGGAGTTCCTTTTCTGTAGTGGAATAAGCACGTTCTTGGCTGGTCAATGATCTGCTGAGGTAACAGATAAATCTTTCTCCTTCGTCAGATTCCTGTGATAAAACTGCCCCCAAACCAAAGTTACTTGCGTCCGTCTGAACGATGAATGGCAAGGTGAAATCTGGGCATCGTAATAACGGTGCACTAATAAGACGTTCCTTGACATACTTGAAAGCCTTCTCACAATCAGGTGTCCAATTCCATTTGGAATTTTTTCGCAAAAGCTGGCAAAGTGGATTGATAGAAGCTGAGAAATCAGGAATGAATCTGCGATACCATGATGCCATTCCCATGAACGACCTAACATCTTTAACGCAGCAGGGTTGAGGTATTTTCAAAATTACATTTACCTTTTCAGAATCAACTCTAAGTCCGAACTTATCAACAACATAACCTAAATATCGAAGTTCAGATCTACAAAATCTGCATTTTTCTTTGTTTACTGTAAGACCGGCCTGAAATAATCTTTCGAATACCTTCTCGAGAATTTCCATGTGCTTTTCGAAAGTATCGGATATAACAATGATATCATCGAGATATACAAAAGCAAAAGGTTCCAAATCAGGACCAAGTACACGATCCATAAGTCGTTGCCATACAGCAGGAGCATTTTTCAACCCAAAAGGAAGACGATTGAAGTGGAACAAACCCCGGTTAGGGATAGTAAAAGCTGTATACTCTCTACAAGATTTCTTAATAGGTATTTGCCAATAGGCTGACTTGATATCGATGGAAGAAAGATATTTAGCTCCCTTGAGATTATCCAAAATGGTTGAAACATAGTGTAAAGGGTAGGCGTCAGGTTTCGTAACCTTATTTAATTTGCGATAATCAACACAGAAACGATAACCACCTTCTTTTTTCTTTACCAACAAAATTAGTGAGGACCATGCACTTCGAGATTCCTCAATGATTCCTAAGTCTAACATCTTCTGTAGCTCCGCATCGATATGCTGCTGAACCACGTGAGAAATGGGATAATAACGCTGTTTGATGGGTGGAGAATCAGTTTCTATATCAAATTCGACCATATTCGTACATCCTAATCGATCACCCTGTACATCGAATTTTCCTTTCACGAATTTTTCCAAAGTTTCTTTTTGATCCGCCGTCAATTCAGAAGTTAAAGTTTCAGATCCTTCTTTTACGTCTACTCCATCGCAAGAGAATTCCCAACAATTCTGATTAAGATTCGGAACTATACTCATACATTTCCAGAAATCTAAGCCCAAAATTAAAGAATGTTTTAAAGCTGGCACAATCAAAATATCTATTATCTTAATTTTTCCTTCAAGGCCGATAGGAATACACACCGTCCCAAGACTCTCACAAATGTTACCATTGGCTACAGAACAGTTCGGTGAATCACCAACATTAAGAGTTACTCCGAATGATTTTAAAAATTCCCAACTTTTCTCACCCATAATTGTTCTTGTGGCACCTGAATCCAACAACCCTAGGAAAGTTTTCCCAAAAATTTCAACCCTCAGATATGGTCTTTCGTCACGTCCTGAATGAGATATAATGTAATCTAAAATGACTTTCTGATTTGAACCTACATTTGAGGTCAAATGACTTTTTATGCAATTGGTAGAACTAGATGCGTCAAGGGGTTCCAACTGTCTACCTTCGAAAGATCCCCTTAGTTGTTTTCCGACGAATTTGTAGTACGGGAACAATTTCCACAATTGCGAACCACGACATTTGGAGCACCACATCTGAAACAATGTTTTGTCTTAGGAGCTTTACAAATACGAGAAGTATGACCGGACCTTCTACAATTCCAGCATGTCACCGCTGACACTCGAGAACTTGACTGACTTAAAGACGTAGACGGCTCAAGATAAGCTAGATCTGGCTCCAAATCGTTTTTTCTACGTATGGGTTTCGCGTAATTTGTGTTTCTTCTTCTCCAATTTAGTGCATAACTCTATCAGGTGATCAATGAAATCGACTTCAGTTAATCCAAGATGTAGTTGGAAAAAGGGATGAATATTTTTCAAGATCAACTTGAGCTGAACCGATTCGGGAATTTTTTAGGACAATCGAGAAAACAAAGTTGTCATGCAGGCAACGTATATGCCAATATTTTCATTTTCACCCTGAGTGCGCTTTCTTATTTCTTCGAATAAACGATCATCGTAGTCGTGTGGTAAAAATTGTTTCTTCAAAGCAACACATGTATCATTCCAAGAACGAAATCTCTTTTTATTGGCCCTATACCAGGTCAACGCTGAACCACGAAATAAATTATTTGAAATTTTCTTATATGGACTACTTTGTTCATCACCCTCAAAAGTTTCGATCAAAGTCAAAATTTCCTTAATTTTATCAGCCACTATCTTGAATTCCGCTTCACAATCTAAAGAATACGTCGGATATTTTAATGACTGACCCGATCGTTCCAATTTCAAAACACTTCTAAGGCAACTGCGCATACTTTCCACAGTTCCAACATCTTCAAACCCCCGTATACTTAATTCATACTCGAGTTCATCTTTCGAAAGTCTATTACAATATAAATGAGAATCCATCATGTTTCGATAACTCGAAAAAAAAAATTCATAAAAAAAAATCAAAATAATTACAATCGAAATTATACGGAACCAATGAAATCTATATCGAATTAATTGAATTCAACAATATGAAAATTATTCAATTGGAGCGTCTGGCATATGCAACTCAAAAAACCAAAGCAAGAGAAAAAAAATTCGAACACTTTATCTCCGCGATAAGAAAAAAAAATATAAATTGATCGAAAGCAGAAACAAACAATGAGTTAATCAACTGTTTCCGTCCAAATAAAATTTCAAAATATCAATCTCAATGTAAATTCAGTTCAACATAACCCAACTTCATGCAAGAAAATGAACCACACATATATGAAAAATAAATACTGAAAAAAAAAATGAAAGGCAAGAAAAGGTCAGGCCAGGTCGGGCACCACGTTTGAGCGCCAATTAATTATGTTACGTGTAAATCACGACACAATTAAAGTTATTCAGGCTCGCGGCTTAACTCTAAGTGGAGAAGGGGTGGGTTCCTTGGAAATAGGGGCGCCAGATAGTTTTAATCTAACTTCTGAAATTGTAGCTTTCACTTGTAATTCAAAAACTAACAAAATTTAAAATTGTTGATGAATGAAAATAATTTTAAAATAAGATCTTCGATATTTATTCAAAAGTTCACATAAATATATAATATTCACCAAGAAACTGACACTCTCAAATGAGGGGATAAAGGCCGGCTTTCATTTACAACCAAAATTCTACAGTTGATGAAAATAATGGTGTCAAATAATATACTAATGATATAATAATCCAAATATTATTATTTCTTACTGAATGGACGAAACAAGTCGGTTCAATGTTCACGATAGAGGGTTCAGCAATTTATAACAATTATAAGGGTTTAAATGTTTCGTAACGTAATAAATGGTGATGAAAATGAATGAAATAAAATTGTAGGTTAATTTGCAGTTTAAGGACCCTACCTATATTTTACATGATTTCTCGTCTGGTTAGGTTAGGTTAGGTTTGTTTCAGTTAGGTTAAAAAAAACAATGCCAAAATTGAAGAAAAAAAAATGAAATTAATAATTTGAAAAAAAATATTTTTTTTAGATTTGCTATTTTTTTGTTATGTTAGGTACGGTTAAGTTCAGTAGTAACAAAAAAACGATGTCAGAATTTATTTTTTGCCATTTCAAACAGTGGAACATGGAAAAAAAGAATTATTATTGAAAATTATCATTAATCATTTATTATTGCGTTAGAGGGTCTACTGAAGCACCCTTGAATTGCAGAAACATAAAAATTGCGGTGGGTCCTTAAACTACAAAATTACCAAATTGTACTCATCCTGCCCCGGAGAGGTCTCGAAATCACACTCAAAGGATGGTTTCTCAAATACAGGAAATGGTTGTTCAAGTTCTTGAAGTCGATGGGTGTTCCAGAATGTCAAAAGTAGTGGTGTTAGCCAAATTTTCCAAAAGGTTATAATGAATATTGTTGCAGATCCTGCTTCTACCTGCTGTCACTGCTCTTGATCTTATTGTCATGATGTAAATCATAGAATTGTGTATATATATCTATTCGCATGTGTCAACCCTGCTCATGTATTGTACATATTCTTATTGGAATAAAGAATCAATTTTCCTTTCACACTTCTTGAAGCAATAACATGACATGGCGCTGCGACATAAGTGTTGAATATGTGTAACGAAACTCAATCTAAAATTCGTTAAGAATACAATCTGCAAATCTTGTGAGAAAGTTCAAACAACTGTTAAAATTACACTGATTGTTCAAAATTCTAAGAGAGAGAAATTCTAGTATTAAAGTTTCAAATTGCTACAATATGGCGACTGGAATTACGCCGCCATTACAGATGAATTTCAATGGTTCATTGGATGAAAATTGGACCTTCTTCAAACAAAAATTCGAACTATATCTGAGGGCTGCAGATCTCACAAAAAAATCGTCGGAGACGAAATCGTCAATTTTATAAAGCGTTATTGGAGATGATGCTTTGAGAATATATAATAATTTCAAATATATCGAAGATGAAAATAAAATGGATTGTGAAGTGATTTCAAACTACAAAAAAATATCACGTATGAACGATACATATTCTTCTCGAGGAATCAACAAGATGGTGAGTGCATCGATGCATATGTTGTTGAATTACGTCTACTTAGTGCCACATGTGAGTTTGGCGAACTTCGTGACAGTCTAATCAAAGACCGACTGGTTTTGGGAATATAAGATTCGAAAATCAAGCAAAATCTGCTTCAAACGAAAAACCTAACTCTCGAAAAGGCAATGGAAATATGTAAAATTTCAGAAAGAACAGAAAAACAAATGCGATCCCTTTCAAATGAAGTAGCTGAATCAAGGGGACATAAAGTAAACAAATATCATCCAAAAATTCAGGGACAGAAAAAATTCCACTTCAATGAAGAAAAACCCAGATACAAATCGAAACAAAACACTGGACGACAACAAGGATCTGTGAACAACAACAAAGTTTTTACATGCAGAAATTGTGGTTATAAACATTCATTAAACGAGTGCCCGGCTTATGGAAAGAAATGTGCAAAGTGCGGTAAAATAAATCATTTCGCGAAATGTTGTCGATCTGTGAAAGAAATTTCTGTAAACAAATCTAATGAAGTAGGTTCTAATAGTTCGATTTCTCATGAATCATGTTCTTTTTCAGATGTTTTCTTCTTAAACTCAATTAGTAAGCCAAATGAAAATTCAACCTCGCAGTGGAACATAAATTTAAAATTCGAAAATAATATACTGCTCAACTTCAAACTTGATACTGGTGCTGAAATCAATGCCATTCCCGCAGGGTATTTGAGCATTTTATTACAATTTACTTACTTAAATTTCAAATTATATCCTTAAAAGAAGTGACATTACTTCAGTGTTGCAAAAATTTTCTCAGGAAAGTAATTTTGGCTGCAACGACTTGTTTTGCTCACATAAAATTTTGCGTCCATTTACCTTTTTATATATATAACCCATTGATTTAATAATATTGAATAATGAAGTGCGTTCTCCCTTATAATTCAAATGTTCCTTAGCGTAAGTCAGTAGTGTGTCGATAGAAAAGTGTTCATTTTTCAAATTGTAATTCCAAATTTGTCGTTGCAGGTCTTTTCTAAAAATGAAATCGTCTACTTCTTGTGTTTTTTTGGGCCTACCAATAGTAGGAAACTCTTTATCGTCGTCTTCATTAAGAATTCCTCTGATTGAATTAATATGAACCTGTAATGAAATTTCGATAAGGATAAAACATAATATTTACATCTCACGTTGAAAATGTTTGAAACACTTTGCTGTATCGTTGAGTCCATAACTTCCTGACCACTATGCGCAGATTTGAGTGCAAGATAGCATTTTTTGATGCTAAGTCTTTGTTCTTTAGTTATTACTTTAGGCATTTTGAAAATAATTCTGAAATATTTTGATTCTCTTCAAAATCAAATGTGAGAGATGACAAGTGAAAATTGGCTTAACTGCTTGACATCGGCAACGTCGAAATCCGAAGATGGACTGATGGCAACCCAAGAACCTTAAATCATGGCCACCCGCGATACAAATAAAATTTGAATGGAGTTTATTTCCAATTTGAAGCCATCTTTTATCAAAAAGAATTTGGAATGGCCATGGGTTCACCACTATCACCAATTTTAGCTGATTCATATATGGAAATTTTCGAACAGAAGGCATTAGAAAAATATGTACTCAAACGCAAACTGTGGAAGAGATATGTAGATGATACTTTCATTATTTGGCAACATGGAAGAGACACTATAGATGGATTCCTTCAATATCTAAACAATCAAGAGGAATCAATTAAATTTACAATGGAAATCGAGAAAGACAGACAACTTCCATTCTTAGATGTACTCGTACAAAAACAAAATGGAATCCCAAGAACCACTGTGTATAAAAAGCCAACGAACACAGGACAATATCTACATTTTGATTCAAACCACCAACTAAACAATAAATGAAGAAATAAATAACATCTCGAAAACTGTTAAAGCAATGGCTACCCCAAAAAGATATTAGAAAAAGCTAGACGAACAAGAGAAAGTCAACCTGAACCAACAAATATTAATCAGACCATTAAAACCGTAACTCCTTATGTAAAAGGTTTGTCGGAGAAAATGAGAAGAATTGGAAATAGATACAACATAACGACTGCATTCAAAACTCAAGACACTATCAGAGCTAATCTTTCAAAAGTTAAACCTAATAATGAGACACAAAGGACAAAGAACTGCATATATGAATTACCTTGCGAGTGCGGAAGATCTTACATCGAAAAAACTAAACGCCCTCTGAATGTACGAATAAAATAACATCAGAAGCTTCTACGAGTACTAGAAAGCGACAAATCCAGGTTGGTCCAACATGCTGTAGATGAGAATCATCGTATAAGTGGGATGAAGCATCAATAATATCCAAAGAAGAAAAACTTGCAAGAAGAAAAATCAAAGAAACAGCATTTATGAAAATAACACCTGATTCCATAATCCATATAGATCTGCCAGAAGTTTGGACGCCGATAGTTCGATCCAACTTAAAAAGATCATCATATCACAGATGAGTATATAACATCGTTCATTTTCTTTCATGACTTCTGTCAATATTGACTTTTTGAAAATTGATAATTTTCAAAAGGTTTTTTACTTTTTCTCCTTGATAAAGATGTCTATCAAAATGTCGGAAAACATTACATCCACAATAGATGATGGTAATAGCCCAAACAATCATTCAACAGATCATTAATTGTTTGTAGCTTGTTAGCATACACTCGAATTTTCAAAGAAGTTTCCTTATTGACGAATTCATCCATTGTGAAATGTGCTTCGTCGCTGAACACAATTTTGCTTGAAAACAATGGATCTGTCATTCATTGTTCAATAATCCAACTGGCGAAATTAGGACGTTGTAAATTGTCTCTTTCTTTCAATTTCTGGGTTGATTGAATTTTATAAGCATGTAAATGCAAATCTTTATGCAAAATCCTCCATGGGGTGCCATAAGATATGCCCAATTCTTGCGAACGACCCAAAATTGATGTTGTCGGTTTATTTTCAACACTTTCATTAACAGCAGCAATATTTTCATTTGTGCGTACAGTTTTTGGTCTTCCACTTTTCGGTTTATCAGTAACACAAGTAGTTTCTTCCAAGTTTTTCACTGATCTTTGAAATGAAGATTGATTTGGCCGATTATTTACACAAAAAACATCAAGAATTTCGCAATGGGTATTTTTCAAAGATACCTGTCCATGGTTAAAATTATAATATTAATAATAAATAATTGTAATAATAATAATTCTAATAAAACGAAATGGCTTATGTCTCTTGAAAAGATCACGTGAAAAAATTATATAGTGCTGACATCTAGGCGTCTCATTTGGATGACCCGTTATGACCCTCTGAATTTAAAAACTTTCCTGTCAAGATAAATATAGAAAGTTGTTGTATAGTTTAATTTTGGATTGTGAACCATATAATATTCTTGAGTTCAAAGAATTTTGTAAGAAACAGTGATACTGTATTTTTGATAATGACGTGTTCTATTTTTATACCTTTATTTGGAATCAATGAATACTATTACTATTACTTTCAAAATATCGCAAAAATATTAAGTCTTCTTCAACTAATCTGTTTATACTACCGTGAAGCGGGGTTACTTTGATACAGGATTCGCATATTTTGTATTGTAGCACCCTCATTTTTCAAGATATTTCAACAATGTTTGAACCAAACGATAGCTTAACATCTCAGCTTTAAACTGATGTTTGAAATTTTTCAATACATTGAATAGGGAGGGAGGGGGGTTAATTTGTTTTTTGTATTAATGTTACCCCACCATCCCGGGTTACCTTATAACAACTTGTTTTCTCCATCTAAAACATGGTAATCTAACAGGAATCAGGTTTGAATCAAATTGAAAAGGGAGAAATTCACAGAAAATTTTCTTTATTATGAAACATCAGTTGAAAAAAACTTGAAATCTTTCTTATAGCGTGAACATTATCCAAGCTGCATTCACGGTTGTCTTCTATTTATGGCTTCAAGTAAACTGAAAACAGTGATTTCTCTCCAGGTATGATCCTTGGGATTCAAATCCTGCAACAAATGCGGCTAGGATTAAACCTCAGCTTATCCTCTTCTTGTGCAAACGTCCATTACTTTCCAGATTTTTTCATGCATGTTACTTCAAACTCTTCATCCTACTCTTGTACAACTTTCCCCGGGTATTTCCGTCCACCGTAAACTACAGCTACATAGTCCCCTTCAATCAAGGTTTTGTCCATCAGAGTCGGCAGCATTGCGGATTGCGGTGGTTCTGGTCAGTTCTGGTGACTCTTTGAAGGAGCAAAACGGCTGTCTATGTGGAGTCTATATGGAGTCATCACTGTTCAGACTACCTGCCTTGAAACACTCGGATTAATAAGAGACACGCCTGGTTCTTTTTTTGCCCTAAGGTTTCACAGTTTGACTTTTTCCCTTCTTTTTCTTTGAAATAATAGCTGGAACGTCTTTGGGATCCTTAAGATCATCCGCTGTAATGCCTTTCCCAGCTTGGATAATCAGCTTTTTTGCGTGGCTTTTTTCCAACACACTCAGTTCGAATATTTTTCAGGTGTTCGACAAAGCTTTCATGAATTTTGTCTTTGAAGTCGGACTTTTCACAGACAGAGTCACTTAATCTCTCGAGAACTTTATTTGGATCCAATAGGAAAATTCCACATTTTCGGAATCCTGCTTGTAAGTTTATGTTGCTTCGAGGTTCCAGGTTTTCTAAGGTGGTTTTAAGCAATTTGGGGAATATATCCTTCGGCACTGTCCCGTACCTTCCGCCTTGAGGAGTCACTTTCCGCGCGTCCAATGTTTTCCGCCACTCAACCTTTAATGGCCTTAAAAAATGCCACATCTAGTGGTTGCAGAAGGTGGGTTGCATTGGGAGCAAGAGCTACGAAGACAATGTCATTTTCTCCACATTTTTTGATGACATCAAAATTGAAATCAGAAAATAAATTGTCTCCTATGAAAACCTTTTTTCTCTGTTGCCTTCTATCGAATGGTCAAAAGTGGTTTTCAAACCAATGAGCAAATATGTAAGAATCGATCCATCCACTTTTAGAACGATGTTACCTGCAGCCTGGTGGCTCTCCCTCAGTGTTATAGACGTTCTCTGCTCTGTAGATTACATATGGTTGTATCAAATCTTCAGCAGCATTCCCACACATCATTACTGGGGTGCAGACTTTTGTTGCTTTTCTTATAAGTTCAGGGTACTTGGTACCTCCTTTCACAAGTACATTTGGGCATCCTGGATCATCCACGAAATTGGTCTCATCATAGTTGTGAATATTTGAAGGTGGTACACCCTCAACCTCCTTTTTCAAATGTTTGAAATAGTCTTCAATCACAGTCTTATCCACAAAGGCACGACTCAATGATATGCCTTCCCATGAAAAGCTTGACCCTGTCACTTCCAAGTAAGTTATCCTTGAAAATGGAAACATTTGGGCCACATTTCTCCTGGTAAGATTTGAAAATTACTTTGAGGTCATTCACTCAAAGAGGAAAGCCATAGGTTGCTACTACCAAGATGTGTCCAGTCAGAACCTCCTCTTCCTCACGGGAGAACACTGTTGGACGACTTGGCGACTTAAGGCTGGCTGAGACTGAGGCTTTTTCCCTGGCTGCTCTTTTTGCTTTCATCTATAATGCTTTAGTTGCAACTGGAATGCCGTATCTAAAACAAACATAAAGATACCTGTATAAATCACATGCATTCATCATAAACACATTTCCATATCAACATAAGAGGTTAATCTTACTTTTTAGCAGCAGCTCTGATTGTTTTCTGACATATGAGAGATTTATCCACTGCTTCATATAAAGTTTCAGCACTGTAGTTGCGGTAGGCACGTGCTCCAAGCTCACCAATGTATTGTGTGGCATTTCAAGTCATTAAACTTCGAAAAAATACAGAAAAACATGATGTAACCCCATGGCCATGTTGAGAATTCCCCATGTATCAAAGTTACCCCTTCAACTTGTGTTATTTTAGTTAGTCGTGGAATTGAGTTATAGAAATTAAAAAACAATCATCTTAAATAGTTGTGTAATCAGAAAATAACTCACCCGAATTCAACAGGTAGCTCAGTTGGTTATGTAATTTATTGTCCCTTCAGTCTATGTCGTCGCACACCATTCAGCTCAAATGGCTCTTTCTCAATCCCCTTTACGGCATCTTACATGTCTGTTATGTATTCGGCTTATTTCAGTACTATACGAGGGATTTCTCTTATATTTATTCACTAATATTCGACAATCTTGACTCATTTCTTCGTCCTTGTTTTTGCATCTGCAATTCATTGAATTGGTGCAAATAACTATCCCATAATCAATTATAAATATACCACATATCTTCAGTACGCAGCTGTGATAATAATTCGAATTACATTTTTTACAAACTATATAAAATTTAACATATGCAACCGTATTAACTTTCGGTGCCATGATGAACGAATCTGAACAAATTAGTGTGGCCCAAACAAAGTCCTTCTGATTTTTAAATATCTAAGTGATGTTTTGTGTCCGACCAGAAGACTATCATTATAATGCTACGGCCATAATTCGTCTTAGTGATTTTAAGATTAATCTCATGTGATCGTAATATCTGAAAAGTTAACAACCATAATTTTAGGATCATTTCATGTGTTTGACCGGGTCAATCGTCACGCAAAGATACTAATCAAAGACGAAAATATTTTTATGGTAGGAAATAATAAGCAACAAAAAATCCTTCAAATCACAACTGATTATACAAAGTAAAACCATATGTTTTCAAAGTCAATCGGAAGTTGTTGATATCTTCAAATAATCTTTTGGAATATTTCAGGTGAAAAATGGCAACACCGGAGGAAGATTTTGACTCCTGCCTTCCACTTCAGTATTTTAATGGATTATATTCGCGTTTTCAATAAAAAGGCTGGTGATTTGGTGAATGAACTATCTTCGAAAACTGGTGAAGAAATCGATGTAGTTCCGGATATACAAGAATTCAGTCTACAGGTTATAAATGGTATCATAAAAGATTTGCTATTGTTTTCCATTACCCATGAATCTTTCCACATCATAAATTAGATCATACGAAAAATTGGAAATCGATATTTATATAAAAGTTCTAAGTGAATTGTTGTTATCTATAAATTAAAGTATGACTTTCTTTAGGCTTTGGTACCCAGCAGAAAGATTTAAGCGCAACCTGTCTCAATCTATTGTGGATGTAATGTTTTCCGACGTTTCGATAGACATCTATTTTTATCAAGGAGAAAAAGTAAAAAACCTTTTGAAAATTATCAAATTTCCAAAAGTCAATATTGACAGAAGTCATGAAAGAAAATGAACGATGTTATATACTCATCTATGATATGTTTTTTTTAAGTTGGATCGAACTGTCGGCGTCCAAGCTTCTGGCAGATCTATAGATGGACCACTTATGGAATCAGGTGTTATTTTCATAAATGCTGCTTCTTCTTGCAAGTTTTTTTCTTTGGATATTATTAAATGTTCATCCCACTTTATACGATAATTCTCATCTACAGCATGTTGGACCAACCTGGATTTGTCGCTGTCGAGTACTCGTAGAAGCTTCTGATGTTCTTTTATTCGTACATTCAGAGGGCGTTTAGTTTCTCCGATGTAAGATCTTCCGCACTCATAAAGGTAATTGATATATGCAGTTCTTTGTCCTTTGTGTCTCATTATTAGGCTTAACTTTTGTAAGTTCGGCTGTGATAGTGTCTTGAGTTTTGAACGCAGTCGTTATGTTGTATCTATTTCCAATTCTTCTCATTTCCTCCGACAAACCTTTTACATGAGGAATTACGGTTTTAATGGTCTGATTTATATCGGTTGGTTCAGGTTGACTTTCTCTTGTTCGTCTAGCTTTTTCTAATATTTTTTTGGGGTAGCCATTGCTTCTAAGAGTTTTCGAAATGTTCAATAAAACCCTTAGTGAAAAAACTAAACTAAGCGTGAATGCAATTATGGAAATGCTTTCTATTTGTATTGAAACAACGTATTTCCAATTTGAAGACATCTTTTATCAACAAGAATTTGGAATGGCCATGGGTTCACCACTATCACCAATTTTAGCTGATTTATATATGGAAATTTTCGAACAGAAGGCTTTAGAAAAATATGTACTTAAACCCAAACTGTGGAAAAGATATGCTGATGATACTTTCATTATTTGGCAACATGGAAGAGACACTATAGATGGATTCCTTCATTATCTAAACAATCAAGAGGAATCAATTAAATCACAATGGAAATCGAGAAAGACAGACAACTTCCATTCTTAGATGTACTAGTACATAAACAAAATGGAATCCCAAAAACCACTGTGTATAGGAAGCCAACAAACACAGGACAATATCTACATTTTGATTCAAACCACCAACTAAACACTAAATTGGGAGTAGCAAAATGTTTATTTGATAGAGCAATAAATATTTGTTGCACTGAAGAAGACCAAAATGAAGAAATAAATAACATCTCGAAAACTCTTAGAAGCAATGGCTAGCCCAAAAGATATTAAAAAAGCTAGACGAACAAGAGAAAGTCAACCTGAACCAACAGATATAAATCAGACCATTAAAACCGTAATTCCTTATGTAGAACGTTTGTCAGAGAAAATGAGAAGGATTGGAAATAGATACAACATAACGATTGCATTCAAAACTCAAGACACAATCAGAGCTAAACTTACAAAAGTTAAGCCTAATAATGAGACACAAAGGACAAAGAACTGCATATATGAATTACCTTGCGAGTGCGGAAGATCCTACATCGGAGAAACTAAACGCCCTCTGAATGTACGAATAAAAGAACATCAGAAGCCTCTACGAGTACTAGACAGCGACAAATCCAGGTTGGTCCAACATGCTGTAGATGAGAATCATCGTATAAAGTGGGATGAAGCATCAATAATATCCAAAGAAGAAAAACTTGCAAGAAGAAAAATCAAAGAAGCAGCATTTATGAAAATAACACCTGATTCCATAAGTAGTCCATTTATAGATCTGCCAGAAGTTTGGACGCCGATAGTTCGATCCAATTTTAAAAGATCATCATATCACAGATGAGTATATAACATCGTTCATTTTATTTCATGACTTCTGTCAATATTGACTTTTTGAAAATTGACATTTAAAAGCAAGCGCACAAAACGAAGTTTGCAATTATTCCAACACCTTTCAGTACAAGATTGGAATAATCCCAGTTCTTTATTTCTCAAGAATCATTGAATAGGCAATATATCCACTTGTTTCACATAAAAATTATTCAGACAGTTCATCCCTATGCTTTTGAGAATAGGAATTACAAAGAATATATGAACCTCATATGAATATTTTTAATGATTTTATTGATGTGAATAAATATTGTTGAGAAGGATTCTTGTAATTAGATTATATGATTTTAAATATTCGTACACACTTGTTTTAGGCCATTTTCATGAAATTTGTTCAATTCAATTTTCCAGAGACCTCTCTTGGACATAATGAGGAGTCAGAAAATGAGAAACACAAGATATACCGAGAAGCTGTATCCAAGATTGAGAAAGTTTTCAACGAATTGCTTCCCAGACCTTGGTTGTTCAATATATTTCTTTATATTTTCACTAGTTTGTATAGACAAGAAAGAGCATTAGTCAAAATTTTACGGAATTATACACGCACTATAATAAAACAAAAAATGGACACCTATAAGCATGGGGCTCCTTCTATAGAAAATAATAACGACGACCTCTACATCACGAAGAGAAAAAAACGGATGGCAATGCTGGACATTCTTATTGAGGCTCGTTCAAGAAACAAGATTAACTATGAGGGAATTTGTGAGGAGGTTGATACTTTTACATTCGAAGTAAATATTTCAAAAATGCTTACGAATAACTCTAAAATATTATCTTTGCAGGGACATGATACTGTTTCATCTGCCATTTCATTTTGTATGTTGACAATTGCGAATCATCCAGAAATCCAGGTGAATAATATGATACTAATGTGTATAACGAAGATATTTTTTTTCCATATGTATACGCCTATGTTTAAAAATTCACAACTAATATAAAATAAGTAAATATATATCTCTAACAAACTAAAATGAATCAAAACACCAAACATATCGGATTTCCTAAGGTGGGTGGCTTATTGAATTCCGCAACAGCTTGGTTATTTCAAATGGGACATATTATGTATTTCAATATTTTTATGATCCACCAGAAAAACTTCAATTGATTTATTTTACTTTCCATTATCTATATTTAATACTTTTGAGTTATAATTCATTTTAAAGAAAGTTTCGAAATCAAATTTGAGAATGACGGAAATTACTATACAGGGTATTTCATCATAAACTGGACAAACTCATATGACGTATAGGAGATACAATTTTTGGCTCATGACATATAATTCGTTTTTGAAACATAAGAGAGAAACAGGGTGTTAATCGTCTGGTTTGAGCAATTTTCAATTCAGAATTGTTAGTTTTCTATAATATTTCAAGTTATGCTTTCTAGCCACATTGAAGTACATATCTTTGGGTACTTCATTCAGGAACGTTGAAACACTCTCAGAAAAAAAGTTCAAAATGGCGGAAAACTAGAATTGTTTTCCATATTTTTCTCGGTTGCGAATTTGAATTTCATTTTCTTAGGAATTTTTCTCGAAATGGAAAATTTTTTTTTCATACAGCGAAAAAAAAAGTTTTACTTGAATTTATTGGAATTTTTCACGGTACTACTTTCTCTTATATTGAACACGAATCCAAAAACAGAATTGAAAAATATCCAACCGTTTCTTCACTAGGTCCATGTTGACTTCATAATTAACTAAGAATAATTGAACTGACCGGACTATAGGTATCTGCATTATGAAATTTGGCTACCGAAATATTCCAGATGCTGAAAAAAATCAATCAGAAAACAGTTTTTGATGTAACTCTGTTTGGAATCAAAACTTGAGTATTCACTTTGTAGGCTACGGAATGTCAATAAAAACTTCCATAAGAATGCCCCGATTCAATGCCTCGTAACGGCTATTATTCGTATTTGACATTCATTCTCTTTGAAGTGAAATGAAATGTTGAACGAAAATGAAATATTCAGATTTCAATGATATGTTTCAGGCCCATTATAAAAGGAATTCCTCGGTAAGAAAAGGCAAGACAAATTAACCACCGTAGATATCCAAATAGACCACTGCTAAATTATACGACTTTCCTGTCGAAATTAAGTAAATTACGAGGGTATGGTACCCTTTGTTGCAAGAAAAGAAACTATTCGATCTTATGACCAACACATCCTCGAAATTTTTATTTATTTATTACCGATTCGACAACTAGATCATTAGCGGTTACAGTTCGACTAGGGGTACACTATATTCAGTATTATATACATTTTACTGTATTATACAATCAGAATAATTAGATTAATAATTTGGTGTCCCTAATGACAGAAATTGTGCTAAGGCATGCTGACGAGTTGATGTTGAGGGCTTCTTCCACTTAGGTGCTGACATCGTGTAGTTTTCCATCAGCATCGAATAGTTGGCATTCTATAATCATATGAGGAGTGGTGAGTTGTGAATCAAATCTTTGGCACCATGAAGGAGATTCTTGTCTAAGCAAATATTGGTGTGTTTCTCCTGTATGGCCGATTCTGAGTCTTCTGAGTACTACCAGGTCTTGAAGTAGTTGAGTAATTGGTGACTTTGTGTGAATTGTGGGATCTATCAGTGCAAATTTTGAGCTTCTCTATTGCCAGATTGATTTCCACTTGTCTTTAACTAAATTTTGCAGAGGTTACTTAGATCGTAGTTAGTCAGTACTTCTGTATAAAGAACATCTGTAAGAGCTTCCTTAGCTGCTATATCCACCATCTCGTTACCGTCAATTCCACAGTGGGAGGGAATCCACATCAATTTCAATTTTTCATTTATCATTTTGAATGGAACAGATGAGGTAATGTCATTTACAATCAAATTGTCGCTATAAGTCCTTTGGATGGCATGCAGTGAGCTGAGAGAGTCTGTAATTATAATGGGATGAGCTGATCCCAGTACTGCTATACACTCTAAAGCTTTTTTAATTGCAAATAATTCAGCTGTGAATATGCAACAATCTTTAGGGATTTTGAATTTTTTTTACTGAGCTCGCTGTGAGGAACGCACATCTTTTTCCTCTGTCAGACTTCGAGGCATCTGTGAAAATAATATCTTCCTTCTTGTAGTGGGATAATCGTTCTTTGAAATGGCTCTTTATGATAGCACAATGTGTTTCATCCTTATCGAAAGTTTTCAAGGAAGTATCGATAATTGGACTCTTCATTGTCCAGGGTGGGAATCTTGTGTTCCTGTAGGGAAGTTTCTTTGGGAAATTGGTCTCCAGAAGATCGTGGTTGACTAAGTGGTAAAGTGGTTGTCTCAAGTTCGGTTGATTTATATAGGCTTGACTGTACCTTGGCCTGTAGAGTTGGAGTTGGGTAGGGTTATTTGTATCAGCTGATATTTGAGCGGCATATTAAAAAAAATTTACAATGTTCTACAGGTTTAACCCAACTACAGAACAGGGTAAACAGGAACAAGAAACTAATTCTAAATATACAAAATAAGACATGTACTACAAAGTCAGCCAAAATAGTATGACTTGATATCTGAGATGCTACTATAAAAAATATCCAAGTTTGGACAAACAGAGTTACGAGCATGACACAAATTATAAAAGGGAGAATGTTTCAATGTGTTAGTTCTCGGTGTTGGCCTCTAAAATGCGTTCTCCGCTGTGGAAGCAGTAGTCTTGGAACTAGAAAATTTAAATTACTGATTATACAAGAATATTCAACCATCCTATTGATCAACTTGTGCATGAACACAACGCACTGGCAGTCTCGCCGACATTTCAGACTCTTCCTGCCGTGTCTACTCAAAAGTAAATCCTGAGGGAAACCAATGGGCGGATATACATTATCTTCTCTATATGATAACAGCTTGAGGTAACGTCGTTGCACATACTCAATCCCAACAATATGGTTTAGGTGGTAAGGGGACCATACTAAAGCTGCATATTCCAGCTTGGACCTAAGATATGCGTAAAAAAGGATCTTCAATCAGAAATCCGAAGAGTCACGAGAAATGCGTGCAATAAATCCGTACATCCTTTTTGCAGTAGACAGAGTGGCATCAATATGGCATCAACGAAAGTTTTGGGTCAAAAATCACTTCCAAATCCGCAAACAACGCCGGACGCTCAAGCGAGTTACCATCCACAGTATATTTGAAAGAAATTACATTTTTGTTATGTGTAAAAGACATGACATTACACTTCTTGACATTCAGATTCAATCGGTTTTTTTCGCTCCACTCAACAACGCGCAGCAAATTGATGGAAAGCCGCTGACAATCGACGGCATCCCTCACCCCAAGATACATTTTGAAACCATCGGAAAATAGCGGGCAGTTAACATCATATGTTGACTGTATCATAGGCATAAGCGGGATGCACCCGCTTCCCTAAACAAACTTTTCGACGGGCTTGTTATAAATGCTTCTGTAGAATCTAATAGCTGTGTTTTGTATGACATCTAGTTTAACCAATAAGGTCTTGCTTGCTGTTACTCTACTATAAACCGTAGTCTAGTTTCGATCGTATGAGTGTTCTGTATATTGTATACCTTCATTATATTCGGTCGCCTCATACAATCCGACTTCAACTGTCTTTTATGTTCATGCCACGTGCGTCTGGTGTCGAAGATGACTCCAAGGAAGGTATGATGTTTCACAGTTGGGATTGGTTTATTCCCTAATCCTATGTTGCATATCTTGAAGCGTCTTCTCAAGAACTTCATTACCTCAGTTCTAGTTTGTGAGAAGATGAATCTTGAAATTTGTCTATGCAACTTTTTATAAGCTTTGTATCAGCAAAGATCGAAGGTTTGATGAGAGTTTTGATGTAGTCAACGACGTCATCAATGGCTATGAGGAATAACTTATGACGGAGTCTTGTTGAAGACCGTTCTGTTGTAAGTAATGATCAGAGTATGTGTTTCCTAATCTCACCCTGAAAGTTCTTTCATCTTAGAAGTTTTTGATGAAGTACAGTATATTGCCATCGATTTTCCACTGTTTCAGCTTCCTCAGCACTCTACGGCGCCAAGGTGTATCGAATGTCTTATTTATATCGAAATCGAGTTCTTGTTTGTTAGCAAAAGCATCCAGAACTTCTGTGTGGAATTGAACTAAGTTATCTGTAGTCGAGCGATGTTTTCTGAAGCCACTTTGAAATCTCTTTATTAAGTTGCTTCTTTCGAGGTTGTACCATAATCTTCTGTTCATAATTCTTTCGATAACTTTGCACATTGTACATGTGAGAGAGATTGGGCGGTAACTTTTCGGATCTATTTTAGAATGATTGCTTTCAAGTATGGGTATGATTATTGCTTCTCTCCATTTATGCACAAATATTCTTCCTAGGAAGATTTTTTTGAATCTTATAAGCAATGTATTGAGGTCCAGGTCCAGGTCCAGGCGAGCTGTTCTTGCAGGGGTCAAGGGCTTGCTTCAGTTCATTTATTGTTATAGGTAAGTTGAGGGAATCAGTATCTTTATCGTTGATATTAAGTGGTTCATTAGTTTCTGTCTTCCTTTTATAATCTAAGAAAGTAGGATCATAATTCGTATCAGATGACTGTGTTTGAAAATTTCGAGCTAGGACTTCAACAATATCATTCTTGTTTGTCGATTCAACTTGGTGTGGGTTTTCAGTGCCGTTATGCTCTGTTTTTTCTTTTTGTCAGTAATAACATTCATTTTGTGCCATAACTGCTTCATATTGTAATTTGTAGATAGTTGTGATACGTAATCTTGCCATGAGCTTTTTTGCTCTGTTTTATTGTGCGTTGGGTCATAGCTCTCTGTTTCATGTATTCGACTAGGTTTTCGGTTGTATTATTACGTTTGATTTTATAGAATGCTTGTTTACTTTATTTGACAGCTACTTCACATTTTGAATTCCACCATGGGACGGAGTATGTTTCCTCTGATTCTTCACGTTTTCCAACGAGCTTCTCAGCGGCATCGATAATGAGGGTTAAAAAGTCCTCGGTGGCAATATAAACATTATTGTTATGTTGAAAGTTTTTAGTTTTTCATCTTAGTAACATGTAAAGGCCATCCATTCTGCTTGATTTAGTTTCCAGCTCTCGGTCATATCACTCTCAGTTTTTCCTGCCTGATGAGTGATTTTTATTGGGAAATGGTTACTACCGTATAAGTTGTATATTACTTCCCAATCAATAGTGGAACCGATGTTAATATCTGATAGGGTAAGATCTATACTAGAGATGGTTCCGTTAGATTCAATGAAGTGTGTATGGGCTCTGTATTGTGGATAACAAGGTCAGATTTTAGTTAAGATGTTTTCGAATATTTTGGCTTTTTGGCGCTCTTGTTCACCTGAACAGAGTGCTTATCAATTTGCCCAAATGTCTGTGACTTTCGAATTTTTGGGCAAAAGTGGTATCAATCGTTTTGTTTGGACCTACTGATGAATAATCCGTGGTCAAAATCGATTCTGTCCGTCCGTCCGTCCGTCCGTCCGTTCCGTGAACACGATAACTCTCGAACGGAAGAAGTTAGAGAGTTGAAACTTTCAGAATAGGTTTGAGGCATAAATATCTCGGCTAAGTTCGTTATTCGGTCAAATCAGCCGAATAGGTTCGGAGTAACAACAAAAAATTTTTTTTTCAAATGACACTGTTCAAATAAAAATTTTTATGGTGCAGTTTCATCAGACGTATACAAAAATACCACTCTCGACTTCGACAAGCTAATAGTTCTGGAGATATGATTTTTCAAAATTTAAATAATTGTAAGTGGTTTACAAGAGCGCCTAAGCCAACTGACCTCACGTCAGTGCTTTCTAAATTTTTTGTTTATATATTGGTAACCCCATATTGGGTTATGGCAATTGAAATCCCCAAGTAGAATGAATGGTTTCGGCAGTTGACTGATTAGTTGGTTGATTTCGGTTTCGTGTAGCTCGTAATTAGGTGGTATGTATAAGTAACATATTGTGATCTTGGTTGGTATATAGGCTGAGATTTCAATTGCTTCTAAGTTTGTTTGTAGACTTATTTGTTCACTGTGATATGAATTCCTGATTAAGCTGGCCACTCCACCACTAGCTCTTCTTTGGTTCGATCGGATGAGTTTGAAGACGTCGAACATTTAAAGTTTAGGTATTTGATCGTGTTTCAGGTTGGTTTCTTGTAGGCATAGAAGGTATGGTTGGTGCTCCCTAAGAAGTTGTTGTATTCGTTCGAGGTGGAAGTAAAATCCTCGGCAGTTCCATTGGATTGCGGTAAAAAGGGTATTGTGTGAGTTCTTAGTCATTTTTTCAATATATATGAACGAGGGCCATTCAGAAACTAACCTTCGATTGGTCACAGAGCGGGTAGTGGGGGGGAGTAGCGCGCCATCTGTGCATTCACGCGCTCAGCAGGTCAGTCGGCATCAAGCCGTAGTCGAGTGAACATCGTACCTGCGCTAGTTTAGTTTTTGTGGCAGTTTGAAATGTGTGCTGCAATAGAAAATCCCGCCAAATGTGAGGTGCGTGCTGTTATAAGGTTTTTTACAGCCAAAGGATACTCTGCAGCAGCTATTCATCGTGAGCTTCGTGTCGTGTACGGACCAAAATTTATGAGTGAAGGAGTTGTCCGTGAATGGGTACGTTTATTTAAAAGTGGACGAGAAAACGTACATGATGAAGAGAGGAGTGGTAGACCATTATTGGTGACTGACGAACTCGTTCAGACGAAGAGCTCAAAGATGCGGTCACAGGGTGGCTCAAGGCACAAGCGGGTGATTTTTATGCAGAAGGAATTTCAAAGCTGAAATCGAATGAATAATGAATGATTTAAACCGTTTTCATCATAAAATTCAGTTTACGATGGAGACAGAAATGAATAATTCAATACATTTTCTGGACTGAACACTTATAAGAGTGAATAACTCAATACAAACAAAACTATACAGAAAAAATACAAACACTGATAGAAAAATTTAGAAAGCACTGACGTGAGGTCACATTGCTTTGGCGCTCTTGTTGAGCTACTTGCGAGTAAATATTCAAACCTTAACAAATCTATAAGCTCTCTAATAGTCCTTTTCCGTACTATGGGACAATGTGATGCAAATATGAAAGCCTAATGAATAAACAAACCTTTATCTCAATTTGAAAATAACTACTCATAATTTTCACCAAATTTTGTTCTATGTTTCTCCTAAAAACTAACGTCATTGCTTTTCTGAGTTTTGACAATGCCATCAAATTCTTTCTCTATGATAAAAAATTTTTTGATTGATATTATGTCTGTGCTTTTCTGAACTTTGACAACGTCATCGACATCGAATTCTACCTCTATGAATTCTATGAAAATTCTGATTGATATTACGCCGACTGACACTGATATCTAGGTCCGCAAGTTGTCAAATGAATATCTATTTGTGATGGCAAATCTTTCAATGACAAAGCTCGGACTTCATGACATTTCTATTTTTCTCTTGAGTAAATGAAAAAAATTTTGAAAAATCATATCTCCAAAACTATTAGCTTGTCGAAGTCGAGAGTGGTATTTTTGTATACGTCTGATAAAACTGCACCATAAAAAAATTTTTATTTGAACAGTGTCATTTGAAAAAAAAATTTTTTTTTTGTTACTCTGAACCTATTCGGCCGATCTGACCGAATAACGAATTTAGCCGAGATATTTATACCTCAAACCTATTCTGAAAGTTTCAACTCTCTAACTTCATCCGTTCGAGAGTTATCGTGTTCACGGAACGGACGGACGGACGGACGGAAGGCCGTACGGACGGCCGGACGGACGGACGGACAGAGTCGATTTTGACCACGGATTATTCATCAGTAGGTCCAAACAAAACGATTGATACCACTTTTGCCCAAAAATTCGAAAGTCACAGACATTTGGGCAAATTGATAAGCACTCTGTTCAGGTGAACAAGAGCGCCAATAATAGATTTCAATTCAACACATATCCATAAACAATAGAAGGCTATTATGATCGGATACATCGACAGAGCACTAAAACTAACATCGCCTATTTACAGACCTACCATCATACAGGACATTACTTCACTTTTAGCAAATAACAAGTTTCCTATATCACAAATAAAAAAAGTAATAAAACAGCGTACACACAAACTAAACAACACCGAAAATTCACCAAATGAAAAAGAAGAACCAACTACATTTTACCAATACCGTACGTACCCTATCTATCTGAAAAAATAGAAAATATCTTAAAACCTTACAGTAAAGTAAAAATAGCTCACAAACCCCACATCTATACACATTATACAAATTAAACATCTATATAGTAAATTAAAATCACCAACACCAGCAAACGAAACATCACATGTTGTATACAAGATTGAATGTAATAATTGTGAAGGCATATACATAGGACAGACAGAGCAAAAGTTGAAGGATAGACTGAAAGGACACAAGTACTCCAAAACACCAACGGCACTCTACACTTACAAAACAGAGAATGAAGACACTTTCAATTATGAAGAAACAGTAGTATTGGACCGAGAACCAAATAAAAAATCTAGAGAGTTTCTTGAGATGATCCGCATAAAACAAAATGCGAATTCCATTAACAACAGATCAGATATTAGGAATTTACACAACATCTATTCCACTCTTTTGAATAATCTAAAATGAACAGACCAACAAACACTAAGAAGAAGAAATTAAATATGAAATGACACTTCTAGAATCAGTTGACATTATAATCTCAATGACATCCAACAAAATAAGTTCTAGGTCATTTGTTGTCAGCTCCACAGCATCAGCAGAGTATTTGTGATGCTGCCTCATCTCCAGGAACTGACTGGCGATTCATACCCCCAAGTAGTCCACACTTTGGTGGCCTTTGGGAATCCGCTGTCAAATCTGCTAAGCATCATCTCACTCGTGTAATCGGTGAGCAAAAACTCACCTACGAGGAATTTCTCACCATTTGCACTCAAATTGAAGCAATCTTCAACTATTGTCCTCTGTATCTCCCATCGTCGGACCCTTCTGATTTCGAAGCCCTCACCCCTGATCACTTCTTGGTGTCTCGTCCCCTCACCGCTCCTACCGATCACGATGTCAGTTCGGTGGCAGTAAATCGTCTATCTGGGTGACAATTGGTTCAACGTCTTCAGCAAGACTTTTGGAAGCGCTGGCGTGAAGAGTACTTGCATACCTTGAAGCAACGTCATAGGTGGTTGCCTCCATCTCCTGTCCTTCCGGGTACCGTCGTCATCATTCGAGATGATAATCTGCCTCCTCCTAAGTGGTCGATAGGCCGTATATCATCTTTCTTTCCAGGAGCTGATTCCACAGCTCGTGTGTTCGATGTTGCTCCTGTTGCTGGGACAATTCGTCGACCAGTGGTCAAATTATGTCTTCTTCCAACTCAGTAGGATTTTCCTGACTTCTTGTGTGTATTCACTAACTCGGATTCATCTAACTGAAGGGACACTTCAGGGCCGGTGGCATGTTAGGTCGTGTGCTGTGTGGATGTCCTTAGAATTTTCGGCACTTTTCTTGTGTACGATGAGATGTATTTTGCCTATCTCACGGCGCTGGTGCGCGGTTGGCAAGCAAGTGAACTAAAATCAATCGATACACGATCTTCAAAGTAACAACAAGCGAAAAAGAACGATATTTGAATCAAAATCTTCTTAACTTAGATAAACGTTTTATTTGCCTTAATCATCTGTTTTTCGAGCAAAAAGCACATAGTGAACATTGAACGCTTTGCTATCCAGAAAAGGTAATACCTGTATCCTATTCCCTTAAAACCCGTCATTTCTGGTGTAGTGCAAACTAAAATCCATCTAAAGCTGCTTTGGGTGAGTGAATTATTCATTTTACTGTTCAGGGTATTTCTTTGTTCGGTATTTGCATAAAATTTTCACCTGAAATCGATCGCCTATTATTCATTGGCGGCTTATTACCGTATGAGTTCGTCCAGTTTATAATGAAACACCACGTATATAATATGCACGCAATATGTCGAGTGGTGAACACGTCTGTGAGCGTTGCTCTGATAATTTCATTGTGAATACGAAATTTATACGTTGTTTCTCATGGAAATATAAATTTCATCTTGTCTGTGTATCGGTTAAAGATGCATGGGCGAAAATTATAACTGAGAACTCAAACATATACTGGGTTTGTGATAATTGTAATATAAACGTGCAGGAAAATCAGTTATTGTTGGTTAAAGAGAATGAATGTCTCAAAAGAGAGAAATATCTACAAGATAAACTCCTTGAAGAAATGGAATATTCGAGTAGAATCCAAAAACAGTTGATGAAAACATTAGAGGAAAACAATTATCCCTTAGTGAACATGGAACGTCACAGAGGATTTCGAGTCTCCAAGGTCACCCAATTGTTCGTTCAAGTTCGATTACATCTAACAAATCTACAAGAGCGAAAAGTAAACACACTGAAAACGATAACATACCTCTTATCGATACCACTGTACAGCGAGTATTGCGAACTGAGAATGTAAAACAAAATAAAAATAGTGTGAACGAAAAATCATTACCGACTTCGTTTGTTCCAATTATTCCAGAATTAAATATGGTAAACCCTCAAAATGAATGGGTCCATGTACAAAAAAAGAGAAAACGTAAGTTTGTTGTGGGACAAAATAAGGAAATAGCTGGTATTAAAAATGGAAAAAAAAATTACAAGTGAAAATAAAAAGAAGAACAATTGAAATCTGCTGTAAATAATAACAAAAATCAGAGTCCCTTAAATACTCCCCCACACTATAATAAGCCTTTTCAACAATAAATGTTTCAACCTAGACCTGAACACAGAAAGTGGTAGTTCCTTCGAGATTTGGACACTCGACCTATTCTGAAAAAATGAAAACTCTAGGTCCCTTCCTTCGGAAGATAGAGAGTATGCGGCCCGGAGGGGAGGGCCGCGGGCCACATACTCAGGTTGGACCTCGAATTCTCTTCATCAGGAAGTCAATACCCAATCGATTGAGGCCATTTTCGGCTCGATATTCGAAAATTACAGGCAAAACGATAGCAAGCTGTTCCACTAGGAATAAGCGCGCCAAAAGGTACTGAAAAAATTAGGTGTATATATTTATATTTTCCTCATCAAGCATAGACAGGGCCATTCACGGGGATGGCCTATTTGGTAGTCATTTTTGGAGAAGGGATCAGGTTAAAATTTGCATGTTTAGTATTGAGACAATGATTCTTTTTGCGCACTTATTCCAAGTGGACCAGCATGCTATGGTTTAGCCAAAACGCTTGTAATTTTTGAAAATAGTCTCAATTGAGGATAGGGTTCGACTTCCTGTTAAAGAAGCCGTGCTCAAACTTGAGTACTCTTCCGGCCGGCCAGCCGTTTACTCTCTATCTTCCGAAGGAGATGACCTTGAATTTTCATATTTACACAATATGTTGATTGTCAAAATATCTCAAATATCTCGATCAAGTTCGTAATTTGGCCAAATCCGTCGGATAGTTCAGCAGTTATGAGCATCTGGAATTTGGTTTTCGCAATAATTTCTAGAATATCCATTCGATCAATTTCGAACTCTTAAAATGTTTGGATAACGTTAAAAGAAATGAGTGTCTTATTTCCAGGGAATCTTCAAGATAGAAATTTTTTTTAAATTTCCAAAAACGGTTTTTCAATACTCATTATCTTATTAGATATTCGTCATAACTAAACAAAAATTTGGGCATATATGAAGGTTGTTTATATCCCACATTTCTTGAAATTTTATAATCGTGGCGTATAATCTCGAGAAGAATTCGAAGTTATTTGCGAGCTTGTCCCTAGTGGAACAGTGAGCTATAGCTTGAAATTTCTGTAATTTTTCGAATATCGAGCCGAAAATGGTCTCAATCTATTGGGTTTGACTTCCTGATGAAGAATCCCTTGTGAAACTTGAAGCCGTACAGCCGTATACTCTCTATCTTTCGAAGGAGATGACCTAGGCCTCTCAAATTTTCAGAATAGGTTAATTTTCTAAATATCTCGGTTGGGTTCGTTATTTGGCCAAATCTATCGAGTAGTTCAGCAGTGACGAGGTTCTGAAATTGGGTTTTCGCAATAATTCCCAGAATATTAATCAATATGAATTATTTGAATACTGAATCATTTTGAAATATTACTTGTTCAGCTTCCTTGTTTTTTCTTATCATGTTTATTCAATGGATTGAAATTATTTCAATTTATGTAGTTTTCATTATTAATTGACGATTTTATTGGTTTCGGCGTTCTGAACAACCCCAAAGAAAAATAAATTACAATTAATGAAAGTCAGATTTAGCTATTGATATAACGAATTCCAGTTTATCTGCTGTATTTTTTTGAAGCCACAGTCTTGTAGAAGTTTCTTCTCATTTTGAGTGAACGGTTTTCTAGAGTATTCCCCTATTTCCACGTAGAATTGACAGAAATAATGAAAGGAACGGATGTGATTTAAAAGTTATTTTCATGAATCGAGTTGACCTAGTTCATGATCTTCTGCTTAACAACTGTAGATTTTAGGTTCATTCCGAAAACAGTTTCAAAATACTACTTATCGATATAATCAAAAATGAAATATGTTGTCCGGAAAAAATGTTTGCATTGGAAATATTCAAAGTAATGTATGTCACGTCTTTACCTTTTCATTCATGTGATTCCCCATTAGTCAAAAACATTTTCGTCGAGATATGGCATATTAATGAAATTATGATCAAATAAGCTATTTGAATATGACATAATTTAATAGCTGATCCACTCCAAATAGTTGATAATGAATTGAAATCGAAATTTCAAAAAACTCGAATGCTCATCAAGAAACCTATAACACCTAAATATTAATTAAGTTATCAACTGGATTAATACGATATTCGAAAAATGGATGAAAAACTTAAGGACGCAAGGTATTTTTCGGTCCTGCGCATGGGATTTTAATACTCAATAAATCTGGCCAAGGCTGAATATTTAGACAACACCTCGGAATTTTGAAAATCTCAATTTTATTACCTATAACTTTCGAACCGCCCTATATTTTTTCATGATATTTAGAACGTTTATACTTGTCAAGAACTTCTTCATGCAGACATATTAATTGGATAACTCAAATTCAACCAACAAAAAAACACACTGTGTATCAAAATTCCTCAAATTTGAAAGGATATTTAGAAAAAATAAATACTGAAGGCTGCAAGGTATTTCTGGTACTGGCGCATGTGATTTTAGCACATAATATATCTAGTCAAACATGAATATTCAGACAACACAGAAACCAAAATTTCAGGAAATCTCAATTTTTTCAGTACTCATTAATTTTTTCGATTCAATGGAATTTTTTAGGTCATTCTTTCGAAACACAATGCAATTCAGAGGTCTATAGTTTAAGAAATCTTTTATGATTTCGATTTCTTTTCACCAGTGAAAACGATAAGATAAAATTTATCAAACAAATATCTAAATAAAAAATAAATGATAAAATGAGTCCTGAGAACGAAACACTCTAAAAATGACCCGAAAAGTTCAATCGGATAAGAAATAATCACTGCATAAAATTGAGTTTTCTGAAATTTTAGTTTCCATGTTGTCTGAATATTCAGGTTTGACAAGGTTTACTGTGTGCTAAAATCGCATGTCCAAGTACGAAAAAACACCTTGCTGTCTTCAGCATTTTATTTAATTCCCAAATATTCTATCACATCCACAAAAAATTTAATATACAGGGTGTTTTTTTTTACTGAGTTCAATTTACCCATTTTTACTAGGCGGGACCTGAAAAATATTCAACTATGTCCGCATGAAGAAGTTGATGACAAGAATAAACGTACCGAATATCATAAGAATATATAGGGCGAATTCGAAAGTTAAGGGTCATAAAATTGAGATTTTTAAAATTCTGGTTACAGTGTTGTATGACTATTTAGGTTTTACTTAATTTATTGTGTGCTAAAATCTCATTAGCAATAACGAAAAATACCTTGCTCCTTTTAGTTTTTAATCCTTTCTTCGAATATCCTATGAAATTCAAGGAATTTTGATATAGAAAGTGTTTTCAAGGTTGAATTTTTCCCAAGCCGGTCCTGAAAGAAAATTTATTCCTAATATCGGTGTGCAGAAGTTGTTGAAGAGAATAAACGTACCAAACAAGGTGGTTCGAAAGTTATGGATAATTGAAAAAGATGACAAAATCAATAAAACAGTCTGACCTTGAATATGAAGAGAGATATACCCTAAAAATAAGTGCTATTCTGACTCAGCTCGGTGTCCTCTAACTACCTTTAGCTTTTGTTCATTTACCAATGAATCACCTTGTATAATACTTGTAGTTTTGAAATATTAATGTGAACTATGAGCTACAAACATTTTACACAATTATTCTTGTCAATATTTGGATGGAGCATATAAGTGAAAAATCTGAAAATGCTGCAAAGCAGTCTCAACGCGTTTGTTCTATAAATGATACGATATAAACATGCATTTATACGAACACAATTTAGCCCTTAAACAACTTCAGACTCATGAAGTGTCATCAATGGAAACATAAATAAGCATTTGACCTACAATGCACAAAACACATTTTGATGAATACCATATAATTTCATCCAGAAATCGTTATGAAATCAAATGTAGCTGATAATCAGATTGTTTATAGAAATTTTCCTCTTTTGGATCCCTTTTTTGTGATGAGACACGAAGGCTTATAGTAACAAGGAATGAGAATTCAAAATTTCCAATCTATTCGCTTTCGGTTCCATAGAAGTATAATATATTTTCAGGATTGATGAAATTTAATTATATTCAAGAAATGAACAACGTCCATAGAAACATCATAGATATCTGACGAATATCTTATAAAGAATCGGTTCTAATAAAAGAAGATTTTTTTGTGAATTTTTAATAAATTTCCTAGAGTGGCGATTATCTCGATTTGGAAAACCATTTAATTTAACATCATTAAAACATCTTCTAAATTATAAATTGATCAGATGAATATTCTAGGCGAAAATCAAATTTTGAATGCTAATAACTAACGATGGATTTGGCCCAATAACGAACTTGACCGAGATATTTGAACGATCAACCTATTCTGAAAAATGAAAACTCAAGGTCATCTCCTTCGGTTGATAGAGAGTATACGATCGGAGGGCCGGCCAGCCTGACCTACTTAAATTTGACCAAGGTTTCTCCATCAAGAAGTCGAACCCAATGGATTGAAACCATTTTCGGCTCGATATTCGGAAATTACAGACATTTGGACAGAACGATAGCCCGCCTGTTCCACTAGTAACAAGAGCGCAAAAACAAAAAATTTTCTGGCCTTTATAACCATAAAGTCAAATCAATGGTGACTGAAAAAATACTGAATATTAATTCAAAACGATCATATTATCTTTGCGCACATAAAAAAATCAAATACCGTACCTGCTTATATTGACCCTACTTCAAGAATTCGGGAAGGCTTAGTGCTTAGCGGATTACTAAGCACTAAGATTTTCGCGAGAGTGCTCCGAAAAACAAGCGCAAAGCACTAGCCTTTGAAAAGTGCTCGGAAGCACTAAAGTGCTTAGAGTGCTTTCACGAGCACTAAGCACAATGCTTTGGCACAGCTCTGATCACAATATACAGTTCCTCTCGAGTAACCACCTTATAGAAAGATACATATGCTTTATTGTTTGCTAACTAAATATTGTCAGCCAAAAGTTCAAAAGAATATATATATATATATATATATATATATATAAAAAAGCTGTTCAACAGCAAGGCCAGTATAGTCACTGTCTCAATGAATGAATTAGTTGTTTGAAGAAAGAGTTTGGTGTACCGTATATCTGATAATTAGGTCAATTATTTAGAGTATAGTTAGTGTAAGAGTACTAACCCCTATTATTTGAGAATTGAGAACAATTTTTATGATTATTAAATATCCATAGATTATATATTTTTTCTTGAGTTCACAATATCTTACATCTGTAGTTATCCTGTCTGTTTCTTGATTTACAGGCGGTGGAATCATTCTTATTTTATTTTTGTTGAATCAAGTGGCGCCCAGTTTAGAGAAATCTTTTCGATAAAGATCGCAATTTCATAATTATATGAAATCCACGACCTAAATGTTCTCCGGCGAAACGCTGCAGTCGCATTTGTGCCAAATAAACCAAATTGTGCGTGGCAACATTTTGAGCTAGGACATGTCAAATTTTGTTGAAAGGGGGCAAATAAATGTGTTCAAATGAATTTGATATCACCACTACTTTTGATGCAACTTCTTACAGCTCCCATTTTTGAATAGAGAAAAGGGTCTGAGCAGCATCTTGTTCAATTCATGCTATTCAATTTCCACAGGAGTGTTTTGTTTTCATCATTTCATCATTATACAGCTTGACTCTGTATTCCATCAATAACTTTGACACGCCGAATTTGGATCATTGAGATGGGGAAAACGCACGACGGGTCAAAAATATTCAATATCACTACCCTTCTAGACGCTACCACTTAGAACAATTACTTTGTTATGAACACTTCTTTCCAACGTCCCAGTAGAAGAGCGGCTTTCCACCGACGAAGAGGTGTTCAAAAAAAAATTGAAAATTTAAAAATATTTTGTTTATTTAAAGTTTCTCCCGATGGGAGAAATCTTCAGGGTTCGGTTCGTCGCTAGAAAGGACGAGTCTTCAGTTCTGTAAAATTAGGGAACTCAATAAAATTCCCAAGTAGCAAAAACTAATTTATTCGAAGCACACAAAAAAACAAAATGACAATTTTAGCAAGCACAAAAAATAATTAAAACAATTTCTGACAAAATATTATTGGAGGTTTCGGACTATGGACTTCTGACTGTTCGTAAAGTTTATATCTGACCCTTTTTTCTTGGACTTCTAACACGGAACTTCACTAGCGAAATTTTCGTACTCACTCAATTACAACACAATAAATATTTTCCTAGAATTTTACAGACTGTTTTCTTCTATACTTTTAAGTGTTTACCTTGTTATCGATCACATTGAACTGACTTTCCATTCGCTAATTTTTCCTAATATCCCTTTGTCCGTGGACGTTATCGAACATAATCCATAATTCCCTAATTTCTCCTAATTGATGCCCTTCTTTTCGATAGTTCAAAATTTACCCCAACTACTTCGAAATCTAGGTTTCATTGGCTTCAGTCAATAGAGTCTCTCGATACAAACCTCTGATTGGTCCACTGATTTAATTTTAATTTTTTTACTACAGATCCACCTTTTTCCCATCGTTAATTTATTCTAAGCTCTTAAGGTCGTGAGGGTCACGTAAATATATCATATGTCGAACTCCCGTAGCTAATTCTCACGTACATCCGTCAAGATTTCCATGTAGCCGATTAATAAATTTTGTTTTAAATCTTAGGTTTTATGATTATTGGGGTGATATGTTTGAGAGGTTTATTACTGTCTGGAATGTCTGGGAATTTCGATTAGATATGGTCTTTTGCTTATCAAGACCCATTATCCAGCATCGCTAGACATATCATATTACAACTCATTGCCCATGAATATATACAGTAGTTCTTCGAAGCGATTCCTCACATTTCCTTGTATTTCGGGTGTTATCAAACGACATTCGTTCACCATGCGCTGGCGTAATTAATTCAAGTTTGCAGGATCCATCGCATGAATTGAACTTTTGAAATGACCAAATAAAAAGTAATCCATAGGCCCCAGATCAGGGAAACAAGTAGGCCATTCAATGGCACCCCCTTTCAATATAACGCCCTGAAAATTTTTCATCTAAATGGTGCCTCACGGGCGTTGCATAATTTGGGGAGAAGCTGCATCTAACTGAAATGTCAGTTCGGCTTCTAAATAACGGTGATTGTTCTCAAAAATATCTGTCAACGTAGAATCGACATTGTTTTCTAAGAGATTTAAATAATTATCACCATTGAGAATGGCGTCTATGAAAAAAGGACCCACAGCATTGTCGCCATAAATATTGACCCAGACATTCAGCTTTTCAGGATATTGATCTCTCTAAATAACCTTGAGTTGGATCAAACCAATATCGACAATTGTGACGATTCACAGATCCATTTCAATGAAAAAAGCATTCCTCAGAGTAGCAGACATAAAGAAGGAAATCCATATTATTACTAATCATATCACCCATTTTGTTGAATGATTATTTGGGCTATTACCATCATCTATTGTGGATGTAATGTTTTCCGACGTTTCGATAGACATCTTCTATCTTTATCAAGGAGGAAAAGTAAAAACCTTTTTGAAAATTTTCAATTTTCAAAAAGTCAATATGACAGAAGTCATGAAAGAAAAATGAACAATGTTATATACTCATCTGTGATATGATGATCTTATTAAGTTGGATCGAACTATCGGTGTCCAAACTGCTAGCAGATTTATAGATGGAGCACTTATGGAATCTGGTGTTATTTTCATAAATGCTGCTTCTTTGATTTTTCTTCTTGCAAGTTTTTCTTCTTTGGATATTATTGATGCTTCATCCCATGTATACGATGATTCTCATCTACAGCATGTTGGACTAACCTGGATTCGTCGCTGTCTAGTACTCGTAGAAGCTTCTGATGTTCTTTTATTCGTACATTCACAGGGCGTTTAGTTTCTCCGATGTAAGATCTTCCGCACTCGCAAGGTAATTCATATATTCAGTTCTTTGTCCTTTGTGTCTCATTATTAGGCTTAACTTTTGTAAGTTTAGCTCTGATAGTGTCTTGAGTTTTGAATGCAGTCGTTATGTTGTATCTATTTCCAATTCTTCTCATTTTCTCCGACAAACCTTTTACATAAGGAATTACGGTTTTGATGGTCTGATTTATATCTGTTGGTTCAGGTTGACTTTCTCTTGTTCGTTCAGCTTTTTCTAATATCTTTTTGGGGTAGCCATTGCCTCTGAGAGTTTTCGAGATGTTATTTATTTCTTCATTTTGGTCTTCTTCAGTGCAACAATAAAAATAAATATTTGTTGCACTGAAAAAGACCAAAATGAAGAAATAAATAATAATAATAAATAATAATAAGGAATTAAAGTTGTTATTTTTGAGTCTAGAAGTGAGCTTTGCTGTGCACGTCCTGGACAATAGTGTAGGCGATAATAAGTAGGGAAAGAAAAAAGGGGAAAAAGGGAGAAGGAAAAAAAAAAAAAAAAAGAAAAAAAAAAAAAAAAAAGAAAAAAAAGAAAAAAGGAAAAAAGATTAAATGGGGAATAAATGGGAAGAAGGAGAAAAAGAAAGAAAAAAGTTTTAAATGATTTTTTGGAAATTTGTTGAAACATTGTACTTTTTCTTTTTGAGTGGAGTCGAATATCGATTTTTGTGTTTGGCTGTGGGATGATCGAGACCGTGAATGAATGGGTTCATGTATATGTGTAATATCTGAATATTGTTAAATAAATGTTATTATTTTGTTACTGTGAGGCACAAACCATAGGTTTAGTTGACAGAATTTTAATATAAATGAATTGTATTTGATTTTGGTAAAATAAACACCAACTTGAACTTGAACTTGATTATGGTCGTTATTTTTCTTGTCAAACAAAGTAGCGCAGTTCTTCTTGCACATTGCGCAAAAAACATTGAATTTTTTTCGAGTCGCTGTGCAGTGGTAGAACCCGTTTTAAAAGTCACAAGCTGATATAATCTAAGTCTGAAATAACTATATGAATTTTATTTTCAAACAGGTTCTCCACCTGAATATCAACGGAATCTGTTATCGCTGCCTTTTTTTTTTTGCAATTTCTTGATCACTGCGCGTAAGCCAAACACATGTTGACAAAACTGGAACCAACACAATAACAGAAAACGTGAAAAACATCATACAGGATGGCCATTTGAAAACGAAACAGACGAGATTACAGACGAAATAAGTTTTGTCGATAGAAATGCGCGGACAGGTCGATTTCTGTTTCGAGGGGCACAACTTAAGATGTAGGCTACGGACGCATAGTGCTTCAACCCTTGCTACTACAACCCTCACCCCCATATTTTGAATAAGGAAAATGAAATGAATGATACCTCATTTGAAAGGTATTTTCTTACTAATTTCAGCACAGTAATTGTTTTTTCATTTCATGCATTTGTTCTTGGAATATTCTTAACTAAGTATTTGAAAATGAAGTGGTGTTTTCATGGCACTTTTAGTGTTTTTTTGTGAAAAATCGACAAAAAAAAAAAAACCATGACACATTGATCCAATTTTGACGGAAAATATTGAAAACAATGTTGGAAATTATGTGGAAGATGATATTGTGTTTCAGCAGCATGGAGCTCCTCCACACTACGCCTTACCAGTTCGAGAATATCTGGATCAAAGATTTCCAAATCGGTGGATTGGAAGAAGGGGTCCCACTGAATGGCCAGCCAGATCGCCAGATCTGTCACCACTAGATTTCTTTCTTTGGGACCACTTGAAGAGTAAAATTTACTCTACACAGCCCGATTCCATAGAAGATTTAAAAAGACGTATAGTGAACGAATGTCGTCAAATCACTCCAGAAATGCTGCAAAATGTGCGCCATCGTTTCGAACAAAACTTATTTCATTGTATGGAAGCTAATGGTGAACAATTTGAATATTTGATTAATTGATGTGAGTTTTTGATAAATTATTTACTTTACTTTGAAAAGTCTTATTTCTTAGATCAATCGTTCTGATACCGTACAGTTGGAGAATTATTTCAGTGAATAAAACAGCTAGTCGAACATCTGACCCTAGTAGCATTAACACGTACGGTATGACTTCATTTGCCCAGTGGTAGATGTTTGGCAATTTCAGATACAAGTACGGAAATTTTGGTGTTTCGGAAGCACGAAATGTCAATTATTCGCAAAAAATTAATTTAAGTGATAAAATTAACTAACGCATAAATATTTCGAGAACTCTTGCATGAAATGAAAAAAACAACTACTGTGCTGAAATCAGTATAAAAATACCTTTGAATTGAGGTATCAGTCACCCCATCTTCCCCATTCAAAAATTGAGGGTAAGGGTGGTAGCAGCAAGGGTTGAAGCGCTATGCGTCAGTAACCTACATCTTAAGTTGTCTCCCTCGAAACAGAAATTGACCTGTCCGAGCATTTCTATCGAAAAAACTCATTTCGTCTGTTTCGTTTTATCGTTAAATCGTGAGCTTTCGCTTAAATTGAAATATTTGCCATCAGGGAGCGCATAGAGGGGTGGTGATATTGAATTCATGTTTTGACCCGTCTGAGCGTTCTTTCTATCTCAAAGATCCAAACTTAGCTCTTGAATGTTATTGATGAAATCTTGATTCACTCTGTATGATAATAAAGCGATGATAAAATATACACTCATGCAGAAAATTGAAAAACTTTCCTACAAGGGTCTGCTCGACCATTTTCCCTATTCATAAATGAGAGCTGCTAGGGGTTACGGCAAGATATGTAGTATCAAACTCATTTGAACTCCCTTAGTTGTCCCCTTTTCAACAAAATTTGACCAGTCCCAGCGTTCTTTCGTTATTTCACACCAAAGCTCAAAATATAATATAATATAATATAATGTTTACTTGACAAAATTAACAGAAACAACCAAATAAAAGAATATACACACAAAAATTTTAACATGTCATTCCCTCCCCAATATGCCAAATAAACAAAAAGAGATTTTTCCACTAAGGCTTTGCCTGAGCGTGGGATCAATCTTCTCCAAATAATACTGCCATGCCAGCCCATCCAACCAGAATAAAATCCCACCGACATCACCCCAGAAATAAAGCACCGTCACTCATCCTATCAAGAAGCTAACAAGGTCTCTTGATCGCTCCCTGAGGAAAGCTGCATAAGAAAACAGTCTTCTAGTATTAGAATTTTTTATATCACATGGTAAATAATTGAATAATCTATTTCCTAGATATTCAAACGATCGACGGCCCATAGTGCTGGAGAAAAAAGCTATTCTGGTCTTCTGCTGTGCAACACACCTGGTCTCATAATTATGTTCTACATAATCCAATTGTAACCTTTCTCTATATTTTGCAGTAACACATCTCAGAAAAAATAGTTGCCTTATATTCAGAACATCTGCCTCCCTAAAGAGTCTGTCTGAAGGATAATCTCTCGGCCTTCCCATTATTAACTTCAGCAACCTTTTCTGCATTCTCTCCAATCTTACAATATAGCATTTTGCAGCCGATCCCCACAACAAGTTTCCGTAAGTTAGTCTACCTTCAACCTAAGCATAGTATATCATTTTCAGCCTTGGAGAGTCTAGAACTCGTTTCAGAAACCTAAATTTCTGTAGTTATTCTCTTAAGGCTGATATCATTCTCTCTATATGTAAATTTCATCGCATATGTAAGTCTATTACGATAACAAGGTATTTTATCTGATCGCTCTTCAAGATCTCAATAACTGCACCATCCTTACATATGCTCAGTTTCTCAAAGTTGGGGATGTTTGTAGCATAGCAGCTGAATGTCAAAAAGGATGTCTTACTGAAGTTAATCGTCAAAAATCTGGCACTGAATGCATCTATCAAGCACTTTAAATCCACTTCTACTTTCCTTTTCAATTTATCCCATGTTTCATCCTGATAAATGACTACAGTGTCATCTGCAAAGCTAGAAATTATACCTGCCGTGTCAATATCTAGTATACAATTCATGTAAAGAATAAATAGAATGGGACCCAGCACTGTACCCTGCGGAACACCATATTCGACAATTCTCCCACTACTACAGTTGGAACCCACCTCCACATACTGTTCTCTTCCTTTCAAATAACTAGTCAGTAAATCCCCCACAATTCCTCGTAAACCTATATCCGACAAAACCTGCAACAATTGCCCATGATGCACCGTGTCAAAGGCCTTTGTAAGGTCCAAGAACACTGCCATTGACTTTTTACCTCCCTCAAGACTTCGATATATTCTGGAAGTCAAAAACACCGCAGCATCCTGAGTAGACAAACCCTTCCTGAAACCAAATTGTCTTGGAGAAATCAGCTGGTTTTTTTCCATATATTTCTCCAGACGATCTTTCAACAATTTTTCAAAAACTTTCGCTAGCAAGCTTATCAACGTGATAGGTCTATAGTTTGATAATATATTTTTTCTCCACTTTTATACAGTGGCTTTGTAATGCCTTCTTTAAATGCCCTAGGTACCTCACCTAACTGAAATATCTTGTTTATCAAGTGTGTTAGGGGGCAGATATTTGCTTTGATGTCATCTTCAAGACCTCCGACCTCACCCATCCATTCCCGGAGCTTTTCCGTCCCTCAATGATCTGACTGCAACATCAACTTCCCACTCAGTTGCTGGTGTGAGGAAAAATGAGTCCCTCAGATATTTTCCTTTTACTGATGTTCTCATGGGTTTCCTTACAGCCTCCGACAAATTCTTACCGATAGAAGCAAAGAAGTCATTAAATTCATTTGCAATATCAGTCACCAAGTCACCTTCGGACCCCATAATCTCGTTGATCTCACATCTTCTGTTATGGATTTCATTCATAGATTTTATAGTTTTCCAGACCGATGTACTGTCATAACCGCAGTTGTGAAATTTGTTCTTAAAATAATTCTCCTTTGCTACCTTTATTGATTGGTGAAGTCTATTCCCATAATGTGTTTATTACCTTCTAAATTCCATATTATTTTGGTCCACTATATATGCTCGAAATAATTTGTTGCTCCTTGCAATTGAAGTCACAAGTCCCGCAGTGATCCAAGCCTTTCTCCCTACACTACTATTTTCATTTTGACCTTTTTAGTAGCCCTTTCAATTTCTTTCTTTATGGTGTCAACAACGTAATCAGTAGACTCATTTATATCAACTATTTGATAAAATTTACTCCAATCAAATTCACCCAGACATTTGCTCATTTGCTTATGTTCAAAAATCTGGATGATGAGATTTTTGGCTATTACTCAAAAGTGGACTGTTACCAAATGATTGAGTCAGAGATGTTAAAATAAAATGTTTATTGTACAAAGTTCACATTCACATGATAAATAGGTACTCGCACGTAGTTAAAATATGTACAAAATTAACAACATCTAAACAGAGTAGACCTATTTACAAATATGAGAGATTTGAGAATGCACGTGTTATGTGTTGTCAACTTGAGAAAGTTGAGAGTATGATATTGATATGACAGAATTTAAGAGTGAAATATAATAAAGAATTATGAGTTACAACGTTTACAGTGATAGCCTGTCGAATCTATCAGAAAAACAGAAGTTAACTACATAAATTATCTGTTTGAGTTGATCATGCATCAGATGAGACTTGAGAATAGAGAATAGTATCATACTAACTTAAGTTGAGAAATTTATCATAGAATGATCAACGCTTACAGGAATAGCAAAGTCTATTAGAAAAGCAGAAGATTACTGACATTGAATGATTTGATACGAGAGATTTGAAATGATAAGAGTGATAAGTTGAGAACATTATTGATATAAGCCTTATAAATTATGAGAGGGTTGAAAGGAACAATTACAAATTATACTTAAATAGTCGAAGTCCAACCAACTTGGAGACATCGGGTGACTTCTGTCAACCAGGTCCAGCACGGTTTATGTACACCATCTGTCAAATTGAAAAGTGTTGAGTAGATAGAAAAAACTTGTGGTTATAGGGTCCTCCCCGATGCACCCAAGCTGGCACGTTGAGGTATCTGAAACTTATAAGGCCTGAGAAGTCTATTCATACAAAGTTATAAATGCATACAGGTTATGACATAGGTTTGATGAGAAAAAGAAATGTGAGAGATGGTAAAATGTGAGAAAATATGGTAACATGATATGCACTAGAAAAGAGTTTGTGAGAACATAAGGGAATGGTCAGCGAAAGGCAATTAAGAGACTTATTAATTGAAATTGGCACAGTCAGCACGTGGTTTAAGGCAGAAAAGACAGAAAACGTGGAAAATATGCGATGTAGCCTGCAGCAGAAGTGTAGAGTATGAAAGGTAGAGTGTATTAACGAAGAAATGTGCTAGGATTGGGCGAATGTTTAATTGAGAAGATGAAAAGCCATGCAGGTGAAATGAACATATGTGCAGAGAAAACTCGTGCATGTATTTGAGAAAAACTGTACTGTACCTTGTTGAGATGAACGAGTTGAACTTAATAAAAAGTCTGTCTTATGTATGGAGGAGTCTTGAAAAAGACTGTTGAGAAACTATATAAATCACTAGCACTTTTAAACGAGAGGAAAAACGAGCGAGGGAATAATGGCGTATTTAGGAACGAGAGAATCGTGAAAAATGAATCAATTTTGACAGAGGTTGAGGATCAGCGCATGTTTTTAAGGAACAGTTGGCCATTGTCATCGATTTCCGTATCGATCGGTGTCAGTTCCGACTTGAAGTTGGCTGCTTGAGGTGACCGCTTGAGGTTGATATCATTGGCGTAGAGTGGGTCATGAAGATGGGTTAAAAATTCTTCCAATTTTTAACAGCTTATAATCAATAAAATACTTGTACCTAGGTTGGCTGCTGCCACTTTTATTGTTTTGATGTTCAAAATGGCACCCCAGTATGGTGGCGAAGTGGTCAGTCACATTGAGTTTGACAGTATAAGACCTACAGTTCGAGTTATTGTTTTTACCTTTCAAGAAGATATGATCTAAGCATGTAAAACTTTCCGGCCTTGTGATTGTGGTAATCATAGCTTTAAAGCCATTTTCATACAAGAGATCAAGATATGGAGACGCAATAACACTTTGATTCAATATATCTATATTAATGCCTCGAACGATTACGTGGAAAGAGGTGGCGAATGAAGATATTCTATTGAAATACAGAAAAAATCATCTACAAAGTCAACATCAATCAAATCGTGCGACCTGTATATAGCAGTTATCACTAATGTGTGCCCTCTTTCTACAATGTTTGTTTCTATTGCTCTACATCTCCCAATGTCTACACTCTCATAAGTATATCTCATACAACTCTTGATGAAAACCACAACACCATCTGCCCTATTGACCATGCCCCCATTATACAATAAATCATAATCCCACATCTGAAGTAGGACGAAACTTTCAATACGCCAAGTTTCAGTAAGAACAATACAATCAAATGGGTCATTGACCTGTGTTAAATAAACTTTGAGTGTATCAAGATTCCTGTTTATGCTCCTTATATTCTGGTGAAAAATTATAAAATCAGCTATGGCCGAAACCACATTATACTCCAACATATTCTCCAACTGCCCATTTCTTGCCGGTTCGTGCAATGTATCTCTTATGAATTGATTCATTATTTTGTTTATTGTTGTTCTTCTTCCCCGCTATAATCAGTTTTTTTCTTAACGTCCCCACATGATATGATAAGGTTGGACAACCACGATCAAAGGAATAGTGGTCAGTGGCGTACGAAGTTTTATACTTTTCGTTTGATATTATACAATTTTACAACACATTTTTTTGCCCGGACAATCTTTTTCACCATGACACTCGGAACACAACGGACAAACTATATCCTTTTTACAGTTATTCTGTTTATGGAAAAACCCTTGGCATTTAAAAACTGCGGAATCGTCACATCTTCATATACTGGGTATCTTCTCCATCCAATGCATATCTTACCAAGTTTATTTATATCTCTTAAGTCCTAGGAGAACATTCACAGTACGCTGTTTTGAAACCATTTTTGCCACCTTTTCTAATAAATTTAACCTCTACTTCACCATTTATTTTATTTTGTTTCCTCATAAGTTCCGCCACTTCATCCATATTATATTCTTCTGCAATGTTGGCAATTTCAACTCTGGGTCTTCTCAATCTCGATACCTCAATGTTGTATGATTTGTCCATCCTCTGTGATACTGCTCTCCTTAAAGTTTCTACTTTCTACTTACTCTGACATTTCACCATCATCGTTCCGTTTTTCACAACTTTGAAATTCGTTATTCAAATCTTTAACTCTGATGGCTTGATACATTCTTCCAAATCTTTCCTTGACTGCTCACCTGATTGCACACGTTTAGGTTTTATAATTATCTCAAGGTATCTCATCTCACCCTGCTGGTTCATGAATCCCCAGCAACCTGAGAATACGATTTAGTACCTGCAGTTCCGCCCAGACTTTCCAGACGTGATATCTTTTCCTGAGTAAATTTATTACTTCCTCTTGTTCCTGAATAATTTTCTCCTCGTATCCTATGGTGCTCTGCAGGATAATCGCAAGGTCGTAATTTCGACACTTCTCACATAGAAACTTCAAAGCTCTCCTCTGCAGAGGCAAACATTTGATCTCAGACGATGACAATCCACTGCAGTCAAGACATATTAGATTTCTACAACTGTCACAAGGAAAGCAAGCATACTTTACGTCCTTTGGTTGTTTAATCTGATTACAAATAGTGCACTCCATTGTAACTTAGAGGCACCACTTTCAACAACGGAAAACTGTCATCGCTAAAACAGAATCGTCCGCAATTTTATTCCGCAACATGCACAAAAATCCACTGTTCAGGAATATACCACGCCACTGGAGTGCTTTGACGAGAGCAATGCAAGACGCACAGGTGTGAACGTGATAAGCACTTCATTCACACATGATGTTGTTTTTATAATCTCGTAATTTCAGGATTCCAGAATCTAATGTGGAAAATCAATCAGTTTCCTCAACAGCTTTCTCAAATCTTAAACTTAAAAGAATGCAATAATGGAAATGCTCTCCATTTGCACCGACACATCATACTTCCAATTCGAAGACATTTTTTATCAACAAGAATTTGGAATATTTTCGTTGTTTTCGAACAATATATACTAATATCCAAATTATGGAAGAGATATGTTGATGATATTTCCATCACTTGGCAACATAGAATGAACAGTACAGATGAATCATAAAGAATCTATTCAATTCACAAAGCAAATCGAGAAAGATAATCAACTTCCATTTTTAGATGTACTTGTTCATAAACAAAATGAAATCCCCAGAAACATTGTATACAACAAACCAACAAACACAGGTCGATATCTACATTTCAATTCCAACCATCAATGATGGTTAAGGCCCAAATAATAATTCCATACGAGTTCCATCATCAACAATTTCACGTCAACAATAGTCTTCTCTGTGAAATCATACTTTCTGTCAGATATACAGAGTTCGTATAAAAAAATGTGATTTTTATTTTTTCAACATTAACCGTTATTTATGATTAGTCGATATTTTGTGAAATTTCCAAGTGAACAATGATTTCTTGACACAAAAAGTCAAAGAATACCTGATTATTCACAAAGAAAGTATGAAATCTTGGAATGCATGAATTACATTGCCTTGATGTTATTGAATGGATTCTATTCCCTGCCTTCTCTGTACATTATATAAAAATGATATCAACATAAAAAAATGAGAAACTCGAGAAACATACTTGTGTGAAATTGTAACCTTGAAATTTCATTGAAAAAATTACTTTCGAATAGATATATGTGTGACTCTGAAAATCTATTCATATGAGAATTATATCAACAGTTCCTTTGAAAAAATATACCTACACAACTGAAAATATCAATCTTCGATGAAACAGTGGAGGGTACTTACCAAATTATCATTCTGTAAGAGGACCAATTGCTCTTGAAAACTATAGCAGATTACTCTTAACATGCAATTTTGACGAATATTGAAAGTAGTGAAAGCTTACTAACTGGTGGCTCACTATTCAATTTGAGAAATTCAAGTGCGTATATTTTCATTGAACGTTCCTTAAGATAATTCAACGAATCATTTATTTTTTCACAGGACAACGTTTTGCCATGTTGGAAATGAAAGCTGTTTTATCTGCCGTGATACGTAATTTCCAGTTACTACCAGTTGATACCATGGATAGTATCCAGTTGAAATCAGAAACAATTTTGAGAAGCAAAAATGGCATCAAAGTGAAATTTCTGCCGAGAAAGGGTTCGTGAAATTACTGGCTGGATTGATAATTCCAATAATCTGATTATGTTAATTTGATTATATTAATATAGTTTATTCAAACAACATATAGATGTTTTAATGAAGTCCGACATATCCTTCCAATAAATCAGCTAACAGCTGTCGGAAATCACCATTCTATTTACATTTCCAAAATATTTGAAACAATTTTAGCCAAAAGGTTTCTGAAAATCTTCAAAAAAATTCAACGTATTCACACAATGTCAACATGGGAATATTCTGGGAAAGCACATCGAGACCGCAATATTTGAGCATTATAATTCTATAATAATAATAATAATAATAATTTTATTGATCCTTCCAGACATAACAATTTCATGTATAGGATACGTCATAGATGAAATAATCAATTTTACAAAGAATTTTCTAAACTATCATACATGTACTCGTTTATGGTGTAATACCCTTTTTTTAATAACAATGCCTTGACAACTTTCTTAAATTTATTAAGAGATAAGGTTTGTACACTAGGTGGAAGATGATTGAAGAGCTTAATACTCTGATACATTGGGGACATCTCAAACTTAGAAGTCCTGTGTTTCGGATAGGATATTATTTGCTTGTTTCTAGTGTTATGAGAGTGAAAACTAGAAAGCTTGTTGATACTACTTTCATTCTCCTTTATATATATGAGACATTTTAAAATGAAAATGGAGGCCAAGGTGAGGATACCTTTCTCAACAAAAAGAAGTCTACAAGAGGACCGCGGAGCAGCACCGAACATCGTTCGCAGTATTCTTTTCTGAATTATGAAGGCCCTGTTAACTTCCGAGGAATTTCCCCATAACATTATATTATAGGACAAATGACAGTACACCAAGCTGTAATAGGTACATATAAGGTGTCTCTCAGGAAGCATATCCTTAATTCTTGATATTGCATAATAGGAGCTATTAATTTTTTTGCACACTGCATCAACATGTGTGTTCCATTTCAGATGTTGATCAATATGAACACCGAGGAACTTGATGCTATCGTTCGAAGGAATACTGGTGTCTACAACACGTATTACAAATTTATTAGAGCCAACATTTGTCAGTGAGAAATGAACCAATTCAGTCTTGCTGACATTCAGCATAATAGCATTCAATTGGCACCATTCCACAAAGCTCCGGACCAGAAGTTCACACAATCCCCGCAACTCCTCCAATGTGCTCGCAGAAACAGCTATAGATGCATCGTCAGCGAACAAAACCATTCCCAGTATCCTCAGCAAAGCCCGGTCTCCACGAGAATGTCTTAAAATTTTCCTTCTTAGATACGCTGGTAGGTCATTGATGAATAACAGAAAGAGGAGTGGTCCCAGGACCGACCCCTGTGGTACACCCAACGCTATATTATGTTCAGTGGATACAACTCCTTGAACTCTCACGGAAGCCATCCTACCAGTCAAATAGCTGTGGATCCAGTCCAGGAACACACCTCTGAATCCAAAATCATAGCATTTGTTCAAAATGAACTTATGGGAAAGACTATCAAACGCCTGGGATAGGTCAAAAAATATTCCAGCGACACAATCACCAACATCAAGGCATTCATAGATGAAATCCATAAAATGCAAAGCTCCAGTTTGAGTTGAGCGACCAGGCCTAAAGCCATGCTGAGCACTATCAAGTATCTGAAACCTATCCAGGTATTTCATCATTCTATTGAATACTATTCTTTCAACTACCTTAGAGAATATACTCAAGATGGATATGGGACGGTAATTCAAAATATCATGAATACTATTCTTTTTATGCAATGGAATAACAACTGCCTTTTTCATAAACCGAGGAAACATACCTGAAACAATTGATAAGTTGACAATATGTGTGAAATGCTGTTCTATTTCTGATCCTATCAACTTAAGAACCCGCGCAGAGATTGCATCAACGCCTGAACTCTTTTTATTTTTGAGGGATCTCAAGACATCGTGAACCTCAAGCTCTGAAACTGGATGAAAGAAAAAAGTTTGAGCTTGAATACCTGAAGTAGTACAAGAAGAGGATAATGAACCCTTATAATACTGGTAGAGGGTGGTCTCAGCAATAGTAGTAAAATGGCTGGCGAATATTTCCGCTAAAACACTCGGCTCCTCATACATAATACCATCAATTTCCAATGAAATGGACTTCTGTTCCACGCTCTTACGGCCTGTCAAAGCATTAACCAAAGTCCACACTGTTTTATTCTTATTGTCTGATCTTTCGACAAGGGCACTATGAGAGTTATATTTGGCACTTTTTAATAAGAGATTATAAGATGCTTTGGCTTTTTTGTATAAATCAATGGTGGTTGGGGTTTTGACATTAGTATATAACCAGTGAATCTTCTTCAGTTCCTGTTTAGCATGTGTAATTTCAGGGGTGACCCATTTTTTAACATTTTGAACACAACCGGTATATCTAATAAGAGGGCAACATGCTTCAAAGTTACTCAAAATAATATCCGTGAAAGCTTCAAAGCAATCATCAACATTAGAGTGAAGGTAAATATCTTCAAAGCTGGAATTTTGAATTTGATCAACAAATTTGCACAGGTTCCTCCGACTCAAACTCCTCACTAACCTTGTGACAGGTTTCTTCCTCAATTCAAGGCCAATGGACAGTTCGAGCGAAACAGCACGGTGATCACTCAGAAACGCTTCAAAAACCTCAGCATGACAAATTGATGGATCTGCATTGTTTAGAATATAATCGACTTTGGACACAGATGTATGACCCGTTATATCAGTAAATACTCTCGTAGGAGTGTTAGATGAGATGTGTAGATCATAACATTCCATTAAATCAATAAGTAATTTGTAATTTATACAATTGTCTTTCAAAAATCAATATTCAAATCACCACATACAAATATGTTATCGGTTGAAGCACAACAATGATTCAATGCAAGTGATAGTCTATCAAGAAAAGTTTCAATATTACCAGAACATGGTCTGTAGACGCTCAGAATACCCATCCGCATGTTGTTAACAGTCACTATTGTTCCACTCATTTCACACACCATTTCTTCTGAAAATCTGAACACACACAAATTCTTCGTTTGTAGACCAGACTTGACGTAGATTATTGATCCACCATGTTCTCTATTTGGGCGACAATAACAGGCAGCTTGTATATAACCAGGAATGGTCATGGTTTTCACATTTTCCTGCTCGCACCAGTGCTCAACAATGCTTACAATGTCAGGATCACGCTCTGCCAAGATTGATTCCACGGTCACTATTTTATTTTTGATGCATTGAGCATTTAATTGAAGTATTTTAATGGAAGCATCCTTCACAACTTTTAAGTTGTTTGATTGTTCACCGCTCTCGGGCGAAAAAAACGATGAACACTGGCCTTATTAGGCCAGTTTGAACCGTCAAGGGCTCTTTCATAATCAGAATTTGGAAGAAGTACCTTGAAAGACGAATAACTCTCCGGATATCTTGACGAGAGTTTCTCACACTTCACAATAGAAAAGTTTTTATTTAGAAAACTTTGTAAATCTTCCACTGTAGTCTCAGGTTTCAGATTCGACACATGGAATGCCTTAAACTTCTCAACTCCCTCAACGGAAGAGTTCCCCGAAAAGCTTCCAACAACCAATGGGCGATTACGTCCATGAGATGAACGTTTACGGGAAACGACCTTCCATTCCAATCCATTCTCCTGATTGTCCACCGATGGCGACACTTCAGTGCGAACCGACCTCAAAAGTACCGGATTTCTATTACTCCAAGCACACCGAATTGCTGGACCCGACGAGGCGGTGTTAGAAATCGAAAATAGTGAAGGCATTTGAATATGAGGACTGTCAATTCATTTATTTTTGGATCTGTAAATAGTATTTGATTGGGTTGATAGAGGAATATTAGAAAAATACTAGAAAAAGTGGAGAACTATGGGATAAGAGTTAACAACAACTACTCATAGAGAGCATAGGCCTCAACCAGTAAAAATGGTAAAACATGGAAACGAACATCAATCCTCAAGGGAAGTCAGCAAAGCCGGTATGCCACAGGGTAATGTTCTTGGACTACTGGTATTTCTAATTTATATAAACATTCTTCCATCATCCCTGCGTGATCATGTTTTTAGTCATGTGTGTGCTCTTTGCAGATGATGCTAATCTTCTCTTGAGGTCCCTGTTGAAGATAGCGTAAGTAGATAGTATAGGAGGAATCGCCTCATCTCAAATCTCGGGAAGACTGAGTGTATGGTCTTCAGTATTGGTAGATCTGCTGTGAGTGTAACTCAGGAAATTGATGATGGCGTGAGTTTGTCCACATCTGTGAAATTTTTGGGAGTTCATTCGGATACTCACTCAAGATGGATCTTCCACATTGACAATCTCGTTGAAATACTAAATCGATGATATATTCAATGTGTGTCTTGATAACTAAAATGGACTTTGATACTTTGAGAATGGTGCTTGTTGCGAACTTTCAATCACTGATGAGTTACAGCATAATTTTTGGATGGGGAGGGGCAGTTCTTAGTCTGAATTCGTGTTTTTCAGACAGAAGGTTATGTTGAAGACACTATTGGGATCGTGTGAGCTTTCCTAGCGTTGTCATCCGCTGGAACCGTGATGTCAATTATTATTGCCGTCTTTTCCTTTTTGTCAAAGATGACAATACCTGGACGGTTGTGCAAGACTGGCCTATCAGTAATTAGTGGATGATTCTAGTAGAGCTTCGGGTTTTCATTCTCTAGCAGAGTTTGTGGTGAGTATTCATGATTTTTTTTTTATGTTTTGATATTCCATGTTTTATGGAAATTGCCTGGTGGTAAACTTTTGCCATGGCATTGTGACGATCCGTGTATTCTACGGGAACGAGAGTTACGCAGGAGGAAGTGACGTTCTGGATCGTTTCTACGGATTGTGAGCATTTGAGACATCTATCTGTCGGTAAGTTCATTTTCACTATATTTTTCAGGTAAGCTCTTGTAGGAATTACCTGGTCTTGGATGGCTGCCAGTCTGCCTTCCGTCTATGGGAATAAATAACCGGCTTTCAGGTGAAATAGACTGTTCTTTGTTGATCTTATTCCACTTTAGGGCAGTGGGGTATCTGCCATGAAAGGCTTTTTCCGTGCCATTCCCGAGTGATTTCCTCGATGTTTTGGGTCTCTACTGGGTCTGTTCTTGATGCCAGTTTCAGGGCTATGATGTTGTGGTCTTCTTCGGCTATAGCTTGATAAAAGGTGAGTTTTTTGATTGAAAATACTCTCTCATTTGCTTAACTACAATGTGATGCATGTGTTCAATTTTCTGTAGACCTCTTCCTCTTCCATTTCTTGGCATGTATAATCTCGTAACTGATGCATGAGGGTGGTGCATTCCATATCTGGTTAGTAGAACCCTTGGGCATCGCCCAAGCCGTGAACGTTGATTTTGCATTGAGTTTGCTTTGCATTACTTTTTTTAGCCTCTCAATGAACTTGGTTTTACAGGCATTTCTTGCTTCATCTGTCTTAATTTCAAACCCTTGTTGGATTCCCAGGTATTTGTGAGTTTCATCTGGCTCCATCATCTGCATTTCTAAGCCCTGTTGTATAAGCATGAATTCTCCTCCAATAGCTTCCCTCTCTTCACACGCAGCACCGCACACTTATCCAAGCCCATCTCCATCTTAACAGTTTCTGTGAAGGATGTCGCGTTCCTGAGCTGTCTTAGAAGATGATCTTCATTTGCTGCGTACAATTTGAGGTGATCGATGTAGAGCTGATGATTGATTTTCGTGTTGTTATTTTTCCGAGGATATAGCCGTACTTGGTGTTATTAAGTAATTTGCTTAAGAAGTTTGATGCGAGACAGAACCAGTGTGTGCTTAATTTATCTCCTTGGAAAAGCCTTCTCCTGCTGTTGATTTCAGCCGTTGTATATTCACCTCTGTTCGTATTCAGGTGTAGTCTCGTTCTCCATGTCAGCATAAGATATTTGAGGAGATTTATTATCGCTTCCGATACTCCCTACAATTTTAAAGTTTTTAGCAGCCAGGAATGTGGTATGGAATCGAAGGCCTTCTTATAGTCAATCAATGCCATCGATATGTTGCGTTGTTTCTTTTCGCTTGTTTGGTGATGAGCGAATCAATGATAAGTAAATCCTTGCTACCCTTTGCATCTTTCAGGCATCTATTATGTTCAAGTGCTAGAATTTTGTTTCTTCCCACCTGCTTCCAGATTTTATGGGTTATCACTCCTGTTAGTGTTTTGTATATGACAGGTAAGCATATAATTCCTCGGAATCATGTGAGTAATGCCAAAAATTAGGGTGTTTGGTAATGGAGATGGATTTACCAAAGCCAGCTGAAATAACTTTGTTATCTTTACAAAACTCAATTATCTGTTAAAGTAATAATAATAATAATAATAGTTCTTTATTTCAAATCCTATCCATAAAACTACAATAAGCTAAGTGGAGACGAAGTAAAATAGAGCCAAAGCAACATACATATGATAGATGTAACATAAGATAATAAATGTAAACATAGTTAAACTAAAAATTCTTCTAAGGTGTAGGGCTCCAATTCTAAGAGAAATTTAAATAATCTTCTCCTGAACATTTTTCCATCTGTTATAGTTTTAATTGCATTTGGTAAGGCGTTATATAATTTGAGACATCTATATTCAGCTTGTTTTTGGGATGTTGTCAAATTCAATTTGGGAAAAAGATAGTCTTTATTTCTGGTTTCATAGAATTTCTTCTCATTTAGATATTTTTCAAATAGTATGGTATTATTCCTAATGAAGAGAATGCATTCTTGTATGTATATTGCATAAATGGTTAAAATTCCCATCTTCTTGAATTCGTTTCTGCAGGATTGGTCATATTTCAAGTTGTTCATTATTCTTACTGCCTTCTTCTGTACCACGAACAGTGACGTCATATTCCCTGATCCATAAAATATTATACCAAACCTCAGTTTTGATTCTACAGTTGCATGATATACTGTTTTCAGGAAAGATTTACCGATATATTTAGACATAATTCGCAAACCATAAATAGATGATGTTACACTTTTGCTTAGGTGGATTATGTGTTCGTTCCAATTTAGATTTTTGTCTATATAGATTCCTAAGAATTTGGTGGATTGAGCAAGGTCATATTTTTCCTGATTCAAGATTATGTGATCAGCATTCTCAATTTTTGAGTGTGTTGGTGTGAAAAGTATTAATTGTGTTTTTGGCTTGTTTAAAATTTTCAAACCATTCTTTTGATATCTCTAATGTACTTTCACATAGTTGTTTAAGATCCTGGAAAAATCTTTCAGTAACAAGTTTATTAGTATCATCAACATAGTTGATAGTGGTTACTCCTTTTTTGTTCATTTCACAATTTAGTCCATAGTCATTGAGGTATATCAAAAAGAAAAGGGGGCCAACGATGCTGCCCTGTGGTACCCCCAGAATTATATCTTGTGTAGTTGATCTGACAGTTTCTTCATTCATTTTAATTTCTACCAATTGTTTTCTGCACGAAAAATATGATTTGACCCATTGTAATGCTGGTCCTCGAATTCCATAGAGTTCCAGCTTCTTCAGTAATCTGTCACTGTCAACACTGTCATATGCTTTGGACAGGTCCAAAAACATTCCCATCGCCAGCTCCTTATCCTCAAAAGCTTCCACTATTTTACTTATAAAGTGATAAATTGCAGTTTTGATAGATTTCCCCTTCAAGTAACCATGCTGATATTGTCCAAATATCTCATTCTCCAGGAAATATCCCATTATTTGTCTTCCAAATGCCATTTCTATAATTTTGGAGAAGCTTGGCAAGATACTTATTGGTCTATAATTATTATAGTCATTTATTTCACCTTTTTATGGATCGGCTTGACAACTGCAATCTTCAATTTATCTGGAAAAATTCCATATTTGAAAGAGTTATTTATTATGTGTCTCAACATTGGAATTATTTCTTCAGCTGTTTGTTTTATAATATTATTAGATATTTCATCATAACCACTTGAGTATTTATTTTTCATCAATTTGATTATGTCACATAATTCATTTTCTGTTATCCCTTTTAGTCTTAAAGATATGTCTAGTTCTTTGATATTATTAGTGGCATTATTTACTGAAAGGTCTTTCGTCAATATTTGTGCAGCATTAATGAAGAAATTGTTCATATTATTGGCGATTTTCTTAGGGTTCTCATTCAAATCAATTTGGCTTCTCGGTTTATTTTTCATTGAATTTATCAATGTCCATAAGGTTTTGTTTTTATTGTCAGAATTCTCTATCAATGTTTCATATCTTTGAACTTTCTGCCTCTTTAATAATTCATCATATTCAATCTTGGCTGTACGATAATCATGCTTGAATGAACTGTTACATGAATTTATAACCAATAAGGTATCCAGTCGATTTTTTTCTTTATTGATAATAGGATCGGTGTTATTTATCTTGGGTTTTGTGTTCATTGTTACTTTCTTAAGTGGAAAAGCTCTATCAAAATGCCTCACACAAATGGCATGGAACACATTGAACTGCTCATTAACATCATCTTCAGGTATTTCATAAAAGTGCTTCCAATCTTCATTTGCTAATAGTTCTTTAAATACTTGGATATTTTTCTGAGATGTGATTCGCTTTAAAGATTTATTTATGTAGTTACCTACAGCTTTGAAGCTTATTTTCTGTGCTGTATGATCTGAGATGTGGGTTTGAAGAACACTTGTTACATATAAAAGCTCAGTATTTGTGAAGATGTTATCAATGCAGGTAGCTGTTGTTGAAGTTATCCTTGTAGGTTGATATATTGTCTGTTTTAGGTTGTATGTTCCCATCATATTAAGTAATTCCATTTTTTTAACAGAGTCCTCAATCATATTAATATTGAAATCCCCAACTAGGGTTACTGTGGCATTTTCTCTATGAAGTTTTTGCAATAAAGGTTCTAACTTTTCTGAGATTATGTTCACATTTCCATCATTGTATACTGTAATACAAACATTTTTAACTCCTTCAATGCTGTATTCGATTCCCGCACACTCAAATTTTCCTTTAATTGAATATTTTTTAATGTCCTTCCGTTCTTTGGCCTGTAATTTATTTCTGGCATATATTGCAACTCCCCCATGCTGATTCTCATCTCTGCAAAAAAAGGTCAAGAGTGAAAAATCTCTAATGGCATAATATTGAAGCTGTTTTTCAGTCTTCCAGTGCTCTGTTATACAGAAAATCTGAACATCCCCATGGTCCTTTAAGGTTTGCTCTATAAGTTCCATCGCATTTCCTACAGAACATGCATTCTGGTGTAAAATACTGAAAGCTCTTTCACTCTCACAATTCTTTTTCTTACCTTTTTGTATTGGTTTATGTTATCTTGACTGATCAAACTCACATCCTGTTTTTCTCTAAAAATGCTGTCCCCTCCGAAAATCGAATCTTGCATATTTAATTCCTGTTGACCAGAATTCATCCTTGTATAAATCCTCTTTCATCGTTAGTGGGGCGCCTACCAAAACACACTTATACTTGAGATCCTCCTGGTTTCTTACCTCCAGCCTTCTAACGGATACCTCATCTAGCTCCTTTTTCCCTCTGTTCGCAATGTATTTTTGTATTTCTTCCTCCTCCACGCTTTCACCTATGTGAGAAATGAACATCCATATTTTCTTCATTTCATTATGTGCTTTCACAGATTTGAATGTTGTGCTCTCCGTTATTCCAGTACCAATGTTTGGTTTCCTTCTTCTTCTAGATTGAACAGTAATAAATTCATCTGATTTACGATCAGAATCAGATTCCATTACACTTCCTTCAGTTTCCATTGTTATTGTTTTTCGTGTATTGAGGTTATATCCCTGTTTAATTTCTCTGTGGTGTAGTTCATTTGCACTTGCGTCGCTAGGCTTGTCATTCTTATCTTCCGAGTCACCGAAGTGTCCTCCTTTTCGAACATTGTTATTTTTGATGTTTTGCGGTATTCTGTTTATGTTTACATCATTTATCGTAACTTGTTGATTCGTTTTTTTTGGCAACGCCCTGATATTATCATGCTTTCCATTATTTTCAAGATAATTTATCTTTTCCAATAGAAGATTATTGTTTTGTATCAATATATCGTTTTTCTCTGTGATTTCCTTTACCAATTGTTTGAGATATGCATTTTCCATTTCCAATATTTTATTCTGCGATATTTCATCCTTCAAATCTATCAGACTATCACTGGTTTCTAACCTCTCATGCTTACATGCTGCATTTTCCAAACTGCCGGATCGAATTAAGCATGATTTGTGGAAATTATAGAAACATTTTCCACACTTCACATAATCTTTAACTTTTCTTGCACAATAGGCACATCTTAACTCATTATCTTCCCCGTCTTTTTGGGAACTCGCATAACGTCACTCTCATTCGTCGCCATATTTATATCAATCAAGTAGTATTGTCCATTAATTTGTATCATTCAATTCTTTTAGGTAAAATTCCTAAGAAGGAGAAATTGCGAAGGAGAAACATAAGACTTAGTAAATTGCTTCAGCCTAAGAATGCCTTGAAAATTCTACATGAACTTGTGAAAAATTCTTAATTCAATATTCTTGAAACTGATGGGCAATTTCAAGCTACTGTTATTGTGGCTGGCAAACAACATATTGGTGTCGGTAAGTTAAAATTTATGGTGATACAGTTTTTTTTATGTTTTGGTACTTTTAATCCTTGGTCTTACCGTTAAATGTTTCATCATAAATTCATCTGTATTATAGACTAAAGTGACTTGAAGAACAGTAAGTTTGAGTATTCTAAGGAAATAATTCCATTCCATGAATTGCTTCATTCATTCTGAGACAGTAATAATAATATTCATTCATTTTCAAAATATTGCACTGCCTAAGCAGGACATTGAACAAAAACAAGTTAAAAAAACAAATCATTGAATGAAATATTAAAACTTCTCATCACAGTATTAAAAATATTTGGGCAGAGTATGGGTCTTCATTTTCAAAATGAATCTATCCTCGTTCATTTTTTCAATGTTTTTTTTTGGAATGGGAGACAGCTGAACAGTTCCATTACCATCTAGTGTGCGAGTGTGATACAATCAAGGAGAGGATAGAAATATCTCTCTTAGTTGTTCAGCCTGAAAAGACCACAGTAGAAATCTCTGTATTTGAGCCTGAGCATCACAGTTTCTGAATGCGGAATATACAGGGCGGTCCAATACAACATCAAAAATTTTTTCTAAATTCCTCATACCTGGGAGTATCTTAAAATATCCGATATATACGATTCATGCGTGTCGCATAGCTTAGCGGAATAAAGCCTTGGCCTATGACGTGGAAACCCGTCGTGTCGTAGGTTCAAGTCCGTGGCTAGGAAAGAAATTTTCGGTATGCGGCCACCATTCACTGTTGGGTCTAAAATTAACAGTGCTGTGCCTAAGGTGGCGTAAGGACACACTAACAAAGCTTACACAGAACACACACTGGTTAACCTAACTCGCACAAGCTTTAATTAGCTTCTGGGGGTGTACATTGATATATGTATACCTAGGTAAACCAGTATAAACATAAACATTAACACAAACATTAACATTAACCTTTGCTAATTTCTAATTCTTGAGAAACACAATGTGCTAGTGCATATCGATTCGAAGTATAAAGAAGATTTCCTTCTTTCTCTAAAATATTAGGAGAATTTGGTATTTCGTCCTCATTTAAAAAAATTCTCATACGATTTTTCGTTATTTTTCTCTAGCTTTATTCTGCTAAGGGCATCTGCAATATTTAATGATCCTTTTCGATACTTAATTTCATAATCATACTCCTTTAGTTCAATCCGCCATCGCATCAATCTCGAATTTAATTCTTTTAAAGACAAAAGCCAAGTAAGTGGTTTGTGCTCCGTATAGATTGTAAATTTTCTATCATAAAGATATGGGCGAAAATGTTTTACCGCATAAATAATTGCTGAAAGTTCTAACTCAATTGTGCTATATTTAATTTCTGCTGAATTCAAGGTTCTACTAGCATATGCAATTGGTAAATCATTGGGTGGATCTCCTTGTGA
>JARTUT010001787.1:0-198877 GCA_030674115.1 Micraspis discolor | reverse complement strand
TTTTTGGCAGCTTACCCTTCAGAATATCCGTCACAATCTTCAATTTTACATAATTCCCATGGAGGTGTTTGTACCATTTTCGTATCTCCCACTTGAGTAGCTTCCTCTTCAGTAGAAGGACCTGGTTTTGAGTGAAAATATCGTCTCTTCTGATTTTTATTTTCAACCATGTCGGTGTCAAGTCTCTCTCCAGACAAATCTTGCAGAATTTATTTACATGAAACCAAAATTTTTATTCTACGAAAAGTATCAATAGTTACATACTAATTAATATTACCGTTGGATCAAATTTTTACCACCTGAGTCAATAACTCTGAGCTTGGTTGAAACTAATCAGTTTCTTAGCTCAAGAAACTTTTATTTAGGTAAACGCCATTCTCAACAGTAGAGGGCGGTAGGGTCTAGTACTTTATGCATTTGGCTGTATTCAAACGTACGGAGTACTTGAGACAAATTAATATGGTTTGAGATGAGGAACTATTTTTACAGTGTAAGAAACACACAGTGACATAGAATTGACAGTACCGACTCGACAACACCTAACCAACCAAGATGACAATAAGTGAGATGTTTGCATGAAATTTTTATTTTATTTCAATAATGTACTTATTTTCTAGATGTTTCAAGTCCATTATGATGTATTTTACACTGAAGAAGGCGGATGCGCCGAAACGTTTTGTATGAATGAATTATTTCACGTTTTTCAACTATAACCTAGACACCCAACAAACAAATTCGAACACGTTGATATATAAATAACTAGGTAAAAATGAATTCAAATATATATATATATTTATCTGCGGTACAAGTAGGCGCAACCAATGTTAAATCTCCGGTTCAAGTGGCATCCACGTTAAAACAGCATCCGATGTACGGATGCCACCTACCAAGTCCAAAGATCATCACTAACCGGCATAACTCATCGCCCTCTATCGTTTGAGCCTACTTTCAGCTGGACGAATTTTTGACCTATTTTTGGGAAATGTTTATTGAGGTGATTTTCGAACTTCACTGGACTTCCTCGTGGTGGCGCTCTGGTCGATTTCGTGTATATCGAAAGTATACCCGACTTGTCCAAATAACGCCCATCTTAGCATCCGGTGGGTCTGGCAACGTCGCAACTCTGCAGGTGTTCTTGAAATGGAATGAAATTTTACGATCTCGAGTGACCTTGGTGCTCGACTGCTTTTATAGTTCTTGGAAGTGGAATCACGATGCTAGTTGAGATTGAATATTTGCAGATGCGTTGATTCTCTTGAATCGCATATTAACAATTGGAACATATTGGAGTGGAGAACTGATATACAATTGAATATGAATCCTAGGTATTACAATTGTTCTTCTATTCAAGAGATGAAATTCTTATTATTTAAACGATAATTTGAAATTGGAAATGAAATTTGTGTGACTTTGTAGTCGATATTTTCATATGGAAAACAAAACCCAATCTGAAATATTTTACAATATGACATTCAGTAAGTCTTGGAGATGTTGACGAGAATTTTTGATGATACAAATCGTGTGAAATTTTTTAGACAATAACCACCATCTCATATTGTTCTTAACCAACGTTTCGATGAACATCTTTATCGTTATCAAGGCAAAATTTCACTTTCAAAAAGCTGACAATTTCAATAATTTCCATTTCATTTCGTGTCAAGAATGACAGAACTTTCAAATATTGTCAGCTTTTTCAAAAGCTATTTGTTATGACTTGTGAACGATGGAAGATGTCAATCGAAACGTTTTAATCAAAACTATAACAGATGGTATTTATTACCCAAATATTCTACAGGTCTTCGAAATCCAACATGGTTTTTACTTGACTTAATTCATTCGAGAAATTAGTTGCACTGATGATTCAATACTTGGGAAATCATTTTGTAGGTCTATTCAGGAGGGGCATTTCCACAAAATTTGAGAAGGTATCACAAAATTAAGTACAAACTAGACGTTTATGAGAGACTGAGTCTATCTGAAATCTGAACACTGAGATTATATTATTATTCGTTATACTCTCCAGACTTAAGATATTCTCGAAATCTGGAAAATTTTGTCCGTTCGTGAGCACGAATACCTCAAAACGAAACGATCACTGTAACTGAATAGGGTAGGTCTGTCGGTTTGAATATCTGGACTCTTGTTTACCTGAACAGTGTATGCTCCAATTTTTTCGAATATTTGAAATTTTCGGATTTTTGTTACAAGATGTATCAAAAGTAGGTAGCTTAAAACGAATTCATCCGTCCGTGAGCACGATGACTCTCGATCAGAAAGAGCTTGAGAACTGAATGGGATAGGTGAGAGGGTTTGAATATCTCGGCTTATTTAGTTAATCCGAGAAACCTGCTCAGTAGTTTGAATATTTTTCATCAAGCTGTTTCGTTATCCTCACTAGTTCTAATTTGAAAATACAGGGTGGGCCATTATCACGTTTCAACTGAGATAATTACTAGAAAAATTATTTAGTATTTAGGAAGGCCGCTAGCTCTACGTTCGGTGAGGGGTCGGGGTTAGATTTTAATTTATATATTTTCTTTATTTGGGGCGCCACGTGATTTATAAAAAAACTTCCTAAAACTAGATGGACACTCAGAAAAAGTGAGAGAAAATCACGAAAATTGGGTAAATTTTCTATAATCATCCAAATAACAAATGTTAACTCAAATACGTAAGAGATCTTATAGATACGTAAGATTGAAAATAGAAGGAATTTTCCTAGGTATATAAAATATATCAAATTAAAGGAGCCCTTTATAACGTTATAAATGGTTTACAACACTCATAAAATATAATAGGATGTTCAACAAAATTTACCATATACGTTAGTACTTGTTCAACTATGTAGATATAACAAAATAACACTTATCGAACAAATTGTGTTCGAATTAACAATAATTTTAAGGTATAGACTCGATTCAAACTAATTCAGTTGGATGGTAATAATTTTTCGATACAATTATTATGGAAGGGCAGTGAGCAGCATCAAAATTTCAGTCATTAAAAACAATAAATGTGTAGATCTGACCTGAATGTTTGAAGGTAGATAATTTCAAACAGGACGACCATCAACTTGATGTTGCCAAAATCACGAACTCCAGTACAACGCAAAAGGAAAGAAAAAGGTTTTATTCATAATCCTCAGGAACAGCTCTCGGAACGGTAGTAAAAGAAAAAGAAAAGAAGAAGAAGGCCTTATGATGAAATGTAGGCCTAATGTATGGTTTTCCACTAAGTATGGTTTCGATCCGACAGAATGTCGATAAAATTACAGGCAGGTACGGTAATAAACACTGTAATTTCCTTTTTCCAAAACTTAGATGATATCAACTTTGAAAACTTGATCCGTTAAAACGAAGATTCAAAAGATAAGGTAAACATATATCTCTTTCGAAGTTGAAAACCATTCCTGAATGACATACGAAAGAATAATATTCCGATGTCCCACACATATGTTAGCCCATCGCAGGCGCGAAAAAAAAGTTAAAGAATCGAACTAAAACCACTATAATATTTCGCTTCGAGTCAAATGAGAAACATCCAGTGGCGTCGCACTGAAACCGAACCGTCCTCTTATTCACGCGTTAGAACCGTGACAATCCTTCCCATCCAAAGGAGGTAAACTTACAAAGTTTACTGACGATTGCTTGAATTTTCGACCCAACTCAAAAGTCAAAGACACGATACAAGAACTCCACGAGTCATCCATAGTCTAAACTAAAAGAACCAATCTGAAAGAAAAAATCAAATATTGTCCGCTCCATAGAAACAAGGCTTCAAGTCCTGCACATGCCAGATTCCTTTGGCAATTCCTTCGCATCAACCAGTTCGTAAGTCCAAGCACCAGGTTTTGCTTTAACAATGTACGGACCCACATACTTAGGAGCTAATTTAGAACTGAACATTGCTGTCGCATCTGATTTGACCCTATTACGCAGCAACACCCTATCACCTACTTGAAAATGAACGGATCGTCGACGCAAATTATATGTATGTCTGTTACGTCTTTGAGCCTTTGCAAGTCTTTCACGAATTCTGTCGAACAGTTCTTCATAACCCATCTTACGCAAAGTACTATCCTCTTCACTAGAGGTATTGATGATCGTAGTCTTTTCCGTTCACACAATACCACGTCCAAAATTAACATAAAATGGACTGAATCCAGTAACCTCACTCTTAGCAGTACGGATAGCACAACCAAAAGATGCTAAATTATCTGCCCATTTCCTGTGATTATCTTTGAGGTAGCAGCGAATCATGGTTTTAATTGTCTGATTCGTGCGCTCTGTAGGGTCTGCACAAGGATGATAGTATGGCGTGTAGGATAATTTACAACCATTTTGTCACACATTGAAGTAAATTCTTTGCTGCGCATTTGCGTTCCGTTGTCGCATATCAAGATCTGTGCAGCACCATATAGCAGGAATACATCTTCTTCAACAAACTTAGTCAAAGCTCGAGAACTTGCTGAGCGTAATGCAGATAAGATACATACTTGCTAAAGTAATCAGTTATTACTACTAAATATTTATATCCGCTGGAAGAGGAGGCAAGGGTCCAATAAAGTCCACACTTATAACTTGCCAAGGTCGTTTGGGAATATTTCGAGAACCCAAAAGCAGGTGCCTTCAATTCTGGTTTACATGCTAAACAAGTAGTGCAGTTTCTCACGTAACGCGTAATATCCGTTTTCATCTTTGGCCAAAAATATTTATTCCGAAGACGCCAATACGTCTTGAAAATTCCGAGGTGACCAGAAGTCACGGTGTCATGGTGATCACGCAGAAGACTTAAGCGATACTCCTTAGGAACAACTATTTTCCAATAATCAGACTCGTTGGACAGATTCGGAATATCCACTGAAACGTATTTCAAGAGAGAACCATTCTCATAACGCCATTTAGGAAACTTTTCAGGAAAAAGTTCTAAGTTTTCAATCATCCTGAGGTACCATGGATCTTTAGTTTTTCCAAGATTCATAATAAAGTGATCTGTTCGCAAATAGCGCTAACTTCCAGAGGTACTGACCTTGAAAGTAAATCCGGGACAATATGATCTTTCCCTTACGATGTATGATCTCGAAATCATAAGGCATCAAGCTAAGACTCCACCTAGCAAGTCTCCCTGAGGATCTTTCAGTCTATTGAGCCATAACAAGCTATAATGATCGGTAATCAGAAAGCGAACACCCTCCAAATAGTGCCTCAATTTTTCAACGGACCATATCACAGCTAAACATTCTCTCTCAGTTGTAGAGTAGTTCCTCTCCTGCCGTGTTAGCGATCGGGAAAGATAAGCAATTACCCTTTCATTTTCACCAGAACCCTGCGAAAGAACAGCCCCAATGCCAAAAGCGGAGGCATCTGTTTGTAAGATAAACATCTCTTCAAAGTTTGGACAGTTTAGAACAGGCGCTGTTGCTAGATATTCCTTCAACTGCTGAAATGAACTCTCACAATCGAGTGTCCACGACCACGAAATCCCTTTTTGGTAAGGTTAGATAGAGGAGCCATGACAGTTGCAAAATTCGGGACAAATCTCCGATACCACGATGCAGTTCCGATAAATCGTCTCACATCAGTTACACACTTCGGCCGAGGAATGCTTAGATAGCCTCAACTTTTTCTGGATCTGGGCGCAAACCGTTGGCATCGACAATATAACCAAGATATTCCAGTTGGGCCATCAAAACTGACACTTTTCTCGACCCCACTGCCAGCTTCTCGTAAACGATCAAATACAAGTTCAAGGGTTCTCAAATGACTGTCGAAGTCTTGTGAAACCACAATTATATCGTCAAGATATACCATAACTGACGGTTGCAGATCAGGACCTAAAACAGTGTCGATAATTTCTGCCATGTTGCAGGAGAATTTGTCAAGCCAAATGTTAGTCGACGAAATTGATATAAACCGCGGCCCGGTACAGTGAATGCCGTTCTCTCGTGAACTTTGCGCTACAGGGACTTGGAAAACGCAGATTTTATATCTAAAGCAGACAAATATTTAGCGTCACGTAGTCTGTCTAATATGGCGGAAACTTAAGGTATCGGGTAAGCATCCTTCTTAGTTACAGAATTGAGCCGGTAGTCGACGCAGAATCTATACGAACCATCTTTCTTTTGACAAGACATACAGGAGAAGACCAGGAATCTTAGAATGCTCAATTATACCCTCACGCAACATTGATTCAATGTGTTCATCTATAATTTTCTGCTTAATAGGTGAAACCGGGTACCACCTCTGCTTTATTGGTTTCGTGCCAGGCAACAACTCAATATCGTGTTCAGCAACACTAGTAAAACCAAGATTAGAACCCATCTTTCAAATTTTGTCTCCAGAAGTTTCTGAAGATTAACTCGCTGATCTAAAGTGAGATTAGCCTCAGATTCGATGGAACATACGGGAGATGGTTCGGCAGGCTTATCAAAAATGCCAAACATCCTCCGAAAGACGCGGCACTATATCCATCTTACACCAAAGTCTATTCCTAAAATAAGACCGTGCTTCAAGGAAGGCAGCACAAGAATATCCAACCATTTCATCTTATGTTGCAACATAACAGGAGCCTTAACGTAACCTTTACTTAGACATGATGCACCATTGGCAACCAAACACCTCATCAGGAACCAGCTTCAAACCCAAACGAGTAAGCACCTGAAAACCCTTTTCTCCAATGACTGTTCTCGTTGCCCCAGAATCTAAAAAGGACAAAGGATAACCAAGCATAGAGATCTTAAGGTATGGCCTTGAATCTCCGGCAGCATGTGAAATAATAAAATCTAAAAGAATCTGATTCCTATCAACCATTGAATTTTGAGATGTTGAGGTCGTGATTTGAGATATATTTGAGCAGCACGACCTTTCAGCTTCTCCGGAATTGGTTTTCCGAACAGTGAGGACAAGTTCGGACAGTGACGTCCATTTTACCACATCGATAACATAATAACTTTCTTGGTTCCGGACATGCACCACGAGAATGACCCATTTTCTAATTCCAACACACAATCTTGGTGTCAGATGGCGACGTTGACACGGGCCTCACAGCAGATGTGCCCTCAGAAAGCTCATTTACATTTTGGCCAGAAGGTCCCGGACAAGAAGACAAAAACGCGAAATCGGCATCAACGTATTTGTGAAATTACGAGATGGTGGCTTATAACTGTCTGCTCTAAACTTTTTAGTCTCAAGTTTCAAACAAGCTTCTTCAAGTTCTTGAATAGAAGCAACAACCGGTAATTGAGTGGAATAGAAAGGTGACAAATTGCGCAAGAGAATACCCAATTTTATATTTTCATCAACCTCACCGTAACGTCTAAACATAGAATTCATACAAGTAAGATAATCGATGATCGACTCTGAAGGGTCTTGAGTGCGACTCATTATGTCTCTAAGCAAACGAGGACGATAATCGGGAGGTTCAAAATGTTTCAATAATAAACCGACAAAGTTTTCCAATCATGAAATCTATTTCTATTTGAACGATACCACATCAGTGCTTTTCCGGAAAATAAATCAACAGCAGATTCAAACAATCCAAGTTCCGACAAATTCCAGCCACTTTCATCTCTCTACTCTTTCTAAGAAACTATGTACGGATAGAGTTTTGGGATCTCCAGAAAATTGCAGATTCCATTTCTGTACATTGCTAGACCGACTAGCAGATTGAAGTAATTGATTTCGCGTGCTAGCTCTGATAGGACCAGCCGAGGTGACACTGAAGAATCAGAATAATCATAATCATCATCATTTGCCAAAATATTTATCGGATCCGTTTCCCTAGGCAGACTTTTAAGACAAAAAAGCTTTCAACAAATCATTTTTTAGTCGCAGGTACTCGATATTCCGAGCCTCATTAAGTTTATCCGAAACAATGTGAGAAAATCTAGTATTCAAATGTGTTAACCTAGTGAATGTCGTTTCACATTTTGATCAGAATCGAAAATGGTTTCCAAGACAACTGCCAATTTATCAGAAATAATTTCAAGTTCTTTGTCGGTATCTAATTTTACATCGGGATACTCCATAGACCGGTTACCGTCTTCTAACTTCAATAGTGGACGTAAACAACACCGCATGTCTTGAACAGTTTGGTTCTCACAAGCCTTTATGCCCCTTCAATAACTCGTACTTAAGTTCATCTTTTCTTAATCTATTCAAACTAAAACGCAACGACATGACGAACAACCTACTTCAACGTTTAATAATCGAGAAATTGAAATTCAGGTGTAAACAATAACTAATCCGCGAAACTAGGCTAAGAAAATAACAAAGTTATTCAATAAATAATGTCACTCAACCGTAACGCCCTGTTTATGCAAGAAGGAAAATTTCAACTCGCAACTCGAAATTCCAAATATTCACTTCGAAACAAAAGTCAACCTCGTTCAGGAACAGTACGCCACTGGATAATTCAGTCGAATTACAACGCACCGAAATAAATGAGATAAGCGATACGCATAAAAAAATTCGACGAACAGTTCAATTCAGCCTATGCAGAGAAACAAAACATATAAAACCGCCACTCGTATTGTTATCTTAAAGAACATAAAAAGTGAAACCTGTGTGAATCTGTACGGAAAAAGTTATCCTGTGAAATAGCCGAGTTCACCCGAAGGTTCATTGGCGTAGGTAGTTTTTCACAAACGATGCCGCGTGTAGATGAACGCCACGTTTTATTGTCTGCGAGATGTTGATTATGTATATGGAAGTTAACACCTATAATTTTTCATTTTTTCATATTAAGATGCAAAGTTACTATTTTAAGTGATCAAGAAGGAGAAATAGGATTAGTTTGGAATGAAGATGTTGGTTAATATTTACAAATTGGTATCCCATGCGATTGAAAAGCCTTCGCCATATGGGAAAATTATACCACAGGCAGTTTCATTTGATTCTATCTAAGCCCGTAAACAGCTCAATTTCACTCCTACAACTACTTTTGATTAATTTATCTATGAAGGAGAACTTGTATCGAATTTGATTTTCGACATATCACTGCTTTTTCATAAGCTTTCATTTGATTTACCTCGATTTCCTTAGGGAGGGATGAGAGGGTTAAATTCCCCCTAAACCTGTTTTTCCTATATTTTGCTATGGGATTTTATAAATTGGATTTGAAAATTCTGCTTTTTCATAAGCCTTCATTTGACACTACTTTGATTTCCTTAGGGATGAGAGGGTTAAACCTAAACCTGTTTTTCGTGGATTTTGCTATGAAGGACTTCATCAAATTACGATTTCCGACAAAATCTCTGCTTTTCATAAGCTTTCATTTGACACTACTTTGATTTCCTTAGGGGATGAGAGGGTTAAATTCACCACTAAACCTTTTCGTGGATTTTAAGAAGGACTTCTTGTATCAAATTCGGATTTTCGACAAAATCTCTGCTTTTCATAAGATTTTCCACCTGATTTCCTTAGGAGGGATGAGGGTTTTCCCCTTAAACCTGTTTTTCTATATTTTGCTATGAAGGACTTCTTGTATCAAATTGGATTTTCGACAAAATCTCTGCTTTTTCATAAGTTTCATTTGATACCACCTTTTTTGGGGGATGGAGGGTTAAATTCACCCTAAACCTGTTTTTCCCATATTTTGCTATGAAGGACTTCTTGTATCAAATTCGGATTTTCGACAAAATCTCTGCTTTTTCATAAGCTTTCATTGGACACTACTTTGATTTCCTTGGAGGGATGAGAGGGTTAAATTCACCCCTAAACCTGTTTTTCGTGGATTTTGCTATGAAGGACTTCTTGTATCAAAATCGGATTATCGGCAGAATCTCTGCTTTCATAGGCTTTCATTTGACACTACTTTGATTTCCTTAGGGAGGGAATGAGATTTTCCCCTAAACCTGTTTTTTATTTTTGCTATGAAGGACTTCTTGTATCAAATTCGGATTTTCGACAAAATCTCTGCTTTTCATAAGCTTTCATTTGATACCACTCTGATTTCCTTGGGAGGGGATGGGGAAATTCACCCCTAAACCTGTTTTTCCTATATTTTGCTATGAAGGACTTCTTGTATCAAAATTTTCGACAAAATCTCTGCTTTTTCATAAGCTTTCATATGATAACCTTTTCCTTAGGAGGGATGAGAGGGTTAAATTCACCCCTAAACCTTTTTTCCTATATTTTGCTATGAAGGACTTCATCCGGTTTTCGAAAAATCTCTGCTTTTTCATAAGCTTTCATTGGACACTACTTTTTTTGGGAGGATGAGAGGGTTAAATTCACCCCTAAACCTGTTTTTCGTGGATTTTGCTATGAAGGACTTCATAAATTGTTTGACAAAATCTCTGCTTTTTCATGCCATTTCACTACTTTGATTTCCTTAGAGAGGGGAGAGGTTAAATTCACCCCTAAACCTGTTTTTCGTGGATTTTGATGAAGGACTTCTTGTATCAAATTCCGATTTCCGACAAAAGATAAGCTTTCTTTGACACTACTTTGATTTCCTTGGGAGGGGATGGGGAAAAACCAGTTTTCGTGGATTTTGCAAGAAGGACATCTTGTATCAAATTGGATTTTCGAAAATCTCTGCTTTTTCATAAGCTTTCATTTGATACCACTCTGATTTCCTTGGGGGGGAGGGTTAAATTCACCTAAACCTGTTTTCCTATTTTTGCTATGAAGGACTTCTTGTATCAAATTCGGATTTGACAAAATCTCTGCCATAAGCTTTCATTTGACACTACTTTGATTTCCTTGGAGGGGATGAGAGGGTTAAATTCACCCCTAAACCTGTTTTTCGTGGATTTTGCTATGAAGGACTTCTTGTTCAAATTCCGATTTCTGACAAAATCTCTGCTTTTTCTAAGCTTTCATTTGACACTACTTTGATTTTTAGGGAGGGGATGAGAGGTTAAATTCACCACTAAACCAGTTTTTCGTGGATTTTTGGGCATCTTGTATAAATTTTTTCGACAAAATCTCTGCTTTTTCATGCTTTCATTTGATACCACTCTGATTTCCTTGGAGGGATGAGAGGGTTAAATTCACCCCAAACCTGTTTTTCCTTATTTTGCTATGAAGGACTTCTTGTATCAAATTGGATTTCCGACAAAATCTCTGCTTTTTCAAAGCTTTCATTTGATACCACTCTGATTTCCTTAGGAGGGATGGAGGTTAAATTCACCCCCCTGTTTTTTATATTTTGCTAGAAGGACTTCTTTATCAAATTCGGATTTTCGACGAAATCTCTGCTTTTTCATAAGCTTTCCATTTGATTTCCTTGAGGGATGAGATTAAATTCACCCCAAACCTGTTTTTCAGCGAAGGACTTTTGTATCAAATTTTGAAAATCTCTGCTTTTTCATAGGCTTTCAACACTACTTTGATTTCCGGGAGGGATGAGAGGGTTAAATTCACCCCTAAGCCTTTTTCCTATATTTTGCTATGAAGGACTTCTTGTATCAAATTGATTTTCGACAAAATTTGCTTTTTCATGCTTTCATTTGATACCACTCTGATTTCCTTGGAGGGGATAGATTAAATTCCCAAACCTGTTTTTATATGTTGTATGAAGGATTTGTATCAAATTCGGATTTTCGACAAAATCTCTGCTTTTTCATAAAGATCCACTCTGATTTCCTTGGGAATGAGAGGGTTAAAACCCAAACCTTTTTCCTATATTTTGCTATGAAGGACTTCTTGTATCAAATTCTTTTCGACAAAATTCTGTTTTTCATAAGCTTTCATTGGACACTACTTTGATTTCCTTAGGGAGGGAGAGAGGGTTAAATTCACCCCTAAACCTTTTTTCGTGGATTTTGCTATGAAGGACTTCTTGTATCAAATTGCCGACAAAATCGCTGCTTTTAAGCTTTCATTTGATACTACTATGATTTCCTTGGGAGGAGATGAGAGGGTTAAATTCCTAAACCTGTTTTTCGTGTATTTTGCCAAAGAACTTCTTGTATCAAATTCGATTTCCGACAAAATTCTGCTTTTTCATGCTTTCATTTGACACTACTTTGATTTTTAGGAGGGGATGAGAGGGTTAAATTCACCACTAAACCAGTTTTTCGTGGATTTTTAAGAAGGACATCTTGTATCAAATTCAAATTCATTAATTGACGCAATTCAAGTGATATCTTCCGCACTTAGAGTCGGGTGGATGAAAATGACATTTATGAAGTGAGTTCGAAATGCTTACGTAGCGGAAAACGATTTCAAAATGAAAGAGTTCGAGTTTTGTTTCAGTAAGCTTAGGTTTGAATTACAAATTGGGGGCCCTGTTATTGAATAAAATATTTCTGAGAATGTTGAAAAGCACGGACAAAATATCAGGAGCTCCCCGCATGTACTCTAAGTCATACGATCCTAACAATGAACTTTGGGGCATACAATAAAAACTAGGGGTGTTCAAGAAGAAGGAGGAGGAGGTCAAATATCATCTGATCTTACGTACAAATTTTTAACCCTCTCATCCCCCTAAAGAGTTCAGAGTAGTATCAAATAAAAGCTAATAAAAAGCAGAGATTTTGCCGAATTTTACAAGAAGTCCTTCATTGCAAAATACACGAAAAACAGGTTCAGGGATCAATTCAACCTCTCATCCCCCTCTGAGGAGATCGGGTAGTGTCAAACGAAAGCTTATGAAAAAGCAGAAATTTTGCGAAGTTCCAAATTTGATACAAAAGTCCTTCATGAAAAAATACACGAAAACAGGTTTAGGGTGAATTTCCCTCTTCCCCTCCCTAAGTGAAAATAGTTTCAAATGAAAGCATATAAAACAAATATTTTGTCAAAACCAATTTTATACAAGAAGTTTCATAGCAAAATATAGGAAAAACAGGTTTGGGGAATTTAACCCTCTCATCCCTCCCTAAGGAAATCAGAGTGGATCAAAGAAAGCTTATGAAAACAGGTTTTGGGGAAACGAATTTGATACAAGAAGTCCTTCATAGAAAATCCACAAAAAGGTTTAGGGGTTTTAACCCTTCCCCCTAAGGAAATCGAGGTCAATGAAAGCATGAAAAACAGATTTTGTCAAAATGAATTGATACGAAGTCCTTCAAGCAAAATATAGGAAAAACAGGAGGGGTTTTAACCTCCATTCCCAAGGAAATCAGAAGGTATCAAATAAAGTCAGAAAAACAGAGTTTTTCGAAAACAATTTGAACAAAAACCCAAGAAAATATAGAAAAACAGGTTTAGGGGGTTTCCTCTCATCCCCCTAAAGAAATCAAGTGTTTGAAAGCTTATGAAAAAGCAGAGATTTGTCGAAAATGAATTTGATACAAGAAGTTTCATAGCAAAATATAGGAAAACAGGTTTAGGGGAATTTAACCCTCCCATCCCTCCCTAAGGAAATCAGAGGGTATCAAATGAAAGCGAAAAAGCAAGATTTTGTCGAAAATCCGAATTGATACAAGAAGTCCTTCATAGCAAAATATAGGAAAAACAGGTTTAGGGGTGAATTTAACCTCTCATCCCCTCCCTAAGGAAATCAAAGAGTGAAATGAAAGCCTATGAAAAAGCAGAGATTTTTGAAATCCGAATTTGATACAAAAGTCCTTCTAGCAAAATCCACGAAAACGGTTTGGGGTGAATTTAACCTCTCTCCCCCCTTCAAAGTAGTGTCCAATGAAAGCTTATGAAAAAGAGATTTTTAAAATCCGAATTTGATAAAACCTTCATAGCAAAAATGGGGTTTAGGGGTGAATTTAACCCCCTTCCCTCCCTAAGGAAATCAAAGTAGTGTCCAATGAAAGCTTATGAAAAGCAGAGATTTTGTCGAAAACGAATTTGATACAAGAAGTCCTTCATAGCAAAATTAGGAAAAAGGTTTAGGGGCCTCTCATCCCCTCCCTAAAAATCGAGTGGATCAAATGAAAGCTTATGAAAAGCAGAGATTTTGCGAAAATCCGAATTTGATACAAGAAGTCCTTCATGAAAATAAGAAAAACAGGTTTAGGGAATTTAACCCCTCCCCTCCCAAGGAAATCAAGTGGTTCAAAAAATTAGAAAAAGCAGAGATTTTGTCGAAAATCCGAATTTGATACAAGTCCTTTTAGCAAAATAAAAACGGTTTGGGGTGAATTTAACCCTCTCATCCCCCCTAAGGAAATCAAAGTAGTGTCAAATGAAAGCTTATGGCAGAGATTTTGTCGGAAATCAATTTGATACAAGAAGTCCTTCATAGCAAAATCCACGAAAACGGTTTAGGGGTGAATTTAACCTCTCATCCCCCTAAGGAAATCAAAGTGTTCAAATGAAAGCTTATGAAAAAGCAGAGATTTGCAAAATCCGAATTTGATACAAGAAGTCCTTCATGAAAAATAAAAAACAGGTTTAGGGGTGAATTTAACCCTCATCCTCCCAAGGAAATCAAATAGAAATGAAAGCTTATGAAAAGCAGAGATTTTGCGAAAATCCGATTTTGATACAAGAAGTCCTTCTGAAAAAATCACGAAAAACAGGTTTAGGGGTGAATTTAACCCTCATCCCCTCCCTAAGGAAATCAAGGTATCAAATGAAAGCTTATGAAAAAGCAGAGATTTTGTCAAAATCCGAATTTGATACAAGAAGTCCTTCATGAAAATAAGGAAAACAGGTTTAGGGGTGAATTTAACCCTCATCCCCTCCCTAAGGAAATCAAAGTAGTGTCAAATGAAAGCCTATGAAAAAGCAGAGATTTTGTCGAAATTCCGAATTTGATACAAGAAGTCCTTCATAGCAAAATTCACGAAAACGGTTTAGGGGTGAAAACCCTCATCCCTCCCTAAGAAAATCAAGTGGTTCAAATGAAAGCTTATGAAAAGCAGAGATTTTGCCAAAAACCGATTTTGATACAAGAAGTCCTTCATGAAAAAAAAAAAAAAGGTTTAGGGTGAATTTAACCCTCATCCCTCCCTAAGGAAATCAAAATGTGTCAAATGAAAGCTTATGAAAAAGCAGAGATTTTGTCGAAAATCCAATTTGATACAAGAAGTCCTTCTTAGCAAAATAGAAAAACAGGTTTAGGGTGAATTTAACCCTCTCATCCCCTCCCTAAGAAAATCAAGTGGTTCAAATGAAAGCTTATGAAAAGCAGAGATTTTGTCGGAAACGAATTGATACAAGAAGTCCTTCATGAAAAAATAAGAAAAAAGGTTTAGGGTGAATTTAACCCTCATCCCCTCCCTAAAAATCAAAGTGTGTCAAATGAAAGCTTATGAAAAGCAGAGATTTTGTCGAAAATCCGAATTTGATACAAGAAGTCCTCCATAGCAAAATCCACGAAAAACAGGTTTAGGGGTGAATTTAACCCTCTCATCCTCCCTAAGGAAATCAAAGTAGTGTCAAATGAAAGCCTATGAAAAAGAGAGATTTTGTCGAAATCCGAATTTGATACAAGAAGTCCTTCATAGCAAAATTAAGGAAAAAGGTTTAGGGTGAATTTAACCCTCTCATCCCCTCCCTAAGGAAATCAAAGTTGTGTCAAATGAAAGCTTATGAAAAAGCAGAGATTTTGTCGAAAACAATTTGATACAAGAAGTCCTTCTAGCAAAATTAAGGAAAAACAAGGGTGAATTTAACCCTCTCATCCCCTCCCTAAGGAAATCAAAGTGTGTCAAATGAAAGCCTATGAAAAGCAGAGATTTTGTCGGAAACGAATTTGATACAAGAAGTCCTTCATAGCAAAATATAGGAAAAAAGGTTTAGGGTGAATTTAACCCTCTCATCCCTCCCTAAGGAAATCAAAGTTGTGTCAAATGAAAGCTTATGAAAAAGCAGAGATTTTGTGAAAACCAATTTGATACAAGAAGTCCTCCATAGCAAAATAGAAAAAAGGTTTAGGGGTGAATTTAACCCTCTCATCCCCTCCCTAAGGAAATCAAAGTGTGTCAAATGAAAGCCTATGAAAAAGAGAGATTTTGTCGGAAATCCAATTTGATACAAGAAGTCCTTCATAGCAAATCCACGAAAACAGGTTTAAGGGGTGAATTTAACCTCTCATCCCCCCTAAGGAAATCAAAGTAGTGTCAAATGAAAGCTTATGAAAAAGCAGAGATTTGTCGAAAATCCAAATTGATACAAGAAGTCCTTCTTAGCAAAATCCACGAAAACAGGTTTAGGGGTGAATTTAACCTCTCATCCCTCCTAAGGAAATCAAAGTTGTGTCAAATGAAAGCTTATGAAAAGCAGAGATTTTGTCGAAAATCCGAATTTGATACAAGAAGTCCTTCTAGCAAAATAAAAAACAGGTTTAGGGTGAATTTAACCCTCTCATCCCCTCCCTAAGGAAATCAAAGTAGGTTCAAATGAAAGCCTATGAAAAAGCAGGATTTTTTGAAACAATTTGATACAAGGTCCTTCATAGAAAATTAAAAAATAGGTTTAGGGGTGAATTTAACCTTACCCCTTAAGGAAATCAAAGTTGTGTCAAATGAAAGCTTTAAAAGCAGGATTTTGTAAAATCCAATTTATCAAAATCCTCCATACAAAATCCACGAAAAAAGGTTTAGGGGTGTTTAACCCTCTATCCCTCCCAAGGAAACAAATATTAAATGGCCTATAAAAAGCGGATTTTGTGGAAACAATTTGATTTGAATCCTTTAGAAAATCCACGAATAACAGGTTTAAGGGGAATTTAACCTCCACCCCTCCAAAAATCAAATAGTGCAAATGCATAAAACAAGATTCTTCGAAAATGAATTTGATACAAGAAGCCTTCTTAGCAAAATCCACGAAAAACAGGTTTATTGAATTTAACCTCTCTCCCCTCCCTAAGGTCGGGTAGAATAAATAAACTTATGGCAGTGATTTAAAAAAATTAACAAGTTTCCCTTCAAGAAAATTAATCAAAAGTATTTAATAAATTACTGTTTACGGGCTTAGATAGAATAAATGAAATTCCTGTTTAAAATTTTTCAATAAGGCTTTTAACGTATAAATTTTAAATATTAAAAATTTCATTCCAAACTAATCCTTTTCTTGTATTAAAAATAACTTTGCATTTAATTAAAATAAAATTATAGGTGTTAACTTCCATATTAATAAATTCGAACAATAATTAAGGGCGTTACACACCCATCGTTTTAAAAACATAAATGAACCTTCTGAATGGTTTCAAGGTAATTTTTCCACAGACACCATAAAATGGAGGAAAAAATTAAACTCAGTCAAGCAGACAGCCCGATTGCAAATTCAAATCATACATATGATAGCCAATGAATCAATAAGCCATCAAAAATGAAATCATATAAACGAACTAATGAAAATTCGTATGATAATTTCACCGTTACTCAGGCCTCCACGTTTAGGCGACAATTTAATATCACGTTTCAACTGAGATAATTACTAGAAAAATTATTTGTAGTATTTGGAGGCCCATAGCTCTACGTTCCGGTGAGGAGTCAGGGTTAGATTTTTAATTTATATATTTTCTTTATTTGGGGCGCCACGTGATTTATAAAAAAAGCACTTCCTAAAACTAGATGGACACTCCAGAAAAAGTGAAAAGAAAATCACACGAAAATTGCAGAGTAGAATTTTCTATAATCATCAAATAACAAATGTTAACTCCAAATCGTAAGAGATCTTATAGATACGTAAGATTGAAAAATAGAAGGGAATTTTCCTAGAGTATATAAAATATATCAAATTAAAGGAGCCCTTTATAACGTTATAAATGGTTTTACAACACTCATAAAATATAATAGGGGATGTTCAACAAAATTTACCATATACATTAGTACTTGTTCAACTATGTGATATAACAGAAATAACACTTATCGAACAAATTGTGTTTCGAATTAACAATAATGCACAAGGTATAGACTCGATTCAAACTAATTCCAGTTGGATGGTAATAATTTTTTCGATACAATTATTGTGGAAGGGCAGTGAGCAGCATCCAGAATTTCAGTCATTAAAAACAATAAATGTAGTAAGATCTGACCTGAATGTTTCGAAGGTAGATAATTTCAAACAGGACGACCATCAACTTTGGATGTTGCCAAAATCCACGAACTCAGTACAACGCAAAAGGGAAAGAATAAGGTTTTATTCCTAATCCTCAGGAACAGCTCTCGGAGACGGTATTAGTAAAAAGAAAGAAAAAGAAAGAAGAGAAGGCCTTATGATGAAATACTTAGGCCCTAATGTATGATTTTCCACTAAGTATGGTTTTCGATCTGACAGAATGTCGATAAAATTACAGGCTTGGTACGGTAATAAAACACTGTAATTTCCTTTTCCAAAACTTAGATGATATCAACTTTGAAAACTTGATCCGTTAAAACGAAGATTCAAAGATAAGGTACACATATATCTCTTTCGAAGTTGAAAAACCATTCCTGAATGACATACGAAAGAATAATGTTCCGATGTCCCACACATATGTTAGCCCATCCAGAGCGCGAAAGAAAAAAAAAGTTAAAGAATCGAACTAAAACCACTATAATATTTCGCTTCTCGAGTCATATAGAGAAACATCCAGTGGCGTCGCATCAGAAACCGAACCAGTCCTCTTATTCACGAAGTTAGAGACCGCTGACACCATCCATAACTTTTGCAGCCTACAAGGTTTTGAGCTTTGGAATGCTAAAAACGAAAGAAACGCTCGGAGGTAGGTCAATTTTACATTTGGTAAGAGAGAGAGGAAAAAAAGTGAGTTCAAAATCAGTTTCATATCACTACCCCCTCTGGTCGCAACTAACAGCTCTCGTTCTTAATAGGAAAAATGTCAGGCCAGCTGACAGAAGTTTTTAGGACATTTCGTCAGCTGACTCTGCTTCAAGTACAATAAAAATGGAAGGAAATGTATTGGAGTTTCTCCCTAAATACCACAGATAAATCCTTTATGAGGATGAGGATTGCTCCAGCAGAATGAACGAACTTGACTTTGATCACCGATTACAATTTTTGCGAAACAATGGGTGATACGATAGTAATAATCTGGACCGCCATTTTTGAATATCTGCTTCTCCAATGAATGCTCTTCTTATTCGAATGGATCTATAAAAAGTCCCACAACTGTCCATATTGGTCTTATACCAACCCAAGACTAAAGAGAGATTCACACTCCGGTATCCTGAAAAGCTGAATGTCTGGAGTCCTTCGGTATCGAGGTCAGTATTTATGGCGACAATATTGTGGCAGCCCTTTTTCATGCACGGCAGTGTCAGTGGTGATAATTACTTAGACCTCTCGAAGAAAACCAATGGATTTGTAACTGTAAGCAATAGCATGGTTATTTAGGATTACGTTTAAAAAAAAATCACTGCAAAATTGGAAAATTTGTGACTACAAATCTTAAGGATGTAGTGTAGGGTATCAATATTCAACATTTTCAAAATTTTACAATTATATAGTTTTTTTATTTTGCTAGAACTGGTCTAACCTTCTTATTTCGCCCTGTATCCGCTTGACGTTGAGTTTTTAGGTCATCACATTAAGATGAAAATGTCGAGAGCTTAGTCAGCTTGACATACAACATGAAGACAAGTTGAATTTCTAAACAGTAAAGAACTGACTGCTCTCATTTTTGAGGGTATATATGAAAGATATTTCAGTATTCTCTTTATGTAATGTATGTGATTTTGATCAGAAGCATAATTTAAAATAATTTTCATTATATTTAGGTTTTTACAATAAAAGGAAAGAGATCAAAGTTACTCTAGAACTATTTCATGATTCATCTAAACGTATTTTATATTTCTGGCATACAGGTTATTTTTAGCGTTATTTGCCACTTAAATGCCATAAATGTCTCGTATCAGTAGTGTTGGAGGAATATGCAAAATGTTTTAGAATAAGGAAATATTTCTAAATAGTAGGGAAAATTTGGAATTATATAATAAGTGTATAAATTGATTGCATTTCTGTTGCGATTTGAATTTGATTGTTTGTCTTAATCAAGTTTAAAATATAAACAAATTTAAAATATTGAATTATTGTTTGGGCTATAACCATCATCTCTTGTTTTCGTTCTCTCCAACGTTTTCGAACAGACATCTTCTCAAGGCAAAATATTGACTTTTAAAAAAGCTGGAGTTCAGAAAAATTATTCAATCTTTCAGATTTGAAAACGTCAATTGACAGATTATGAGAACTTAGATAAAATTGAATTGGGACTTATCTCCAGTGGTTTGAAAGATTTCTTTAAGTTATTTCAAAGACAATCAGCGTCAAGCCAGCTAACTCAATTGATTATATGCTTGAGGATCGAGAGCGATATTCATGTTCGAAGTGTAACTTGAAAGAATCTTCAAAAAACAGATAAGTCCCAATTCAATTTTATCCCCAGTTCTCATAATCTATCGATTTGACGTTTTCAAACTGAAGGTTGAACCGTTTTTCTAATCTCAGCTTTTAAAGCTAATGGCCCATCTTAGAAACGACAGAAGATGTCTGTCATGGTAACGTTGGAAAAGAACGAAAACAAGAGATGATGGTTATAAGCCCAAACAATAATTATCTGAGATACCGTTCCATCATCAAAAATTTCTCGTCAACAAATTTAAAATACCCAGGACAAAGGAAGAGAAGAAGAAGTGAGAGAAGAAGAAGAAGAAGAAGAAGAAGAAGAGAAGAGAAGAGAAAGAAGAAAGAGAAGTAAATCAGATTATCTTTTGATAAAATGTTCCATTTTCCTTTTCCAAAATCTCAGAAATTTCTCCATATAATGGAGATTTGATGTATGAAAAACATCAGGAAAAAGAAAATGAATTTATTTGGAACAAACGAATATTAAGTTCTTGGTTCATTTTGTATAAACTGCGTAAATTCAATTCAACGAACAGAAAACTTATTTGAAACAACTACATAATAACTTACATAAAAAGGATCGAATGTGACTTTTTGCAACTCAAACACTTGAGAGCTAAAACAATGATGAAACTACATGAAATTAAAGAAAACAGAAACATCAAGAAATATCAAAAGGAAAGATAAATTTGTAATTTATATATATATATTATCAAAACGATCCCACATCTTATTTCATCAATTGATATTCATTTTCTAAATTAGTAGGAGTATTTCAATCGGATCTCATAAAATTATTCTTCGTGGAATCAAATGACCCCCTCTGAATATTTCCCAACATTACGATTTTTTATGGATTAAACAGCAACGTTGCATGATGCCCACTTGAATGAAAAAAAACAGTATACAGGTATCAACTGAAAACCAAAAGTGGAAAAAAATATATACGGATGCAAAGTGATATCATAAGTGGGCCGGACAGCAAGACATACCACTAAAAGAAGCGCCCGATATACACGGAAGAGTATACACGAGGATTTCATACCACACCGCTTTTTGGGCGGATGTCAGTTAGTTCGCCATCTGTATATATATATATCTTTTTTTGGCCAATCACCATTCTGGGCAGGCACATGTAGTTATGCTACGTGGATCACGACTATCAAAGCATTTCTCGGCTGCAGGTGAGGAACCTTCTGACTATTCTTGTAGTCCAGAGAATGACTTCCTTCTGTGCCACATTGATCAGACTCTCATCAAGTCCGAGCTGCGTAGTGTGTTGGGTCAAATGGATTTCAACAAGTCCATTGGTTGTGATGACGAGCGGAAGGATCGAAGTACAGAGTAAGTTGGTGAATTTCTTTTAGTTCAAATGCCAGGTCATGATATTTGACTATTTTCTCAGTGTAAGCTTTCTCAGCGTTGTCATCCGCTGGAACCGTGATGTCAATTATTGTTGCCGTCTTTTCTTTTTTGTTGAAGATGACAATGTCCGGCCGATTTGTGCAAGACTGACCTATCAGTGATTAGTGGATGATCCCAGTAGAGCTTCAGGTTTCATTCTCTAGAAGAGTTTGTGGTGAGTATTCGCAGATTTTTCTATGATGTTTTAAATAATCCATGTTTTATGGCAATTGCGTGGTGGTAAACTTTTGCCATGGCATTGTGACGATCAAACGTGTATTCTCTGGGAGCGAGAGTTGCACAGGAGGAAGTGACGTGCTAGATTGTTTCTACGGATTGTGAGCATTTGCGACATCTATCTGTTAGTAAGTTCTTTTTTTACTATATTTTTCAGGTAGGCTCTTGTAGAGTATCACCTGGTCTTGGATGGCTGTTAGTCTGCCTTCCGTTTCTGGGAATAGATAACCGGCTTTCAGGTACGAAATAGACTTTTCTTTGTTGATCTGATTCCATTTCAGGGCAGTGGGATATCTTCCGTGGAGAGCTTTACCGTGCCATTCCTGAGTGATTTCCTCGATGTTTTGGGTTTCAGCTGGTTCTGTTCTTGATGCCAGGTTCAGGGCTGTGATGTTGTGGTCTTCTTCGGCTATAGCTCGGTAGAAAGGTGAGTCTCTTGATTGAAAATACTCTCATCTGTTTTATTACAGTGTGATGTGTGTGTTCAATTTTCTGTGAGCCTCTTCCTCCTTCATTCCTTGGCATATTCAATCTTATAACTGATGCATGAGGTGGTGCATTCCATGCCTGGTTAGGAGTACCCTGACTTGTGTGTCTAGAGCTCTTAATTTCGTTGTTGACCATTTGACGACGCCGAAGAATAAGTAAGACAGGGCATTACCCAGGCCTTAATTGCCGTGAACATTGACTTCGCATTAAGTTTGCTTTGCAATACTTTTTAGCCTCTTAATGAACTTGGCTTTGAAGGTATGTCCTGTTTCATTTGTTTTAATTTCAAGCCCTTGTTGTATTCCCAGGTATTTGTAAGTTCCATCTGGTCCCATCCTCTGCATTTGTAAGCCCTCTTGTGTAAGCATGTCTTCTCCCTCCAGTAACTTTCCTCTCTTACATGCAGCACCCGCACACTTATCCAAGCCCATCTCCATCGTCACAGTTTCTGTGAAGGATGTCACGATTCTGAGCTGTCTTAGAAGTTAATCTTCATTTGCTGCGTACAATTTGAGGTCATCGATGTAGAGCTGATGATTGATTTTTGTGTTGTTTCTTTTCTCGAGGATGTAGCCGTATTTGGTGTTATTAAGTAATTTGCTTAGAAGTTTATTGCGAGAGCAGAACCAGAGTGTGCTTAATTTGTCTCCTTGGAAAAGCCCTTTTCTGATGTTGATTTCAGCTGTTGTATATTCACCTGTATTCGTATTCAGGTGTAATCTTGTTCTCCATATCAGCATAAGATATTTGAGGAGATTTATTATCGCTTCCGATATTCCATATAATTTTAAGGTTTTAGAAGCCATGAATGTGGTATGGAATCGAAAGCTTTCCTATAATCAATCCATGCCATGGATAAGTTACGTTGTTTCTTTTTCGCTTGTTTGGTGATGAGCGAATCAATAATTAGAAACTCCTTGCTACCCTTTGCATCTTTCAGGCATCCATTCTGTTCACGTGCTAGAATTTTGTTTTTTCCTACATGTTTCCAGATTTTTTGGGTTATCACTCCTGTCAGGATTTTATATATGACAGGTTAGCAGGTGATTGGCCTATAATTATTCGGATTATTGTTTCTCAGTCCCTTTGGAATCATGTGAGTTATGCCAAGTGTTAGGGTGTTTGGTAATTGAGATGGATTCACCAGGGCCTGCTGGAATAACTTCGTTATCTTTTTTTTTGTGTGTGGAGCTGAAGTGTTTCCACCAGTAATTATGGAGCCCATCGGGTCCCGGTGCAGACCAGTTGCTGGTTTTCTTTAATGTTGTTCTAACATCATCTTCAGTGATAGTAACCTGATCCATGACATAATTTTTGATTTATATATATATATATATTATATAATTATATATTATATATATATTTATATGCAGGGGGTGTAATGCCTTCGGGGAGTGACGACCCCGCATACCCGAGTCACCCAGCCCCTAGGTTAGCAGCCTAGGAAGCTGTAGATTAGAAGCTCCTGTCACGAGAAGCATGATACAGGGCGGTAGAGGGCAGCGGGCTGGCCCTCTTCGGAGCCGTCTGGAGGTAGAGCCTGTTGGGGTCAGCTGTGGGGCAAGCGGCGCAGCCCCCCGAGATGGCACCGTAAGCCATAGCTTTAGGAACACCAGAAGAGTCAGAAGAAGTATCAGTTTGGACGGAATTAGAAACCGTCTCGCTGAACCTCAGACAACAGATGGAAGAACACGCTGGTCGGAGGAGGAGAACATCCTCATTATGCGAGTTCATTTTATTGCTGAGGAACTACACCAGCAGAATACGGAAGAAAGAACGTATCGACAAATCTTGACCACCACATGGAATGAGATCAATCCGAGTAAACTCTCATACCCGAATCTGCTGGCGAATAGGGTCAGATGGTTATTACAGAATGAAAAGTTTTCAAGCGTAGAACTCGAGTCCATCAAAAAGAGCATGAGACCATACGCCCCAGTCCCAACTCGAGGTACTATCATCACTGAGGAGGCAAACCCCGAACAACAGGTTCAAACAACTCTTGAACATAGGAAAACGGAGAAAACTTTAAGAAGGTTCCTACAGATGTATGCAAAGGTCAACCCTCACGAGAGGCCAAGAATACCAAGACTCAAAGGATCACTGAAGACATTAGACAGTGTTAGGAGAGTAAATGAAATCATGGAAAAACTTATGCCAGAAAATCTCAACATCGATGAAGTCACCGACTATGTGTATGCCGGGGCTGCAACTGTGTGCGAGGAAAATAACGTGAGCCTAATTGTTACCAAAAGCCGAATACGAGAGAACAAAGCACCACCATGGAAGATCCGCCTGAAAAGAAAATAGAGAGTATACGATCTGAAATAGGAGTACTACATACTTACCTAAACTCCAACTCGCCATCCAGAAAAACAACTAAAAAGATCTCACGCATAGTATCAGAACACCATATAAGAGATAGAAATGGACCCTTGAAGCAAAAACTTATGGTTATATATGATACCCTGAAACAGAAAGCACAAGCATTAGGGAATAGAATAAAACGCTATAATGAAAGGGTAAAAAGGTACAAGAACAACCAGCTGTACTATAAAAACCAAAGACAGTTCTACCGACAACTAGAGGAAACAACTATAACTGAAGAGGAATTCCCGAAACCTGATAAAATGCGCACAACATGGGAAGAAATATGGAGCGACAAGGGAGAGCATGATGATGGGGCGTCTTGGATACGGGAAGCAGAAGAGGAATCAAAAAATTATGTCATGGATCAGGTTACTATCACTGAAGATGATGTTAGAACAACATTAAAGAAAACCAGCAACTGGTCTGCACCGGGACCCGATGGGCTCCATAATTACTGGTGGAAACACTTCAGCTCCACACACAAAAAGATAACGGAGTTATTCCAGCAGGCCTTGATGAATCCATCTCAATTACCAAACACCCTAACACTTGGCATAACTCACATGATTCCAAAGGGACCGAGAAACAATAATCCGAATAATTATAGGCCAATCACCTGCTTACCTGTCATATATAAAATTCTGACAGGAGTGATAACCCAAAAAATCTGGAAATATGTGGAAAAAAACAAAATTCTAGCACGTGAACAGAATGGATGCCTAAAAGATGCAAAGGGTAGCAAGGAGTTGCTAATTATTGATTCGCTCATCACCAAACAAGCGAAAAAGAAACAACGTAACATATCCATGGCATGGATTGATTATAGGAAAGCTTTCGATTCCATACCACATTCATGGCTTCTAAAAACCTTAAAATTATATGGAATATCGGAAGCGATAATAAATCTCCTCAAATATCTTATGCTGACATGGAGAACAAGACTACACCTGAATACGAATACAGGTGAATATACAACGGCTGAAATCAACATCAGAAAAGTGCTTTTCCAAGGAGACAACTTAAGCACACTCTGGTTCTGCCTCGCAATAAACTTCTTAAGCAAATTACTTAATAACACCAAATACGGCTACATCCTCGAGAAAAGAAACAACACAAAAATCAATCATCAGCTCTACATCGATGACCTCAAATTGTACGCAGCAAATGAAGATCAACTTCTAAGACAGCTCAGAATCAGTGACATTCTTCACAGAAACTGTGAAGATGGAGATGGGCTTGGATAAGTGTGCGGTGCTGTATGTGAAGAGAGGAAAGTTACTGGAGGGAGAAGACATGCTTATACAAGAGGGCTTACAAATGCAGAGGATGGGACCAGATGGAACTTACAAATACCTGGGAATACAACAAGGGCTTGAAATTAAAACAAATGAAACAAGACATACCTTCAAAGCCAAGTTCATTAAGAGGCTAAAAAAGTATTGCAAAGCAAACTTAATGCGAAGTCAATGTTCACGGCAATTAAGGCCTGGGTAATGCCCTGTCTTACTTATTCCTTCGGCGTCGTCAAATGGTCAACAACGGAATTAAGAGCTCTAGACACACAAGTCAGGGTACTCCTAACCAGGCATGGAATGCACCACCCTCATGCATCAGTTATAAGATTGTATATGCCAAGGAATGAAGGAGGAAGAGGCCTACAGAAAATTGAACACACACATCACACTGTAATAAAACAGATGAGAGAGTATTTTCAATCAAGAGACTCACCTTTCTACCGAGCTATAGCCGAAGAAGACCACAACATCACAGCCCTGAACCTGGCATCAAGAACAGAACCAGCTGAAACCCAAAACATCGAGGAAATCACTCAGGAATGGCACGGTAAAGCCCTCCACGGAAGATATCCCACTGCCCTGAAATGGAATAAGATCAACAAAGAAAAGTCTATTTCGTACCTGAAAGCCGGTTATCTATTCCCAGAAACGGAAGGCAGACTAACAGCCATCCAAGACCAGGTGATACCTACAAGAGCCTACCTGAAAAATATAGTAAAAAAGAACTTACCAACAGATAGATGTCGCAAATGCTCACAATCCGTAGAAACAATCCAGCACGTCACTTCCTCCTGTGCAACTCTCGCTCCCAGAGAATACACGGATCGTCACAATGCCATGGCAAAAGTTTACCACCAGGCAATTGCCATAAAACATGGATTATTAAAACATCATAGAAAAATTCATGAATACTCACCACAAACTCTTCTAGAGAATGAAAACCTGAAGCTCTACTGGGATCATCCACTAATCACTGATAGGTCAGTCTTGCACAACCGGCCGGACATTGTCATCTTCAACAAAAAGAAAAAGACGGCAACAATAATTGACATCACGGTTCCAGCGGATGACAACGCTGAGAAAGCTTACACTGAGAAAATAGTCAAATATCATGACCTGGCATTTGAACTAAAAGAAATTCACCAACTTACCTGTACTTCGATCCTTCCGCTCGTCATCACAACCAATGGACTTGTTGAAATCCATTTGACCCAACACACTACGCAGCTCGGACTTGATGAGAGTCTGATCAATGTGGCACAGAAGGAAGTCATTCTCTGGACTACAAGAATAGTCAGAAGGTTCCTCACCAGCAACTGAGAAATGCTTTGATCCTCGTGATCCGGCATAATCATGAGCCTGCCCAGAATGGTGATTAACAAAAAAAAAAAAAAATATATATATTTATATATATTTTATATATTGTCATATAATTCATACATATATATCGCCTCCCAGATATGGGTGGTACTGGGGAAATCAAATACCCAGGGCGGACCAAATCCGTGCTGCCTTGCACGCAGGAAAGGATCCCAAGGGCTAAAGGAAGGAAAACCTTGAAAAAAACCGAAGAACCGCAGGGTGATCTGATGATCATCGGGGAATGACGGCCCCGTGGACTGAGTCAACCATCGCTCCAGTTTAGCAGTCTGGTTCGAATGTGGAATAATATTTGCTCTCGCAAGTCGGAATAATATGCAGGGCGGCAGGGAGATGCGGGCTGTCTCTCTTCGGAGCCATCCGGAGGATCAGCTCGGTGGAGGATCAGGTGGGGCGAGCGGCGCCTGCCTCCGCTCTGGCACCGTAAGGCCACGTCCTGCACAATTAAGTGAAGATGAGCATGGTTTGGCTAATTCAATAGAACAGCCCACCTCTCATCAGCAACAACAATGGCAACAGGACAGGCGTATGCGCTGGACACATGAGGATAACTCGACGGCAATGCGCGCACACTATATAGCGATGAAGATCACAGGAGGAAAAGGAACTGATTATATGCGAACCCTCAATGAGATTTGGAATAACATGAGACCAGACCGGCGCACCTATGCACAACATATAGCAAACCGAGTCCGTTGGATCCTTGATAAGGAGAAAATAACAACGTTAGAGTTGAGGATGTTAGAGAAGTCATGCTGGCCAGAGAGAATCCTTAGAGAGGAAGTCTGTGACGATGAAACGGAGGTAACGCTGCCTAATGACGAGGCAGTGGTTAGGAGGGAAATTGAGGAAGCAAGCGTGGAGACAGAAGCCCAAGGTCATATAAAGAATTGTTTACTAGAAATCTAGACAAATACAGAGGAATGGATCCAACTAGAAGACCTAAGATTTCTAGGCTCAAACATAGTAAAAAGCTGGATGAGGATGTGAAAAGAGTAGACGCCGTCATTCCAGAAAATATCAACGATAGCTCTTCTTCTATACTACAGGTGACAGATGTAGTTTATGCGGCAGCGGTCACAGTGGCGGAACTTCAAGGCAAGATAACACCATCCAATGAACAAGTCCGACCTAATAGCGAACCACCATGGAGGACACGCCTAGAAAAAGATAAACATGTACCGAACTAAAATAGGAGCCATTCATGCTTACCTCTCTCCGCGCGGCAGCCATCCAGAAAAACTCCTGAGGACAATGAAAGTTGTAGCTAGAGAATTCAGGATTAGGTGGAACGCACCGACTTCGGTAGCAGGGTCAGGAATGCAGCAGATAACCTGAAACTGAAGGTTAAAGCTTTAGGAGCTCGACTAAGGCGTTATAATGATAGAACCAAGAGGTATAAGAACAATCGCCTGCATTACGCCAATCAGAAAGAGTTTTTCCGAGGTTTGGAGGGAAGAGGAAACCCTGAGGGTCCACTGCCTAAACGGGAGGACTTGGAGGAAGTCTGGAGGAAAATATGGGGTGAGGAAGTAGATCACGACGAAGATGCTGCATGGCTCGAAATTGTAGAGAAGCAGTCGAAGCAGGACAAGATGACGGAGGTTCGAATTGAAACATCCGATATAGCATGGGTTTTGAAATCCGCAAAAAACTGGGCCACACCGGGAGTAGACAACATCCATAATTTCTGGTGGAAGCACTTCAAAACCGTACACGTGTGCTTGGCAAATAACTTCCGATCATTTTTGAGAAGACCTGAGTTGGTGCCAGATTACCTGAGTGCCGGCATAACCTACATGCAATCGAAGGGAAATAAGTCTCAAGATCCAAAGATTATAGACCGATAACATGTCTACCAACAATGTATAAGATACTCACTGGAGTGTTAACTAAGCATATCAACAGCTTCGTGAGAACTCATAACATCTTAGCGAAAGAACAAAATGGATGTAAATCGAAAGCTATGGAGCTAAAGAGCTTTTAATATCGGATTTAATTATTACCAAGCACGCAAGGAAAAAGCTACGTAATATCTCTTTAGCATGGGTAGACTTTGACTCGGTGCCGCACTCATGGCTTCTGAAGGTTCTGGGCATGTATGGGATATCGAAGCCAGTGATTGAGCTTCTAGGAGCCTGATGAAAAGATGGCGAACCACCATCGTATTGAAATCTGGACAGAGTATTCTCAAAACTAATAACATAGAGATCAAACGAGGACTATTTCAGGGGATACATTAAGCCCATTATGGTTCTGCCTGGCGCTGAATCCCCTCAGCACATTACTCAATAATCAGAAATATGGTTATATCCTGGACAAGGAAAGAAAAATAAGAATTAACCATCAGCTCTACATGGACGATCTCAAATTATATGCAACTAATAACGAACAACTGTCAAAACTACTGGAAATTGTAGCTGCATTCAGTGAAACCATAAGAATGGAAATGGGTTTGGAAAAGTGTGCAAGACTATCTGTAAAGAGGGAAAAATCTATGAAAATGAGAGCAATATTTTGGACCAGAATATTGTCCAGAGTCTAGGCAAGGATGGAACCTACAAATATCTTGGCATAGAACAGGCCCTGGAAATAAGGGATGCTGAAATGAGAGAGACATTCAGTGGGAGACTATATCATCGTGTAAGTCAAGTGCTCAAGTCAAAGCTCAACTCAAAGGCTCTTTTTATGGTGCTGAACACGTGGGCGATGCCAATTATTGCGTACACTTTCGGGGTGCTTAGGTGGTCCGCAACTGAGTTGAGAGCACTGGATACGAGGTCCGATCGATCCTCACTAAATATGGTATGCATCACCCACATGCATCAATGGCAAGACTATACCTTCCAAGACATTGGGGAGGAAGAGGTCTGGTTAATTTGGAAACAGCTCATAATCATGCCGTGATAAAATTACGAGATTACTTCATGAAGCAGAACTTACCATACGATAAAGCCCTCAGAGCGATTGATGAGGATGCTCGCCACTGAGACTTTCGGTTTCAGCCTTTAGTCCTCCTATCTGCACTCAAACAGATCTGGAAGAAGAGGAAAGGTAAAGCCCTGCATGGCAGATACCCTAATAATCTAGAGAACACCAATGTGAATAAAAATGAGTCTTTAACTTACCTTAAGTCTGGGTATCTGTTTCCGGAAACTGAGGGAAGACTGCTCGCGATACAGGATCAGGTGATACCAACTAGATCCTACATGAAGAATATAGCTAGACAAAACCTGACTAGTGACTTATGTCGGAAGTGCAAACAGAACAGAGAACACATTCAGCATATAACATCAGGCTGCTCTATACTTGCCCCGAGGGAATATACAGATAGGCACAATCAGATGGCGAAGATCTACCACCAGGCCATAGCTCTGAGATGCAAACTCCTGAAAGAGAAAAAAACCAAACCATCTCTACTCACCTGCGGAAATTCTCGAAAACAACGCCTTCAAATTATACTGGGACACCACTATAATAACTGAGAGACAAGTGGCGAACAACAGGCCAGACATCGTCCTCTTCAAAAAACAGGAAAAGTGTTGTTACATTATTGACATCACAGTACCATCAGACGATAATATCACGAGAGCATATACTGAAAAGATCAGCAAGTACTTCGATCTCTCCTTCGGCGTGAAAGAAATGTACCAGTTGAGACAGGTATTCATTATCCCACTGGTAATATCGGTGAACGGACTCGTGGAAGAACACCTTATGCATAATACCGAGCTGTTGGAACTGGACAGCTATGTTGTATCTAGCGCTCAAAAAGAGGTGATTTTGGGAACAGTACGCATAGTGAGGCGATTTCTTCATTGCTCGTGATGGCACTTTGGTCGACCGACCCAGTGGCATCATGTACAACCCGGAATGGTGATGAACAAAAAAAAAAATATATATATATATATATATCGATGATTATTATTATGATGATTATTAAAATCAATTGGTGAACAGGTTACAGATCTTCAGTACTTACGATAGCGAGATTGATTATGAAATGATGTTCATTAAATCTTAATCTAATTAACATGAATTCAAGACCTTAAATTATGATAGCTCAAAAAATATAATAATGATTGACAATTTTGGATGTCATTTAAAGACATGAACATCGAAGTGGAATCTCGAGAGCTAGGCATATGTGATATACAATACAAGCTTTAATTTAGAATCAGATTACTTAGAATAAGAACATACGTTAGGTGTTAAAGATTTTGTTATTCACTTATATCTAAGTTTATTTTTTTATTACCATCAGAACAACAAAGATTTTTATACCTAACACTACCTTACATAGAAACCCTTACATATAATCTCAAAAAGAATACTACCACCTGATAAAATTAAAATTGCAACAAAAAATGTAAAACCAGTTAGGTCTATATTCACTTATTTGAAAGACAAAGATAAGATCTTAAATAAATCTAATGTTGTCTACAGCATTCCATGTAAGGATTGCGATCAAATATACATAGGTCAGACTTCCACCAAACTTCAACAAAGGATAACACTACACAAAAAGCAATATCAGAACTCTTAAAAACTCCTGTGCTCTTACCAATCATGTGAATTCTGAAGATCATCATCCTGATTATGAAAATATAAAAATATTAGATTCAGAACCTAATTTCAAAAAAAAAAAGAACATTTATGGAAATGGTGAGAATATCACAATATGATAACTCCATGAACTCTAGGAAAGATATTAACTCTTTTGAGCACAATGTATTCTTACTCGATTTCTATAGAAAAAACAAGAAATGTGACTAACGTTTCAAACTCAGATATAAGTGAATAACAAAATCTTTTAACACCTAACGTATGTTCTTATTCTAAGTAATCTGATTCTAAATTGAAGCTTGTATTGTATATCACATATGCCTAGCTCTCGAGATTCCACTTCGATGTTCATGTCTTTAAATGACATCCAAAAATTGTCAATCATTATTATATTTTTTTGAGCTATCATAATTTAAGGTCTTGAATTCATGTTAATTAGATTAAGATTTAATGAACATCATTTCATAATCAATCTCGCTATCGTAAGTACTGAAGATCTGTAACCTGTTCACCAATTGATTTTTAATAATTTGCAGCACTCTTGAAAAAGAAACAATTTGTTTTGAAAGCTCGAGTAAAGGATAAAAGAGTCTTCTACTTTTTATTTGACTGCTAACCCACGAGAATCATCGATATACTTTATATTCAGTCACGAATTTTCTTAAATTATATTTATATTTAGGTGACATCTTCTCTGAATTATTTTCAAGTGGAAGAGAAATGTCCTGGAAGTCGTTTCCAAACATATTGTGCTTTCAGGACTGTCCCTGAACTAAATTTTGAGTCCCGGAAGAAAACGTCAAACATAAATCATTTCCAAGACAGTCCCGGAACTATACAAATGTCTTGGATCTCATGGTTAGTAACAGGAAAAGTCTCGGAACAAGACGTTACTCAAAATAATGTTATTTTGGGAGAAACTTGTGTTTTTAAAAAACTTCTACTTTATTTGGAAACAACGATACAAGCAATGTATTACGAAGATCAACTCTATATTTTCGTACATCATTAGACGTCTCTCCTATTTATAATAATTCAGAACAATGAGAACATTGTGAAACAATGAGCATTGTTGAGAGGCGTCGCAAACAGCGCGATAACAATTAAGACGATAAGCAATATGCTGATTTAACAAAATACAACAAGGTAATATGCATTTCCTTATGGATTGATACACTGTTGCAATAATTAGAATACAGGGTGGATAATATCTAATTCCTCCCCTTTGATATAAAGTATCACCCTGTTTGGGTGTAGTTTTACATAAATCTTTTTCTTTTTAAATATTTCACAATAAAGTATACAACAATTATGAGAATTATCAAAATTAAAAATAAACTAAATTCACTAGGCTTCATCTTCCAATTTTCGATTTCTTCTAAATGGATGTCTGGAACGTTGACTTCGTTGAAGTCTTCTTTCTTGAATTTTTCTTGTTCTGAGTCTTCCTTCTTGAGGATATCCATTTTTGGTAAGATAATGTATTTTTCTTCATCTATCGTAGTAACTGGGTGAATTTCCTTTTTGATCATTACTAATTACACATTTTGATCGTAAGATTGCAGTTTTAGGGATGAAATGGTATTTCGTATGTTGTAAACACTTTTCTTTAATTTCCAAATTATTTGTGGAAAGAATATTTCCATCTTCTAATAGTTTCAGATTGGCTGTTGGGGTTACATTTCGTTTTGGGCAATTTTCCATTTGTTTTTTCAGAATATTCGTTAAGCACTCTGGGGTTTATTAAGAGAATCTTGGTAGCACAGGAAATCTTCTTCTATGGAGTGGCACTGACTCGTTGACCATTTTAATTCCTCGTTTTGTGAGAGCATATATGGTTCGGAATATGGTAGGGTTAAATTGTTTTGAGTCAAGTAGTAGAACTTGTAGAGATTGAAATTTTCCTCATAAATTGTTGGAATAGAAATTAAAAAAATATTACTTTGTTTTTGAAAATAACTTTAGTATGACATATTTGATAATAGTCTTTCAAATGATTTATTGGTATGATAGTAACATTCTGAACTAGTTCTGTGAACTTGGTATACGGCAGAATAGATTCATGTAGAACATGTAATCTCGCAAAACTTACTGCAATTTGGATTTCGTCTAGAATATTTTTTTATATCCTTTATTTCGAATATCATAAGATGCATTTGTTCGATTTCTCTAAGTGCCGGAACAATTTTTAATAAATTATAATTTTCCAATAGTTTTTTAAATTTTTCATTGTATTTATTCTTCAAATCATTCACCACTGTTGCAATTTGCTTCTGATTCCTCATTAGTATTTCCTCATTTTTCTCAATACTATTAAAATAATTTTTATATAACTCTTCATCGTCGGAATCTAAGGTTCCGAAGAGTATTTTCGATATTTTTCCTGCAACATTAATTAATCCTCTCTTAATTCTCATTTTATCATTTAGTAATTCTTCCAGACTTCTGACATTTATTAAATTTGATTCTTGATATCGGTAATGAGCCGTTTTAGAAAAACCTAATTTTTGGTCTTTTAGTTCATTGATTTCTTTTGATATTTAAGTATTAGTTTCTCAATTTTTTCTAAATCAATATGATAAATAAGCTGTATGTTTCTCTTTGTTATATAAGCTTTACCTAATAAAATTGGTAACACATTGCTTTCTAATGGTATTATATCTAAGGAAGACACAATTATTGTCTGCAATATTATAATTACGTTAGCTAGAATATTCATTTTCAACCTGAAAACAATAATAAACAATTATAATTTACCTATTTTTTCCTTTTCTTTGTTTAAGGAATTTCTAAAATTGGATTTTCCATACTATGGACAGTTATGTCACTGTGAATAATAATATTTTTATTTCTTAGTTCACTTAGATCTTTATCATTTAAATTTGGTAGTTCATTATCAGGTTCTACTAATAGATCGATACATTCTTCCAATTCGTCATCTGAGATATGATTACTTATGGAGAGTGAATCTTCTTGAATTGGATTTATTTCAACTTTTTCTATGTAATTTAAATCTTCATTAAAATTATTATTTTGTATGTAATAAATATCAACATTGATATCTGATTCTTTAAAAATGTATTTTATCATATTAAATATAATTGTCCATTCCAATTTATCTAATCCGCATGCTATCCTGGGAATAGCTAAATATTTATCATCGTTAAATTCACATAATTTTTTCAGATTAATAAGAGTTTCTGAATACCATTTCATAGGTTGGTTTATCATAATAAAATTCTTTAGTTATTAAATAGTAAATATTTCGATTTTCAATTCTTATTGATGCTACTTCACCAACAGTTTTATTTTGAGATTTTAATTTGTTTACATTTCCGAATTTACTCTTGAAGTGTGATGCAATACCTTTACTCATTTCTAAATCTTTTGATATACAATGAGCTAAAGCATATTTGTTCGGGCAACTAAAAATATTTCCTTCTTTCTCCTTAATATTAGAAGGTTTTGATAATTGATCGATTTTTAAAAATTTCTCGTAATTAACTTCATTATTTTCCTCTAACCTTATTCTGCTGAGAGCATCTGTATTTATTCGACTTCGTTTTTCTTCACGTTGGCATTTAGGATATTTATAATTTTTAGAATGAACAGGAATTTTATCCACTGTACGAATTTTATGTTTGATTTGTTTGGAAAAATTCAGTAGTTGCAATGCATCTTCATTTGTTCGTAAATTTTCAGTAATTGAGAAGCTATCTTAGGTTTTAAATGAGAAAGATCAACTGGAATCTCAGTTGGTTTTTGACACACTTGGTTTTTGAATGGAATTCTACAGTATTCATTTTCTAAAACTCCATTTTTAAAATCAATTTTCAAATTGTATTTATTGAGGAAATCAGTACCTATTAAACCATCATAATTCTTATGAAATTTATACAAAATAAAAGGATGATAATCTTCGATATTTAATTCAGAAAAAGAGGTATAAGTACTTTTCATTTGAAGTTTGTGATCTGAAGCAAGCTGTAAGAGTAGTGTTTTCTTGAAAATATTCTCCTTAAAATTGTTATAAGCAAATTTTGGATCTATTAAACAAACTGAACAACCACTATCAATTAATAATTTACATTTAGGATATTCGAATTCGACGTAAGGTAAATGATTCATGTTATCTACCGAATTATTTAGGTCAATGAATCGTTTTCTTTGTCCTCGCGAAAATTTCGATTCTTTGAATAAAAACCTTTAAAAGTTGAAGGTTGTGGATTATTATAATCAATTCTTTTATTTTCATTACTATTTTCTTCTATATTTGGCAATTCCTCGGAAATAAAGTTTGGTTGTTGTTGATTATTGAAATATCTGCGTTGAGGATAATTTTGATATTGTGTAGAATATGCAGCTCTCTTTTGAGGATAATTTCTAGTTTGTATCGACATTTTCTCCGGTGGGGTTGTATTCTATAATTTGGATCTGGTTTAAACACATTGTGTGAATTATTCGCACTGTATATTTGCTTTGTGGGCTGATTTGCGTTCTGTGATTCAAAACGATTGTAAGAATTCGAATAAAATTGTCTCGTCGTATTAATAGGTTTATTGAACTGATTGAAATGAGAGGTATTATACTGTTGCTGTGTCGGTATATTTTTGTTCCGTCGACTCCTATCTAATAACTCATATTGAGTCATATTACTGAGATAATCTTTAACAGCGTTAACTGTTTCGTCGAAAGTTAAATTGTTATTTGTTATTAAGTATGTCCTCAATTCTACGGGCGAATTCGAAAATCAATACCGTTTTACAAATTTTCAAAATATTTGATTTATACAATTGTTTCTCTGCATTTTGCATGTTATCTGCGTTAATTCTATAATTGATACGAATTTTCATCGAAATGATCCGTTCAATGAAAGCTAATAAATCCTCATTTGTTTTCTTTGTCATAAATTGTAAATTATGGATTAAAACATCCAGATTTATTTTATCTCCAAATTTGTTCATTAGAATGCTTTTAAAATATCCCATTCATCTGGAATATTGGAGGTAGAGACTTCAGCAAGTGCTCTATCTGTTAATTTTGATTTAACTACAGCAAAGCAATATCGTTTTACAACATCATGTTCTAGTCTAAACATATCAAAATAACTTTGCACATTTTTAATAAAAGAATGAAGTTCATTTTCTTCACCAGAAAACTTAGGTAATAGAAATCCAAATTTTTCTGCCATGCTCAAATCTACTCTCTCGTTTGCCATTTTAAGATTCTTATGTTTTCGTTTTTTATAAAATGAAAATGTTTAACTGAAGTAATTGTAACAATCAGAATGCTGAAGGTGCGTAAATCCAGGAACCATTAACGCACGATCGGCAAAAGGGGAACCATATATGGGACCGAGATGAAGTACAGGGGACATTCGACTCTGTGACGGATTACAGAAATCACCTTTCGTTGCGAGACATAATTATTTTCTGTTTCGAGACATCCTTGGAGAGTTATCAAATAAAGTATTGAACAATATCGGGTGTATTATTTGTGTTCACAAATTGAGTGTACTTTTAGTGTTACAAATTCAGAAGTGGGATTATTCACGGCGAAGTATGGCGAAAAATAAAAAGAGGAGTAGAAGACGGTCTTCTAGTTCGGATTCGTCATCTAGTGATTCTAGTAGTGCTCAGAGACAAATAAGGAAGTTAAAAAAATGTTAAAGAAAAGTGAAAAGTTAAGACGAGAGAAACTGTAAGTAGATATACCAGTTTAAGTGTAGATGAATCGTTGATACCCATCTTCGATGGTTCCAATGAAAATATGACTTCAGAGGATTGGGTGACAAAGGTTGATGAACTCAGTGAAATTTATAATTGGGACAATAATTTACTCATAAAGCTTACAACTTCTAGAATGAGAGGTAACGTAAGGAAATGGTATGATTCACAGAAAAAGCAGTTCAGAGGGTGGATCGACCTGAAAATGTCGTTATTGGAAACATTTCCGTGTAAAAATAGATTTGGAAAATTGTTTGTTAATGCGGCCAATTATGTCCACATGCCCAATCAGAAATTCAGTGATTATTGTTTCCAAAAGTTGTCAATGTTAAAAAGGTTAAATTTGGAAATAAGTGATGTTGATTTAATGGATTGCATTATAGAAGGCATCAGTAATGAGAATATAAAACTGGCTGCTAGGGCCGCTAATTTCAATACGGTTGGTCTGTTAGTTAACTATTTAGACAATGTAAACCAAGACGTGTTTTCAAAAAAATCTAGTAATGGTCGCAATTGCTTAGAGGTGAAAGAAAGATCGAGTAACGCCGACAAGGAAAAATCAGTCAAGTTTAAGAATCGTATCGATAGATCGTGCTTTAATTGCAGGGGGCCACACTTTGTGAAAGATTGTCCAAAGAGTGTTGTCAGATGTGATCTTTGCAAAAAGGTTGGACATAAAAAAATTGACTGTTTCCGTAAAAAGAAACAAGATTTTAAGGTAAACTCCGTAGATCTAAGAAAAAAAATTAACATGTACACGAAAGGTGTTTTAATTAATGGAGAAATGATAGATAACTGCTTAATAGACACAGGGAGCAATTGTACCCTTATAAAAAAATCGATTGCTGCAAGATTGAACATCAAAAGTATTGCGATTGATAATGCTGTATCTTTAAAAAGTTTTATGGGTAATTACATGATCTGTAAAGATGTTGGTAATGCTCATGTCAAGATTGACGAGTCGGCAGGCACTGTTAGTGCATTCATAATAAATGACGATTGTCTTTCGTATAATGTTATTGTTGGGTGTGATTATTTGAATCAACCTCAAATAGCTATGTTTAAATGTAAAGACACTTTTCGGCTCATGAATGTTTGTTCCATAGAGGCAGGTGACGGTTCACAGAACCAAATATCGTTAGATTCATTGAATTTTGGCAATGTCACAGATTTGGAAAAAATCAAGTACTTGTCCTTTTGAGAGTGTATAGGGATAGAATTTCATTTAGTCTGAAAGAGCTGGGTAAAACAGAATTGGTTGAATTTACAATAACTTGCAAGACGAGTGACCCTATTGTTTATAATCCATATCGAATGTCTGTGTATGAGAAAAAAATACTTGATACGTTGCTACAAGAGCTTTTGTGTAATAGCATAATTAGAGATTCAAAGTCAGCATATGCTAGCCCCGTCCTTTTAGTTAAAAAGAAAACGGGTGATTATCGTTTGTGTGTCGACTATCGCAAGTTAAATGCCATTACTGTCAAAGAAAAGTACCCGCTGCCATTGATCGATGATCAGATCGATATGCTGGGTGGGCATAAATATTTCGTCACCTTAGACTTGGCATCGAGTTACTATCAAGTACCAGTAAACAGAGATTCGGTTGATAAAACTGCCTTTATCACACCAACAGGCCATTATGAATTTACAAGAATGCCGTTCGGGTTAACGAACGCACCAGCTGTTTTTCAGCGATTAATAAATATGGTGCTTAAGGATTATTTGAATAAAATTGTTTTTGCCTATTTGGACGACCTTATAATTCCGGCACACAGCGTGGAACAAGCATTGTCAAGACTAAAAATTGTATTAGATGTTTTGAGGCAGGGCAATCTCACACTCAAATTAAGTAAATGCAACTTTTTCCAGTCCCAAATTGATTATTTGGGACGTGAAATAAGTTCCTCCGGAGTGAGACCTGGAAAAGATAAAACAAGGGCCGTTATGGATATGAAAGAACCAACTAATGTAAAAGAAGTTAGACAGTTTCTAGGGCTGTCTGGGTATTTTCGTAGATACATAAAAATTATGGTTTATTGGTGGAACCGCTCACAAGGTTGTTAAAAAAGGACTTTACATTCGCTTGGTCAATTGAACAACAAGAAGCATTTAATAAAGTCAAGTCAATTTTAGTGTCACGCCCTGTGTTGGCAATATTTAACCCAGAGTTGAAAACCGAATTGCACACTGACGCTAGTAGTATTGGTTTTGGTGCGATGCTTATTAAATTTAATTAAAAACGGTCACATGTTGTTGAATATTTTAGTAAGCAAACGAGCCCAGAACAACGAATGTATCATTCGTATGAACTAGAGACGTTGGCTGTGGTATTAGCGTTACAGCACTTTAGAGTCTACTTATTAGGCCTTAAGTTTGAGATTGTTACGGACTGCAGTGCGTTACGCGAGACGTTCACGAAACGAGATATGATACCACGAGTTGGACGGTGGTGGCTTCAGGTACAAGATTACGACTTCTCCGTCACTCATCGAGCAGGGACGGCAATGGGACATGTAGACGCCCTTAGTCGAAACCCGATACACGATTATCTTCACGTGACAATGATTGATGTGACTGAATCCGACTGGATATTAGTAGCTCAAATGCAAGATGAACAACTTAGAATTATTCGTACAGTTTTGAAGGAAGGAACTGTTAATAGGTCAACTAAACAGTATTTCGATAAATATGAGTTACGTGATGAAAAAGTATATAAAAAGATGCAAGAGGGCAGACCTTTGTGGGTGGTACCTAGATCATGTAGGTGGCAAATCTGTAGGTTGTGTCACGATGAAGGAGGTCATTTTGGATTCGAGAAAACCGTGAAAAAATTGTTGAAAATTACTGGTTTCCCCAACTACGGAAATATGTAAAAATATATGGAGTCGTGTCTCTCTTGTCTCTATTACAAAAAAACAGTGGCAAAAAGGAGGGTATTTGCACCCTATTGAAAAGATTCCTGTTCCTTTTCACACAGTCCATGTAGATCATCTGGGACCCTTCATTAAAAGCAAGAAACGTAATCAGTATCTTTTAGTTGTTGTTGACGGATTTACAAAGTTTTGTTTTATCGAAGCAGTAAAAGATGTAACTGTGAAACCAGTAATTGCCGCTTTGACTAACGTTATGTTCGTTTTTGGAGCACCAACCAGAATTGTGTCGGACAGAGGTTCAGCGTTCACCTCATCGACATTCAAGGGGTTTTGTGAAACCTATGGTGTAAAACATATATTAAACGCAGTAGCCACGCCAAGGGCGAATGGACAGTGCGAAAGGTATAACCGTACAATATTAAATGCATTGGCATGTAGTGCTACTGGCGTTAACGAAGATCGGTGGGATACCGTTGTCAAAAAGATTCAGAGTTCTTTGAATATGACTTTCAATACAGCAATCGGTACAACACCTCTGGAAGCTTTGGCAGGTTACAAAGGGAAAAATGTGGCCGAGGCTCAGATCCTAAATACTGTTCAGGAGGAACTAGAGCGAGCAAATCTAAATGAGTTGAGAGAAAATATCTCAAAAAAATTAACCGATGATCAGAGAAAGCAAAAGGAGAGGTTTGACAAATCAAGAAAAATGCCCAGATTGTACAAAGAAGGTGAAGTTGTAATGGTCTTAAGGACAGATTCACCTTCTACAGGGGCGAGTAGAAAGTTGTTGGCAAAGTTCAAAGGGCCATTCAAGGTGACCAAAGTGCTACTTAATGACAGGTACGAGGTTCAAGATATAAGAGAGAACTATCGTAAAATGAAGACGGTTGTTCCTGTAGAGAAAATGAAACCATGGATTATATTGAAAGGTAAGAATCCATGTTTTGAAGATAAAAACAAAAAGATAGTGCATTATGGGGTCGATAGTGAGTCATGTAAAATGGATGATACTATAAAAGCATCAGGTTTGCATGATAGGCACTGACCTGCGATGATCAAATAGTGGGTCATGTAAAATGGATGTACATTATGAAAGCATCAGGTTTACATGATACGCACTGATCAACGTAGTCCCATAATGGATCATGTAAAATGGATGATACTATAAAAGCATCAGGTTTACATGATAGGCACTGACCTGCGATGATCAAATAGTGGGTCATGTAAAATGGATGTACATTATGAAAGCATCAGGTTTACATGATACGCACTGATCAACGTAGTCCCATAATGGATCATGTAAAATGGATGATACTATAAAAGCATCAGGTTTACATGATAGGCACTGACCTGCGATGATCAAATAGTGGGTCATGTAAAATGGATGTACTCTATAAAAGCATCAGGTTTACATGATACGCACTGATCAACATAATCGCATAATGGGTCAAGTTTTACAAGATAATCATTGAGCTACGATGATCAAATAGTGGGTCATGTAAAATGGTTGTACACTGTGAAAGCATCAGGTTTACATGATAGGCACTGATCAAAGTAGCCAAATGATGGCCATGTGAGATGAACACGTATTACAAAAAGATAAGGCGAAAACATAATGGTATAATCTTTAAAGATATTATATCTCCTTTGTTTCAGATGATGACATGCTTGGATCTGCGGACAGATCTTCATAGGATGGCCGAATGTAACAATCAGAATGCTGAAGGTGCGTAAATCCAGGAACCATTAACGCACGATCGGCAAAAGGGGGAACCATATATGGGACCGAGATGAAGTACAGGGGACATTCAACTCTGTGACGGATTACAGAAATCACCTTTCGTTGCGAGACATAATTATTTTCTGTTTCGAGACATCCTTGGAGAGTTATCAAATAAAGTATTGAACAATATCGGGGTGTATTATTTCTGTTCACAAATTGAGTGTACTTTTAGTGTTACATAATTGTGAATATTTTTTATCAATACTTCTGAGAATAACTATTTTTGAATTTCACGTTTCGGTTTTTTCTTATAAGAAACCTAGGAAAAACTTTGTGATAATTCAAATTATTGAATTGTAAATGTTAAAATTAACAATCGGTTTTTACAAGAAACCAAGAAAAACTCCTACAAGTTTTACGCTCAAAACTAGAAAAAGATTGATAATTTTTGGGCCAGAATTATTGGAAACTGGGGAAAAATAGAAAGGAATCTCTCACTTACGCAAATTTCCAATGTAGATCTTGGAGTCGTTGAAGGCGCTACTCGACAATCGGACTTCCTGCTTCTCCTCGTGAATTCTCTTGTGCTGAATGGTTGAAACCAACAGTTTTAGACTCTCTGGGTGGACCTCGGTATTTTTACACTGTCAGGAACACACGCAGGTTTTCTTAAAACTCGCACAATCCCAGACCTCGTCGACAATAATGTTATTTTGGGAGAAACTTGTGTTTTTAAAAAAACTTCTACTTTATTTGGAAACAACGATACAAGCAATGTATTACGTGAAGATCAACTCTATATTTTTCGTACATCATTAGACGTCTCTCCTATTTATAATAATTAAGAACAATGAGAACATTGTGAAACAATGAGCATTGTTGAGAGGCGTCGCAAACAGCGCGATAACAATTAAGACGATAAGCAATATTATGCTGATTTAACAAAATACAACAAGGTAATATGCATTTCCTTATGGATTGATACACTGTTGCAATAATTAGAATACAGGGTGGATAATATCTAATTATATATATATATATATATATGCAAAGTGATATCATATTTGGGCCGGACGGCAAGACATACCGCAAAAGAAGCGCCCAGTATATAGTATATAGTATAGTCAAGATGTCAAGCCAGAAGGTGGTTAATGGAGCGCTGTGCGGTTATTGCCACAGAAATGCTGTAAAATCGGTGAAGTGTGAGACTTGTTTCAGAATATTTCATCCTGGTTGCACTACTCGGCTGAAGAACATTAAAATTGTGAGTGAATCATCCATTATTTGCTGTATGGAGAAAAATCAATCCGGTGAAGAATTGGTGGACAACGCGACGATTATGGAGTCCGGTGAGGTTCATTTCAATCCGGTAAATAAGCTACAAATTACTGATCAGACAACTCAAATTGAATTTTTGATTAGAATTATCAAAGAACTCGAAGAAAAAAATCAATTAATGAATGATAACAATACATTATTAGTTTACAAAATCTCAATGTTGGAGAAGGAAATATTATCTCAAGGAAATAAGATAACAGTTTTAGAAAAAAAATCAAAACAATCATAAAGATATTTCAAGGGCATCGAAATCTTCCAAAGAAGCAGTTACCGATATTCCGAGACCATCAAGCGATCATAACATAAATAAATCGCTGGACAGGGTTATGAATCAGAATAATTCTGTGGTTGTGACACATCCTTTGGAGATTGCGCAAAGAAAGAAAATGGAGGACGTCATCGGGCTTGGTAAATATGACAATGACAGCAGCAGAGAAAACATAAACATCGAGAAAGACGGTAAAGTTTACAAGATATCACATAATGATGTGAGTAATGAAGGAGAATGGAAATTAATTCAGAACAGAAGAAGAAGAAATTTTAAACCAACTAGATTTGGTACAAATAAGGTGCCAGAGGGTGTTTCCAATAAAGGTTTTGTTGGTGAAGAAAAAAAAGCATGGTTTTTCATAGGCCGTGTCAAGGCCCATGTTACAGAACAAATAATTGAAAGATACATAAAAGAGAAGTCAGGCTTCGAAAATGAGGAAGTGGAAATCAAGGAATTACAATTTGAACATAAGAAGGGTGACCTCAAGAGTTTTTTAGTGAAGGTTCCCATGAAAAGAAAGGATGAGTTATATAAGACTGAATTTTGGCCAGAGAATGTTGTCATAAAAAGATTTAATTTACAGGCATACAGAAAAAATTGCGCTGCTGCTGATTTTTTATGAAAAAGTCTCATACTCAAGTACCTCAGACAATCAGTACTAATCAAAGTATAGTAGCGAATAATTATAGCTTAATTCATCAAAATCTGCAATCGATGGGAAATAGTATTGATTGCTTTCAGCATTTTCTGTCAACTCAACAGAATTGTAAAATTGTTTGTGTGACAGAACACTGGAAAAGCGAAGATGAATTAGTACCAAGGTTAAATAACTTCAACCTTATTTCATGGGTATGTAGGCCAAAAGGAAAACATGGTGGGACAGCGATATACATCCAGGAGGATGTAAGGTGCTCAAGGAGAAGAAAATTGGAAGAGTTCTCCATCATTGGTCAATTTGAGTGTGCGGCTGTTGAATTGTGGTTGGGCAATAAGTGCTTCATTGTGCTGGCAGTGTATAGACCAAGCAGTGCGAATAGTGATGTGGATGTGTTTCTGGCACGACTAGAAGAAGTTCTCATTTTAGTGACTGATGAAAATAAATGTATTATGGTAGCTGGAGATTTTAATATTGACCTTCTAGTAGATACGAGTAAGAAGTTCGAGTTTCTCACTTTATTAAGATTGTTTCAACTTTTTCCAACTATAAATGAACCCACAAGGGTTACACACTGTACAAGTACCTGCTTAGACAACATATTTGTTGATTTTGATGGTAATGAAGAGGTAGTCAAGACCACTGTGTCAGATCATTTTGGTCAAAAATTTTGTTTCAATATAAGCTTAGAGCAAAATAACAACAATAAATTTGTTTATCGTAGATTTTACAGTGATGAGGGTAAAATAAATTTCCGACGTGATTTGCTACAGGAAGACTGGCGGTCGGTTTTTTCGGCCGATGAGTCAGATGTTGATTCTCAATGGGAGGCCTTCATGAGATCCTTTTCATATATTTTTGAAAAACATTTTCCCTTGAAATTGTTCAAATTCCAAAAAGGAAATTAAAGACCTGTTATGATACCAAAGAAGTCAGGAAAGTAAATTCAAATTGGACATTTTGCTAACATTGAAATCATGTGATAAATCTTTTAAAGCCTTATATGATACTGAAAAGCGTAATTATGATCAACTTTTACTTACTGCTAGGGCTAATTATTATAATACGAAAATTCAATCATCTGAAAATAAGAGTAAAACTATGTGGTCTATTTGTAAGGATATTAGAGGTGTGGAATATAAGAGTGCTATTGATGTTTTCAGTGAAGGTTCTTATGATGTGGCTGAAGAATACAACAATTTCCTTGTTGAGAAAGTTCCCGTTTTGTTAGGGGGTTTGGAAGATAAGGCTTTTTCTTGTTGTTTACCGAGCAACCCTAGATCAATTAATTTACAGCCAACAAGTCCTGATGAAATAGTTGAAATAATAAAAAAAATAAAAAATAAGTACTGTAGTGGTGATGACGGAATACCAGTCAATATTATGAAAAATTGTGCTGATGAGATAAAGTTTGTCATTTCATACGTAATAAACAACTCACTCAAATTTGGAATTTTTCCCAAACAGCTTAAACTAGCATTGATAAAACCTATTTACAAAAAAGGGGATGAAACATCTTTTGAAAGCTACAGGCCCATCAGTATATTGTCCAGTTTCTCCAAAATATTTGAGCACGTAATGCGTGAGAGAATCTCAGTTTTTATGAATGAGTGCAGTTTATTTAATAATTCTCAGCATGGCTATTTGGAAGGTCGATCAGTTCAAACTGCTTTATATCAGTTCACGGAAAGGATAATAGCGCTTTTGGAGGATGATAAACTTGGCTTAGGTTTGTTCGTTGATCTGGCGAGTGCGTATGACTGTTTGTCTAGGCATTTTTTATTGGAAAAACTTGAAAAACTGGGAATCAGAGGTAATGCGAAGGAGTGGATAGCTTCATACTTATCAGGGCGTTTACAGAGAGTTGCTATTAATAAAAATGGAAAAAGTGTTAAATCAGATATTATTGAAACAGTATTTGGGATTCCTCAGGGAAGTGTTCTAGGTCCCATACTTTTCATTGTTTTTATTGTTGATATATGTGATGGAATTGAGGAAATGATTAGATTGTTGACTTCTTTTGTTGATGACACGAATGTAATAATTAGAGGAGATAGTTTCCATGAAATCAAAGAAAGAGCACTCTCAATATATGATACATTGAAGTCTTGGTTTACCAAGAACAAGTTAGTTGTGAACGAAAAGAAGACAGCGGCTGTATTGTTTAGCACTAATAGATCACAGAAAGCAAGGGAAGATGTTATACACCTAGTCGATTGCAATATCAAAATTGAGGAATCAGTTAAGTTTTGGGAGTTTATCTTGATAAATTCCTGAAATGGTCGTGTCATATAGACCACCTCTCGAAAAAGCTGTGCAGCGTTGGATTTGCCATTAGAACGATGTTAAAATATTTGAATGTGAACAATTTGAAAACTATATATTTTGCAAATTTTGAATGCCGGTTGAGATATGGTATTATTTTGTGGGGATCGAGCTCTGAAGTAGTTAAGCTCTTTGTTTTACAGAAGAGAGTTTTGAGGTACATATTCAAGATGACTTCAATTCAATCATATAGGGGATTATTCAGGAAAAATAATTTGTTAACAATTTACGGAATATATATCTTTGAATGTTTGATATTTTTCTTCAAGAACAAACTTATATTTTCAGTTCACACAAGTGAAAATGATTATCCTTTGAGATCGCATAATTTACTTTATCCTGTACATAGGTTGTCCATGTCTGAAAGGCATCCGTCTTATATGTGTATCAAATTGTATAATAGCCTACCAAATAGGATTAAACTTTTGAATAATTTTAAGATTTTTAAAAATAGTGTTAGGGAATATCTGGTTGATATGGAACCATATTCCTTGAAGGATTGTTTAAAATGATTTGGTTACTTTGGTTTGGACACTGTTCCTTTTATGTGTAAGTTCTTGTACATAATATGGAATAAAGATTATTATTATTATTATTATTATACACGAGGATTTTTTTTAAGCGGATGTCAGTTAGTGCGCCATCTGTATATATATATATATATATATATATATATATATATATCTAGGTTCATCGCGTACTACGCCTCCCGGTTCCCAATCTCCAGTCCCTTCGAACCACGTTCTTTTAGGCCTCCTCTATACGTCTTTCTGGTCGAGTCTATTCAAGTAGCATTTTTGGTAGATGTTATAATCATAACAATACACATCAAGATCAGGGCCTGTTATCCATAACCGTTTCACAAGGTATAAAAACCATGATGAAAAAGGTCTACCGAACATTACCACCATAATGCAGGGGTTACCTAATAACAACACTCCAAACGGATGGAATGGGTAACACACCTTTACGCCTGTTTGAAGGACACCTTTAATTTACTAACATCCACACAAAAAAAAACAGAAATAACTTTCTACATTCGGAGACGAATAAAAGCATTCATAACATAAGTAATCTCATTCAGGATTGACTGAATGAAAATGTTTTAATTGGTAGTTCAATCAAAACTGCAGCCGAAAATTCAAACAAAACTTTGTTTTTGATGTACCACTTCCAACTATTCAATCAGAAAAAAGTAAGAATGTTCAGTTCTATAAACCTGCTGATTTATTCAATGTTGGTACACCAAGAAAGTGTTTTCCTCAGAATTCAAAATAATATACCGAAAATTATAGAATTCTCGAGAATCCACCCATATATGACAAAAAGAAATAAAGAAGAACTGGTTACGAAAATTTCAATCCTACTAGCACATGATATAATAAATATTCATTGGGGAATAATTTTCCAAATAAACCAATTGAAAATCATATTTTTATACATACTCAGGATATAGAATCAATTGTTTGCAATGTAATCATATCAATGCAAATATTGAATTGTTTACTGAATACCAGGGTAGTATTTTGCTTTATTTTAAGGAAAGCAAGGAAATACATGCAACAAATCGAATGTCATTTCAACAACGTGAATATTGATTTCGACCAATTCAAATATTCGTGTTGAAGCAAAATTCAGTAGTGACGCTTGCATCCTCCAATTCCAGAATTATCAATCATTCAAAACATCTTCTTTGTACAATTTTGGAGCGAAGAATAACGTGAAAAATTGCAAATGTTCAAATACTATAATTCATTCCTTTTCGTAAATCATTTTTTTAAATGTATGTCTTTGATTAAGCATTTATCACCGCCATATTCCAAACAATAATCCATTAAAAAGTGTTCTAGGTCCCATACTTTTCATTGTTTTTATTGTTGATATATGTGATGGAATTGAGGAAATGATTAGATTGTTGACTTCTTTTGTTGATGACACGAATGTAATAATTAGAGGAGATAGTTTCCATGAAATCAAAGAAAGAGCACTCTCAATATATGATACATTGAAGTCTTGGTTTACCAAGAACAAGTTAGTTGTGAACGAAAAGAAGACAGCGGCTGTATTGTTTAGCACTAATAGATCACAGAAAGCAAGGGAAGATGTTATACACCTAGTCGATTGCAATATCAAAATTGAGGAATCAGTTAAGTTTTTGGGAGTTTATCTTGATAAATTCCTGAAATGGTCGTGTCATATAGACCACCTCTCGAAAAAGCTGTGCAGCGTTGGATTTGCCATTAGAACGATGTTAAAATATTTGAATGTGAACAATTTGAAAACTATATATTTTGCAAATTTTGAATGCCGGTTGAGATATGGTATTATTTTGTGGGGATCGAGCTCTGAAGTAGTTAAGCTCTTTGTTTTACAGAAGAGAGTTTTGAGGTACATATTCAAGATGACTTCAATTCAATCATATAGGGATTATTCAGGAAAAATAATTTGTTAACAATTTACGGAATATATATCTTTGAATGTTTGATATTTTTCTTCAAGAACAAACTTATATTTTCAGTTCACACAAGTGAAAGTGATTATCCTTTGAGATCGCATAATTTACTTTATCCTGTACATAGGTTGTCCATGTCTGAAAGGCATCCGTCTTATATGTGTATCAAATTGTATAATAGCCTACCAAATAGGATTAAACTTTTGAATAATTTTAAGATTTTTAAAAATAGTGTTAGGGAATATCTGGTTGATATGGAACCATATTCCTTGAAGGATTGTTTAAAATGATTTGGTTACTTTGGTTTGGACACTGTTCCTTTTATGTGTAAGTTCTTGTACATAATATGGAATAAAGATTATTATTATTATTATTATTATACACGAGGATTTTTTTTGGGCGGATGTCAGTTAGTGCGCCATCTGTATATATATATATATATATATATATATATATATATATATATATATATATATATATACATCCCGCTATATTTAGGTCCTCATCCTAAAACGCAGACATATATCCTCCACCAGAAAGAAAGCGTATAGGCAGAATATTCTCAAAGTATATTACATAATTTGATGTCCTTAATACGAATCCAACGAAATATCAGTGACTTTTTTTATTCATTTTCCTTCAGAATTCCTATCCATAGGTCAACCATTCAAACTACAGTATGTAGGTCCACCTCGAGTATACTTCCATTACTACACTGCAAACTGCTGGTCCTCCGGAGGGTAAATATTATCCACCTTACAGTGGTTAGGTCAACCGACATGGTTGCCATCTTTTCAATCATATGATGTTGTGATCACGACAATTTGGCGCGCTATTTTATCGTTATTCTACGTTTCGGCTCTTGATAGTCGCCCTATAAACATCATTCAGTTAACTATGGTCAGTGTATGGTGCAGCTCTGAAAGATTCCAAGTAGGAAATTACTTTCAAATGTTGTTAAATGTTTTATGCAGATTTGAGTTATGAAGAAACATCGTGAAATATGGTACCAGGTTACATTTTTGGTTACATTGTTTCTAGTGAAACAGCGAGCTATCGTTTTGTCCAAATGTCTTTAATTTTCGAATATCGAGTTGAAAATATTCTCAATCGATTGGGTTTGACTTCCTTATGAAGAATCCATGATAAAATTTGAGTGTTCCTGGTCCTCCGGCCGGTCGCGTACTTTCTATCTTCCGAACGAAGGGACCTAGAGTTTTTATATTTTCAGAATAGGTTGATTTTCTAAATATCTCGGTTGAGTTCGTTGAAATTTGGTTCATGTAATAATTCCTTGAATATTCCTCTAATCAATTTCAAACTCAAAAATGTTTACATAACGTTGGCAGAAAGGAGTGTGTTGAGTTTCGAAGGAATCGGCTCGATAGAACATTTTTTAAAAATCCCAAAATATTTTTCTCAATACTCGTTACCTCATCAGTTATTAGTCAGAACAGACAACAAAATTTTGGGTTTTATGAACAAAATAGGTACTTAGCATATGTTGAAGTTTCATCATCATAGCGTTCAATTTCCAGAAGATATAAGAGATTTTCTAAAAATGATGTTACAGATTATATTTCTCCATGAATTCACACCACTGTGATCATCTATAAGTATCTGTGATGGTAGTATTAATTTTAAGCTAAGTTTTTATAATGAGTGAAGTTATTAATTGTCCACTGAGAATTTAAATTTCTACTTTGCCAGAGCAAGGGTAAATATACGAACTCAAGCCCCTGCTACCGAAATACTAACTTCACTTTCAAGTGGTGCACATTTATCCAAAAACGAGGCTCTGCCGTGAACAAACCCAAGAGCTCATGAAGGGAGTATAAGTAATAAGACTCCAGGCTACCCAAGGCCTGACAAGAGGCTCATCGTCGCAGACCTTCTGTGCCATGGATAAACCAAATGTCACGCCTGTAGCCAATGCTGCGGGAAGGGCGTGCTTCTTTGGCTATATCAATCAGACGTAGAAACCCTTCAGCACTAATTTCGAATGTTCAGAATGTGGCAAAGCTCTTTTCAGTCATCGTAGGACCCATCACAGGTGATTATGAACGTTTCGTTAAAACCATGTACCCAACAGCTACAGTGAAGTGTCTTTTTCCACCAAAATTTACCTTGATGAGAGTTATACAGAAAGCAATATCTAAGAGGAACCGTAGAATGGAGGAAGAGAGCTGATAGGCAGATTTGAAGGCGAGAGTGCTACGCCGCAGGAAGATGCAAGAAGTTTGGCAGCAAATAAAGAAGAGTTGAAAAATATTTCCAGTTACAAATAATAATAGATTATTGGTTATTTATTGAATGAAAAATTCAGTTCGAGAGTGAGGTTCGAACCCGGAAGAGTGGGAAAATATTAAAATTCGATAGAAATGACGTACTGTCAAAAACAATCTACTTCAATAAACGGTTTCAACTGATATTTTTCACCTCTATTTCAATATGAAAAGCGCCAACCTATTGTCACTCTGATCCCCATCCCAATATCTAAATCACTGATAAATCACTGGAACTTGAATTGATTGAAAATTGTTGACACTTGAAGCCAATAGCTCTCGTCCAAAAGGCAATCAGAAATCACATGAACCAAGACAAATTTTTCAACTTCGAATATCATTTGAATGCCACATGCACTGACGTGGAGTCCCACTCGTTCATTAGATGATCAGCATACTATTGAATTGGGAGTTGTGAACTCTTTTTGAAGTGAAAACTTCTTTAGGCACGTTTATGTTTATAAATGATTTGCCGGATTATGTTCTTGCTCATTTGATCATACTTTTCGCGGATGATTCATCATTTTTGGTAACTGCGGGAGCTTTGGGGAGCTTGAGGACCTGATAGCCCTACTACTTCAAACGTTTACCACTTGGTGGCGTAGGAATAATTTGATTGTTAACACAGAAAAAAATAGTATGCATTCACTTCAAACTGACAAATTTCGGTAGAAAACGATCTGTCTTCACTTGTGAAAACTCGTCAGTAACTACAAGTGGCTCCCTAGATTTCTTGGAGTACAAATTGACGAATACTTACGATGGAACCACCATATTGATTCGGTTTGTAAATAACTGAACAACTCATATTTTGCCATAAATAAGATCAAAAATTTGTTTTCCCTGCATTCACTCTTGAATGTGTATTATTGTATAGCTTATCCACACATGGCATATAATGTTCTTATCTGGGGAGGATCTACCGAACTGGAAAGGGTGTTGATTTGTCAAAAGAGGATAATCCCAGTAATTTTCAATTTGTCACATTTACCTTCTTGTCGACCATATTATATAGCAAATAATATTCTGACATGTCATGTATTTATACAGGGCGTTCCTAAATTGAACGTACAAACGAAAAGGGAAGATTCCTTAAGTGAGTTTAAGAAAAAAAGTCCCATGAACATGGGGTCGCAAACGTTTCGTTTTCGAGATACAGAGTGTTGAAGTTTGAATTTTATTCAATTTTTTTCTCATAGTATTTACACTTCACGAGATATTCAATTGAAATTTGGCATACATATTACATTTGAGAGTTCTCACTACGTGACATGGCAATTTCGATAGAAGATCTACAGGGTGAAATCTTTTCTGGAACACTGCCACCTGTTCTTCTGCAGAACTTTTTTTTTGTGAAAAACTGTTAACTTTAAAAGATGTGAATAGAAGCTTTGTTCTTATACTAAACTTTTCGGTTTCATTTAGTTTTGTCGTATCTACCAACGATTTTGAGAAAAAAAATGTTGAACGATTCCATCGAAATTCTCGTAACTATGATTGGTAGGCCAGTTTGTAGTCTGTGGCGAATGAATTCAGTGCCAGTTTTGACACATCAAATTATTGAGCGTTTGTTTTTTTTTAAAGTGAAGGTGGTTGCATTTGTAGCTATTTATTTTTTTGAATGTAGTTAGACTACTATTTTCATTACGACTTTTATGACTGTTACAACAATAATTTGATCAGAAATTAGAACCTTTACACATTTCAATACCAAAACATGCCGAATTTCACGAATTCCGAAATGACTGATATGCATTTCATGTATGGTTTTGCAAATGGAAATGCAAGAGAAGCTAGGCGTCTTTACATGGAACGCTATCCCAATAGAGTGATACCAAATCATCGAATGTTCTCTGATATTCATAGGCGTCTTTCAGAAGCTGGATCTTTTTCCACGGAAAGAATTAATGCTGGGAGACCACGCAGTGTGAGAACACCACAACTCGAGGCAGTTATGAACGAAATAGAACAACATCCAAGAACTAGTACAAGAAAAATTGGTGCACTTTTGAATGCACGTCATCAAGTTGTTTGGCGGATCTTGCTGGATTCTCTGCTATATCCTTATCACATTCAGAGGGTGCAAGCTCTTCTGCCTCGAGATTTTCATCCGAGGGTTAGTTTTTGTCAGTGGTACGTCAGTAGACTATTCATAAATCCTTATTTTGATTGCCAAATTCTTTTCACTGATGAAGCCTGTTTCTCAAGGACTTCAATTATCAATTTTCATAATGAATACGTATGAGCTGAGGAGAATCCGCATGGATAAGTAGAAACCCTTTTTCAAGAGCAATTTTCACAAAATGTGTGGGGTGGTAATATTGGTGATGATTTGATTGGTCCTTTCTTCTTGCCAGGTCGACTAACAGGTCAATCAAAAAGACATTTTTTAGAAAACGATTTGGCCTTGTTATTGGAAGATACCTCTTATGCTACGACGAGAAATGTGGTTCATGCATGACGGTGCTCCTGCTCATTTTTCAATTTTGGCAAGAAAGTATTTGGACGAAAATTATGAAAACAGGTGGATTGGACGGGGTAGTCCTCAGTCATGGCCCGCCAGATCCCCAGACTTAAATGTTTAGATTACTTTTTATGGGGCCACCTGAAATCTCTACTATACTCGACACTTGTGAACACCGTAGAAGAACTGAGAAAATAGGCGCATTTGATACAGTTAGGAATATTCCGGGAGTGTTTGAAAGAGTTCGGTCGTCTATGAGACGAAGATCAGAAACTTGTATAACAGTTGGGAGAGGACATTTTCAACAATTGCTGTAGTTCAGTCTTTTGCGGTTACTTGATGAGGTGTCTTGTTATGATTTTTTTTAGTTTTACGTTTCCTGTTGTAATACATTTCTTGTGTTGATTATACGAGTTTATCGAATCTTTATGAATCATCGATACAGATCAGGAAAATTTCCATAAAAACTGACACTGAATTCATTGACCACAGCTTACAAACTGACCTTTCGATCATAATTTGGATTTTCACGAGGATTTCGAGAGAATCGATCAAAAATTTTTTCGAAATCGTTGGTAGATACGACAAAACTACATGAGACCGAAAAGTTTAGTATAAGAACAAAGCTTCTTTCAACATTTTTTCAAATTAACAGTTGCTCACCAAAAAAGTTCTGCAGAAGAACAGGTGGCAGTGTTCCAGAATAAATATCACCCTGTAGATTATCTATCGAAATTGCAATCTCACGTGGTGAGAACTCTCAAATGTAATATCTATGCCAAATTTCAGTTGAATATCTCGTGAAGTGTAGATACTATGAGAAAAAAACTTGAAAAAAAATTCAAACTTCAACACTCTGTATCTCGAAAACGAAACGTTTGCGACCCCATGTTTATGGGACTCTTTTTTTCTTAAAAGCACTTAAGGAATCTCCCTTTTCGTTTGTACGTTCAATTTATGAACACCCTGTATATATAAGTATCTCCTTTATGTTAAGAATAATGAAAGCTTTATGCACAAATTATCGAGTCGTCATCATTATTCTACAAGACATAACAGTGTTTCGGAAGTGCCATGCAAAATCTAAATAAGAGCGCTCTCCTTTATATCAGAGCATACGTCTTTTCAATCATCTTCCAACAAAAATTAAGATATTGGGTGAACTTCATTTCAAGAAGGCAATAAAGCACCTATTGTATGATGGATGTTAAAATTCGGTGGCGGAATTCACGAATGACGCCATGTTGGATTTGTGATATGAGATTATTTTATCTGTATCTCTTTATACCTTGGTTTGCCGATCTGTCCTATACTTTTGTAGTCTTAATGGATCAATAAAGATAAATATTATTATTATTATTTAGCAAATATTTATGTGGGTACTGAACTGAACTCAGAGCAAAATTACTCTCGTTTAATCGGTAGTCCTGACCTCAAGTCAGTGCTTTTCTAATTTTTTCAATAATTAATCCAGGAAATTATCGCGATCTGAATTATCCGAGAAAAAGACCTTTGGGAAAAAACCGTAACTTTCGAACGGTAGGTACCGACCAGAGGTGTCGTTTTCAGAATTATTTGATAGATGAAGAAACGATGTGAATCCAAAAAATCAGCATCTTTCTACTTAGCTTCATCTGAGCTGTGTGTTTGATCAAATTTGACCAATTTTTGACAAATTTTTCACTAAAAGTGGATTATTTCCCAAATTGCTGAAAACACGAAAAACTATATTCGAAATCTACGCCCTCGATTTAGTAAATGACGAGACCTGCATCGATATAAAGTGAAAAAATTTTTTCGACTCGACACTTCGGACCCGAAAATTAGCGAAAAACTCCCTAGACGGAAATCTATAATTTATATTTCTCGATTAACGATTTTTCCTTGATTACTAGTCAGAGCCCGTTGTTGATTTTTATGTGTTTAGGTTTTCTGCATCCCTATCTTTTTGAGAAATATGGGGAAATTAGATAATTTGTCAATTGACAAAAACGTTTCTCGAGTTTCACTACCAATTGGAAAATTACAATGTTTTGTTCAAGAAAACGTGGATCTCGTTATTTACCAGATCGAGGGCGTGGATTCCTAATCTGTTATTAGTTTTTATGTATCATCAGTAGATTAGGAATTATGACGAAATGAATCATTCTTATAACCCCTTGCGACCTAACAAAAACACATGCGACCAACATAACCCTATACAACTATACATTTATTCAATTATTTATTATTTATTCAATAGAGTAAAGTATCTTTACGCTTATGAAGAAGAAAGTCGGACAAATATCGTGAACGCACTTCTTTCTACTCGGCGATCTCTCCAATCTCACGCCAAACTTGCAGAATAGGCGATATTCTCATTTAATTTGGATTCATTCTTGGTGAATGCAACGTTGTCAATTCTACGGAGGACCTATCCACTGTAAGTTAGTTCTGACGTATACATGGAGGAGTGATCCACCGTAAAATGTAAATTGCATATACTCATAAGGGTATACGCGAGCGAGAGCGCCACCAATGAGCGAGTGTGCAAAGCGCTGAACTAAATTATATAAAAATGCGAAATTCCAGTTTTCAGTCGTCCATCTGAAAATTTTATGGTAGACTCAGGGTGATGTTTGTAAGCGTTTAGCATTGATTGTGTTAGGTCCTCCATATACGGAAGACCTATCGACCCCGGAGGACCTATGATATGTAAATCGGGTGTTGATGGAGGACCTAAATATAGTGGGACAAATATATATATATATATATATATGAATGAATATATTTTCTTGGGATTGCGGTCACTAGTTCATTGAAACACGGTTTTCTATTAACCAAGCTTTCGGAACTTTATTGGTTCCTTCTTCAGGGCTAAAATACATACATTGTTTAATGGTACAGACATTGTGTAAAAACTTACAGATAGAATTAGTGTTTACAAAGGTTCATCTTCACAATTTTGAATAAATTCATTGGCATTTGTCAAAATTTGATCTTTGATATCTGGATGTAAAATATTATTATTATTGTGATCATTCCACATAGAATTTGATTTGTTCAAAGAATATTATTGTTATTTTTTTAAAATAGTAATTTATTGAAAAGGATTCAATGAAAATAGGAAAATGCGAAAAGGTAAAATTTGATTTATGGTAGATTTGACTGTAATTTTATAGTTAATAGAATATGGGAGTAAATAACACTTAAATTTTCTATATCTTTCCTTTTGTTCATTGAATTATTTTCTAGATAAATTTCAACCATCTCTAAGAAATTTCTTTTGTGACTGTTTTTTTCGTTATTAAGAATTTTGATGTTATTAAAATCAATATCATGTGAAGTTGTTGAAAAATGTTCCGAGAGAGCGCATGATTTTTATTTAATCTACAGTCACTTTTATGTCTATTTATTCTTTCTTGTAAAACGGTTGAAGTTTGACCTATATAATTTAGATTACAACTTGAGCAATTTATTTTATATATCACATCCGATTTTTTGTTATAGAATCTCGATCTTTTAGTTTTGAAAAAATTTTATTAATGCTGATAACATTTTTGTCAGAAATTCTAATAGAAAAATTGTTGGAAAAAATCTTTTTTAATTTTGGTGTTATTTCAGGGAAAAAAGGTAGAGGGAAATAAAATGAAGGTTGTTGTGGATTTTGCGTGTTGATTTGATTTCTGATTGAATTCATTTGTTCGTTTTCTATTAGATTTGAATTAAAATTTGATCTTATATTTATGGAATTGTAAATAAATTTATTTATGAATTTTGGTGGGTATGAATTCATTAATAAAATATCTTTGAGTTTTTTTAAATTTTTTTGAATGAAATCTTTATGACAAATTTTTTTGATTCTGTCACGTAAAGCCAAAATTAGGTTAATTTTTACTTTTATATTTTGAAAGGAGTGAAAATTAATATATCTACCAGAAAATGTAGGTTTTGTGTACCAATCAACTTTAATTTTATTATCTTCACTTCTAATCAATTTAGTATCTAAAAAGGGGATGCTATTGTTTTTTTCTTTTTCCAAGGTGAATTGAATGTTGCTATTATATGTATTGAAAATTTTTAAAATGTTATCTAGCATATTTAAAGGTATAGCAGTTATAATATCATCTACATATTTTTTTAAAAATGGAAGGTGAAAGTGAAGTTTTTTGTAATTGAATCTAAAAGATCGTCCATCACATATTGGGAAAGTATAGGAGATATAGTCGCTGCCCATTGAGTACCTAATATTTGTTTATAATATTTTCCTTCAAATTGAAAATAAGTTGATTCGAAGATAAAGTTAAGTATTTCTAAAAATTTGGATTTTGATAAATTTGTGTGTTGTGAGATCTTTGACCAATGTTTAGATATGCTATTTTTGATTAAATCGATTGGAATATTACTAAAAAGTGAAATGACATCTAAACTTATTAAAACATAGTTTTCGGGAAGTTTATAATTATTAATGAATTTAGAAAATGTGAAGCTATCTTCTGTATAATATGAATTGTTTTTATTATATGATTTAGTGAGAATGTCATTTAAATAATTAGATATTTTACTATTTGGAGCATTGATTGAAGAAATAATCGGTCTTAAAGGGATGGTATCCTTATGTATTTTGGGAGATCATAAAATTTTGGAGAAGTTTGGTTATAAATGGTTAATTTTTTGGTGAGCTCTGATGATATTTTTTTAGATTTCTTTAATTCTGAGATGATTTTATTAGATTTTTGTTGAAAAGTTGAGGTGGGATCTCTAGGTAAAATTTTATAATGTTTAATATCAGATAATATTTCAATCGATTTCTTTAAATAATCAGATTTATCCATTATGACTGTGACATTTCCTTTGTCAGCTTTGGTAACAATTAAATTTGGATGATTTTTAAAAAAATTTTTTGTTTTGAAAAATAGAAATCTTAAGTAAGATGTATATACTGGCTTATTTATGGTATTCATCAAAACATTGGTCACTTTAACTCTCATAACATTTCTTTCATCTTCAGGATATATAAATATTATATTTTCAACATCTGCTAAAAGTTTTTGAAATTTAAATCTTTTGAATTAGGTTCAATACAAAATTTATGTCCCAGAGATAGAAAGTCTTTGATATCTTCAGGTATATCACAGTTAGATATATTCTTAATCCAATTTTCATTTGTTTTAAAGATGTCTCTCTTTATTTTGTTTTTCAAAACTTCCATTTTATTCATATTGTTTTTCTTGATTTCTTTGAACTTTCTTTCATAAGTTTTATTTTGGAAATTAAAAATTCTTTAGGATTCCAATTGGTACAATTTCATCAAATTTCTTCTCAATTTCTTCAATAGATTTTTCTATATAATCGATGTTCTTGAAGGTAGTTTTGATTTCAAGATTGAGAATTTTTTTGTTGAGTTTCAGTACAAAATCAAAAGTTTCTTTAGCCATTTTGGAATTTGTTGTTTCAATCAAAGAAATAATATGTTTGGTGTTATCATCGATGTGTTTTGGTGTAATTCCTTGGGATCTACACAAAATTAAGAAGATTTTCCTGTTACGTACTGAAGCGAGTTTAGTTTTCAAGTTGCTCCATTGTTTCATAGCTGACGATATGTCTGAGCCATAGTTTCTGTTGATGTCTTCATAAAATCCCATGTTGATGATATTTCAATCTATTTTTCTTGACCGTTTTTATTAAATGAATGAATATATTTTCTTGGGATTGCGGTCACTAGTTCATTGAAACACGGTTTTCTATTAACCAAGCTTTCGGAACTTTATTGGTTCCTTCTTCAGGGCTAAAATACATACATTGTTTAATGGTACAGACATTGTGTAAAAACTTACAGATAGAATTAGTGTTTACAAAGGTTCATCTTCACAATTTTGAATAAATTCATTGGCATTTGTCAAAATTTGATCTTTGATATCTGGATGTAAAATATTATTATTATTGTGATCATTCCACATAGAATTTGATTTGTTCAAAGAATATTATTGTTATTTTTTTTTAAAATAGTAATTTATTGAAAAGGATTCAATGAAAATAGGAAAATGCGAAAAGGTAAAATTTGATTTATGGTAGATTTGACTGTAATTTTATAGTTAATAGAATATGGGAGTAAATAACACTTAAATTTTCTATATCTTTCCTTTTGTTCATTGAATTATTTTCTAGATAAATTTCAACCATCTCTAAGAAATTTCTTTTGTGACTGTTTTTTTCGTTATTAAGAATTTTGATGTTATTAAAATCAATATCATGTGAAGTTGTTGAAAAATGTTCCGAGAGAGCGCATGATTTTTTATTTAATCTACAGTCACTTTTATGTCTATTTATTCTTTCTTGTAAAACGGTTGAAGTTTGACCTATATAATTTAGATTACAACTTGAGCAATAGAATTATTTTATATATCATTATAATATTAATAGAAAACCGTGTTTCAATGAACTAGTGACTGCAATCCCAAGAAAATATATTCATTCATTTATATATATATATATATATATATATATATATATATATATATATACTACCTCACACAGGGATACCTGTACCCCCAGACAGAGGGAACCCTGTTCGCAATTCAGGACCAGGTAGTTCCGACGAGGACGTACAACAAATATATTGTGAAGATATCCATCGAGAACACAAAATGCAGACTGTGTCAATCTGCAGAAGAGACAGTGCAACATCTAACGTCAGCCTGCTCGTCAATCGCCGGAACAAAATATTTAGCCCGACACAACAGCATGGGAAAAGTGGTGCACCAGCTACTGTGTCTGCAATACCAACTGCTTCCGCACTTCACGCCGTATCACCTTTACTCCTCAGACGGTAATGGAGAATGAAAAATATAAAATATACTGGGACCTGACAGTGATCACTGACATAGGCGTGGAGCATAATAGACCGGATGTCGTAATTTGGAGAAAAGCGGAGAAGCGCGCAGTACTTTTGGATTTTGCTGTGCCCTGGGACTCCAACCTGACAAGATCATATGGAGAAAAAATACAAAAATACGAGGCACTTGCTCGTCAAATGCGAAATATGTGGAGGCTGGAACGAGTAGATATAATGCCGCTGATAATAAGTGTGAATGGCCTAGTACATCAGAAAACGATTAAACACCTAAAAGAGCTGAACCTGCCAAACAATGCTATCACGTGGATGCAAAAAGCAGTGATATTGGGAACAGTGAATATAATAAGACAGGTTATTTATCCGCATTAACACCGCAACCTCAATAGGAGATCTCTTGGCCAGCGCCTGAGATGCTTCAAAAAACTCCACGAAAGTGTGAAATCAAAAAAAAATATATATATATCTAGGTTCATCGCGTACTACGCCTCCCGGTTCCCAATCTCAGTCCCTTCGAACCACGTTCTTTTAGGCCTCCTCTATACGTCTTTCTGGTCGAGTCTATTCAAGTAGCATTTTTGGTAGATGTTATAATCATAACAATACACATCAAGATCAGGGCCTGTTATCCATAACCGTTTCACAAGGTATAAAAACCATGATGAAAAAGGTCTACCGAACATTACCACCATAATGCAGGGGTTACCTAATAACAACACTCCAAACGGATGGAATGGGTAACACACCTTTACGCCTGTTTGAAGGACACCTTTAATTTACTAACATCCACACAAAAAAAAACAGAAATAACTTTCTACATTCGGAGACGAATAAAAGCATTCATAACATAAGTAATCTCATTCAGGATTGACTGAATGAAAATGTTTTAATTGGTAGTTCAATCAAAACTGCAGCCGAAAAATTCAAACAAAACTTTGTTTTTGATGTACCACTTCCAACTATTCAATCAGAAAAAAAGTAAGAATGTTCAGTTCTATAAACCTGCTGATTTATTCAATGTTGGTACACCAAGAAAGTGTTTTCCTCAGAATTCAAAATAATACACCGAAAATTATAGAATTCTCGAGAATCCACCCATATATGACAAAAAGAAATAAAGAAGAACTGTTTACGAAAATTCCAATCCTACTAGCACATGATATAATAAATATTCATTGGGGAATAATTTTCCAAATAAACCAATTGAAAATCATATTTTTATACATACTCAGGATATAGAATCAATTGTTTGCAATGTAATCATATCAATGCAAATATTGAATTGTTTACTGAATACCAGGGTAGCATTTTGCTTTATTTAAAGGAAAGCAAGGAAATACATGCAACAAATCGAATGTCATTTCAACAACGTGAATATTGATTTCGACCAATTCAAATATTCGTGTTGAAGCAAAATTCAGTAGTGACGCTTGCATCCTCCAATTCCAGAATTATCAATCATTCAAAACATCTTCTTTGTACAATTTTGGAGCGAAGAATAACGTGAAAAATTGCAAAGGTTCAAATACTATAATTCATTCCTTTTCGTAAATCATTTTTTTAAATGTATGTCTTTGATTAAGCATTTATCACCGCCATATTCCAAACAATAATCCATTAAAAAGGAATCTTGTTTACTTCCTCCTAATATAAGCGCATTATTGGTAGTGACTAATAATTTTTCTGGCGACCTCGACCGATTGAGACTGGCGGATTCTTATTATAATAAGGTTACTTCCATAAATACGCCTGAAAAGAATAAAAATATTTCATACAATCAAGTTAACACGCCGCATATGGGAACTAACGATAACGGTCGAAAAAAAATTTTTTTTTCAGAGTAAACATCGCGTAAATAATCATAACATCTCAAGAAATGAATTTATTGAAGATTAAGAAAATGAAGTGATTGTAGACTTCTAACAGGAAAACTGCAAGGAACTTCAGAATCAGGTCCGTATCGTTTGTATTTTTCGGTACAATGAAAAAATTTTTACTCAAACCATCCGATGATTTGATTGGAAAAAACCTCGACGAGGATAGAAAACAGTCAAGATTCCCACTTTTAGAAATAGACATATTTAATTTCCATTTTATTGGATTGATAGATACAGGTAGCCAGTTGAGCTGTTTGAATGATTAGTGGGCTATGTTGCAGAAGTTTAATGAAGAAATACGTTTTCATGTACAGGTGTTAAAATTTCAGGAGCCTGGAAAACCAAGCATAAAATTGTTAATCTACAATCCTTCTAAAATTTAAGTCATTCAAGTAAACATGAATTTCTAATTATACCGGAGTCACATTATCCGATAATTATTGGAATAGAAAAAAAATTTAGAAAGCACTGACATGAGGTCAGATTGCTTTGGCGCTCTTGTTGAGCTACTTGCGAGTAAATATTCAAACCATAAAAAACCTATAAGCACTTTGATCACGTGAATAATAGTCTTCTCCGTACTATAGAACAATGTGATGCAAATATGAACGCCTAATGAATGAACAAAATGAATGGAATAACTACTCGTCATTTTCCTCAAGTTTTGTTCAAAGCTATAATTCCTTTTCCTAAAAACTTATGTCAGTGCTTTTCTGAATTTTGACAACGTACCTATATTATTTCAGCCACCGAGATTGGATTCTATCTCTATGATTTCCCGTTATGAAAAATTTTGATTAATATTACGCCAACTGACACTGATTGATGAGTCCGGAATTTGTCAATCGAATATCGATCAGTGATGGTCATCGTTCAAAGAAAATCATCGGGACGTATTTCATTTCTGTTTTCCTTGAGTAAATCGAAAAATGGTCATATCTTTAGCTGGAAAAGAGCTACGACAATGAAATTTGAGGATAAGTAAGATATCGATCACCTTAACATATTCACGAATTTTGATCGAAATCCAAAAATATCTTGTGAGATTAATTTTTTTTTATTTTTTTAAAATTTTCTATCGTGACGATTTCTGCGAAATTTTGCAAGCTTTTTTTTTGCAGTCTCCCTCAACAACATTTCAAGTATCAATTTGATCGGATGGATATTCTAGTAGTTATTGAGGAAACAAAATTTCAGATGCTCATAACTACTGAACCATCCGACGGATTTGGCCCAATAACGAACTCGACCGAGATATTTGGACAATAAACCTATTCTGAAAATATGAAAACTCTAGCTGATTCGTTTTGGATGCTAGAGAGGATACTGCCGGCCGGCCGGACAGACTCAACTTTCTCCACGAATTCTTCATCAGGGAGTCGAACCCAATCGATTGAGACCTTTTTCGGCTCAAAATTCCAAAATTACAGACAATCGGGCAAAATGATAGGCACTCTGTTCGGGTGAACAAGAGCGCCAAAAAGTACCAGTCACAGGAAAACACACTATAATATATTATTATTTATTATCTTAGGCGATCGATTTCGGAACATTCCTATTCCATCATCAGGCCAGCTGAAAGTACACGATTTTATAATATTTTAATTTGTTATCATTATTTTATGTATTCGAAATAGAATAAGTAGGATTAGGTTAAGAGTATACAACTTATATACAGGGTCTTTCACGAGGAACCTCACCCATATTTGTACGGGAAACTACTGAACGTATTTTCATGAAACTCAGCACTTATGAGTATTTCACGATGCTGATGATATCTAAAATATTTTCAAGGCATGCACCTCCGGCTTTTCCGGAAATGACGTCAACTTCCGTTTTTCAAATTAGAACATCATTTTTTTATTGCAGAAATAGATTCCTTAGATAACTTCGAGTTATTTTGATGTAACATTTTTCAGTTTTGGTTGGAAAATTCTCTCTGAGCGGGAAAATTCGAAAAAAAAATCGAAAATTGAGCTCCGCTGAAACAAGAATAACTTCGAGGTTTTTGGATGGAAAATTTTCAATTTTGAGATTTTTGAAGATGTAAGATTGAAGACTTTAGAAATCGAAATCGCGATTCAAAATATAGGGGGTGAATAAATCGCTTTCAAAGTTAGGGATGACAAAATCTTGAAAAATTTTTCTAATTTTTCAAATTTTTTCAAATTAGAACCCCATTTTTTTATGGCAGATATTCAATCAACGTTAAAAAATAATGTGAGTGTATGCATCACACCCTTGCCCTAAAGTGGATATTTTCTGAGTTATTCACAAAAAAATGTTTTTCGTCTTGAATTTTCAGCTATTTCTTTTCCCTTCACGCCAAAAAGATGAAATTTTCAGGAACTGTTATTTAAACCATGCTGTAGATTTTTCACTCCTTCTTGAAACCGACTTCAAGTTACTATTAGGAGAACCATGGCAAACTCTCGCAGTTATAACTAGATAATATGCTCAAAGTTTGGACCGTTAATTTATAGACATTTATTTATACGTCTCAGGAATGCTTCGTGCGTTGTTGCTCTTCTTATTTCATCGGGAGGAAGAGATCTGCAAAAGTGTTTGAAAACCAAATTGAGTTTCAAAACTATGAATCTAAAAATCTAAACAAACCTGAACTCATTTCTGACTCGTTCTATGCAGTCCTCTTTATCAGTCAGGGGAGTTGAGTAGACAATATTTTATATCCTACCCCAAACATAATAGTCTAAAGGAGTTAAATCGGGAGCACGTGGTGGCCAAAGATGTGGACCATTGTTTGCCAACCATCGATCTTCAAATAGCCTGTATAGGATATTTGACACATTGAGTGAATTGTGTGGGGGCGCGCCATCTTGTTGATACCATAAGTCATTATGGTTCTGTACTAGTGGCTCAATTATTTGAGTCAATATGTCAGAATATCTATCTCCTAAGGGAGAACATTCTTTAAATTATGCAAACATGTGTAGTGTTGAATGATTGTTTGGGATATTACCATCATCTATTGTGGATGTAATCTATCTCTATCTATCTATATTTTCTTTCTATCTATCTATATTCTATCTTTATCAAGGAGGAAAAGTAAAAAACCTTTTGAAAATTATCAATTTTCAAAAATTACCATCATCTATTGTGGATGTAATCTATCTATATCTATCTATATTTTCTTTCTATCTATCTATATTCTATCTTTATCAAGGAGGAAAAGTAACATTCTTTAAATAATGCAAACATGTGTAGTGTTTTATCTTACCAGTTAAAGTCCCATCATAAATGTGAACATCGAGAATTACATTATTTTTGATGGCGCAAAAAACATTGAAACTCCAGGTCTCTAGAAAGTTCCATTGTCTGAAGTGGTGGTTGTTATCTTCATCCCAATAATGACTGTTATGCCTATTGAAAGAACCATTCTTCGTGAATTTAGATTCATCTGTCTAAATTATACAGTCCAGAAAGTTTTCATTCTCTTGAAATCGAAACATCATAGCTTCGCAAAACTCTGTTCTCCTGACGAAATCAGTTTTCTTCAAGTGCTGTACCCTATTGAATATATATGGGTGCATTTTATGTTTTTCTAATATTCTCCAAACATTCGATTGAGATAATCCGAGAGCAATCTCAGCATCTTTGAGAGAATTATAAGGATTCACACGAAAATATGCAAGAACTGTAATTTCGTTGTTGTCATCTTCTACTACACTTTTTTCTCTGTTTATAGTTTTCTAAACGAAAGATCCGACTAATGATATCAATAGTAAGTGGAAAATTATTTGGGTTCTTGGCTAATGGGGCTATTTATAATCAAACAACCATTGGTACAAACACCTATATTTCGGAACTATATTGGTTCCTTCATCAGGATGCTGAAAAGTTTTATTAATAAATTTACACAAGGACCCAGTTTATACCAGGCATGGGGACAAAAATCTTAACAATAAAAATATCTATTTAAAACAATTATAAGAAGGAGTCATCAACAACTAAAACATAATGTTACTCACATGCGTCAGTTGCTGTAGAGAAAAGAGGCAAAGTGTACGGAAAACATTCCTCAGAAAATAGCTACGAGGCTACAATATCAATGATAAAAATGGAGACATTTAAAAACCGACAGATTCAAAAACGGATACAAACAGTCGTTTTAGGTTAGGAGAAACCACAGACGAGAGCAGAGAAGGCAAAAGAGATCAATTTCAAATCTATGAGAACGAGGCGGTGACGTTTATCGAGGTACGGGGGCCATCTCTTAAGTCGAGATGCAGGAGATAACTATAAATGTTACTGAGACCTTTTATGTCTGTTCTTTCATTAACACTATTGTTGTTTTCGTTAATAAAGCACATTTCTTGGAATATTCTTTTTTGATAATTTTTGCAGAAGGAGAGGACCTTCGCTTGCTCAAAATTAAACGAGTGCAGGTTTTTAACTGCATGATTAGACAGTGCACAATTTTCTGATAAAGACCTGATGTCACTTCGATGGCCAGAAAAACGACGTTTCAAGGACTGAGATGTTTGTCCTATATAGATGCTGGGGCAATCATTGCAAGGGACCGAGTAAACGCAGTCAGAATGGTTAAAAAGGGGGGTTCTGTCTTTTAATCTGGAAAACAGAGCTCCATTTGAGAAAACGTTATATTTGGCAATCTTTAGATTTCTGATGTTGGAAAGAATGTGGATTAACTTATTGGTGAGACCAGGAAGATAGGGCAGGGAGGCAAATTTTGGGATATCCAATTCTGAGTTGGTGGTACCAATGATAATTCTTCCTTCATTGTTCTGGGGTGCAATGGAAACTTCATCTTGTGTTATTGGGGTGCAGTAGATGAGTTTATTAAGCAGGCCTTTCGGGTAGCCATTCTCTCTGAGGATGTTATACAATTCTCTGAAGGTTGTCCTCTGATAGTCTTGATGTGCAATCTTATGAATTCTATCTTTCAAATTTCGGATCACGTTCACTTTCACTTTCCAGTCATGATTTGATCGATAATGGATGTATCTGCCTGAACTAGTAGGTTTTCTATACCAGTTTAATCTCAAGGTGTTGTCTGGGGCTCTGATAACTTTTGTGTCTAGGAAAGGAACCGAATTCTCATTCTCCTCTTCCACCGTGAAGTGGATGTGTTCATCATAAGAATTAAACACTCTCAGAAGCTCATGTAATCCATCTGCAGGTATTGCTGTGATAATGTCGTCCACATACAGATATAGGAAGGCTGGTTCAAAAGAAAGGCTTAGGAGACAAACATTTATTAGTTCTGTCATGACGATGAATGCCAGAATGGGGCTGAGGTTACTTCCCATGGGGCAGCCAAAAATCTGTGAGAAGTATTGTCCTTTGTAAACGAAATAATTGGCATCAAACAGGAATTTGAGGATCCTCAAAAAACATTCTTGTGGTATACTTGTGACTGAGGCAATTCTTGCCCAATGTATCCTTATGATTCTTTCTGTGATCTCCCACGATATGTTGGTGAACAGACTAACTACATCCAATGAAGCTATCACATAATTTGGAGGCAATTGGAGGTTGTTAACTTTTTGTGCAAACTCGTAAGAATCTTTCATAGAATAGTTGCTAAAATTCTCCTTGAAAGCAGTTGAGAGAAGGTCAGCCATAAATTTGCTAAGATTGGAGGTGGGAGAGTTTAACGTTGAAACGATTGGCCTCAATGGTATATCTTGTTTATGAATTTTCGGTAGTCCATAAATGCCTGGTGGGGTGCCTTTGTAATTGTTGAGCTTGGATGCATTGGGTGAATCATCCCAGCCATTATCTTTAAGTTCTTTGATGAATTTGTTACTGGATGTTTGGAATTTATTCGTTGGATCAGAAGGGACTCTTCTATAGACAGTGTCATCGTCAATCAGTCTAGACATTTTTTCGTCATATTGTGCAGATGAGATAGCCACAGTGACATTTCCTTTGTCAGCCCTTGTAATCTTTATGTCTTCGTGGTCCTTTAAGAAGTACTTGGATTTCAGGAAAATGCGGTGATGAAGAGTTTCTTGATTCCATCCTGACTGTAGGACTGCATTGGGCTCTCAGCAAGTCTTGAGTCTCTGGAGGTGACATCTTCACTATGTACTCAGTATCGGAAAGTATGGATTTAATAGGTACAAATTTGGTAGGAAATTTGTGGACAAATTTTGGGCCCAAGCTGAGAAGGTGCTTGATGTCTGGAGGAAAGACATGATTAGTCAAATTCACGAACCATGAATCCTTAGAAACAATAGATTTAATATTAGAGTTAATGAGGTCGTTAAATTTAAAGTTTAAATTGGTGGAGGATCTAGAATAAATTCTGTTATAGGTTCTGCTCTGAGTGGCAAAAAATCTTGTGAGAATTCGAGTAGGTAAAATTTGAGACAAGGTGGCCGAAATGACATCAAGTTGTTTACTAATGTGCTTGATTTTTTTAATAGTGATAGATATTTCAAGATTGAGAATTCTAGTAGAGGTCTTTTCTTGTAAATTAAGTGCCTTTCTGCTATCATTAGGGTTCTCACCCACCAAATTGTCTAAACATCGGAGGTTCTGCTTAATGTGTCTGGGAATTATGCCTGATGAACGGCATTGTAGTAGAAAATTCCTGTTGCAATTTGCTCTTGCTATTCTGGTGTTAAGATTAGCCCATTTCTTGAGATTAAGTGCTGTTAGTTCTCCATAGTTGGTCTTGATGGAACTGTAGAAACCCATTCTTGATTGTCAATGTAGGAGGAGATTAGCCGTGCATTCAGTAGTAAGCAGATGTTTAGACAATTTGGTGGGTGAGAACCTAATGAAACCCAAATAATTTTCCACTTACTACTGAATGCACGGCTAATCTCCTCCTACATTAATGATATCTATCATTAAAAAAAAAGAATGTAAAACATGGTAAAGTTTTGCATATGGTTTATAAGGACTTATTCTTTATCACTGGAGAGAAAACCGATGGCCGATTAGTTGAATTAAAGAGGTTTCCGATACAAATTCGAATCCAAATTCGCCATCTATTTAGGAACAACCTGTAACATTTTTCTCTTGCATATTAGGGTAGTAAAATCTAAAACATGGTTGAAGTAACAGTTCCTGAAAATTTCATCTTTATGGCGTGAAGGGAAAGAAATAGCTGAAAATTCAAGACGAAAAACAGTTTTTTGTGTGAGCTCTATTTTCGATGTTTTTTTCGAATTTTCCCGCTCAGAGAGAATTTTCCAACCAAAACTGAAAAATGTTATATCAAAATAACTTGAAATTTTTTAAGGAATCTATTTCTGCAATAAAAATATGGTGTTGTAATTTGAAAAACGGAAGTTGACGTCATTTCCGGAAAAACCGGAGGTGCTCATGCCTTGAAAATATTTTAGATTTCATCAGCATCGTGAAATACTTATAAGTGCTGAATTTCATGAAAATACGTTCAGTAGTTTCCCGTATAGATATGGGTGAGGTTCCTCGTGAAAGACCCTGTATATAGTATAGAAGTCAAAATGGATAGAAATGTGTTTCATTAAATATCATTATTATTTTTCTAGTTTTATCGAGTTTCTTCAACAAAATTTATTTTACTTATTTCTTTCAGCAACGTGGTGTCAGTTTGGAATATAGTTATAAAAATAACATTGACATAATGTTTGGTTTTCGATGTCGAGTTCTTGTTATTGTTTAATGGATGGGAAATTAAATCTGAATTTTTGTTATTATTATCTATCTATATGTTTAAAAATGTTTTTTCCGTTAAATTCATTCAACATCAATGGGTTATCCTTATTTTCAGGATTTCGAACTGTTCAAGTATAGTTAGTTTAAAATAATTTATCTGTGTAGTATCCTCAGATTATTCTATTTGATTTCGTGTTTAGCATTTTCCAGATGTAAACATAAGGCTGAATGAGGTCTATTTCTTTTAAGTTCTGTAAATCTTTTTTATACACTACGTGTAGTCATACCTATATAAAATGATGGACAATTTGTGCACGTTATCACGTATATTCCACTTTGTTGTTGAAGTTTTAATCTTGTTCTGTTGTTAACTAATATATTCTCTAACGTTCTCTGTCTTCTATTAGTATACATATAATTATATTTTCTTAACATTGTGTCTAGTTTTTTTATTTCATATGAGGATATATATTCTAATCTATTGTACAATAGTCATGGCTGACAATTATCGCAGGTTAGCGGTGGCGAGAGCTTGTTTGCAACTTGACATCTGGTTCGTCCACCAATGTTTAAAAAGTGGACTTACCCCAACGTTCGCTAAAGTAAAAACTTCGAACAATGTACCCCATAACATCAGAGTTGAAGTCGAAAGGAGAATCAATAGACATTATGCCAAACTGAACAGGTTGAACGTTGACATGAAAATACTGTATGACCAGCTAGTTCACACCTTAGAATACAACATTCTACAAGACCTTCTTAATGAATGTGCAGATGCAGTCGTTTTCCATAGATCCTTGAAACACAAAAAGCTTAGAGATAAACTAACAAGACTGACCTATGCTAGGAATAACACTGAACACTCGAGAGCACAGAAATTCACAGACCACACCTTCCACGCTAGGATCAAGAATTTGTCGAATACACAGTTTACGCCATCTGAGCTTGAACTTCTTTCACAGGGACTCAAGTTCTGTACTTTTAGAAGAATGGACGACAGAACCCTTCAGAATTTTTCTATACATGTTGATTATGTGATTGAATGCTTGTCTGACGACATCGACTTCAAGAGATCCCTCAGAGACCGCTGTCTAACATTTTTTCTTAATAACAAACATAATGAATACGATAGGTTCAAAAATAACAAATTTTCCCGTATACTTAAAGACATAAAAATTAAGGTTTCAGAAAATGACTTGATAATTTCAAAAGCAGATAAGGACAATTGTTTGGTGATTTTGAACAAAACAGAGTATATCTCCAAAGTGGAAAGTTTCCTCCAAACAAACAGATTCGAAAAGCTTAACATCAACCCTCTAAATAAATTCATGAATAAGACAAAAACATATAAGCGCTTATGTGAGAACTTCCTCATTCACCACAATAAACAAAATATTTTACCTTGTAACCCAACCATGCCTAGATTATATGGGTTGCCTAAAATCCACAAGCCGGAAATACCAATCAGACCAGTGGTCTCCTTCTCCAACACCCCAACTTATACCCTGTCTTCCTTTCTGAACCACCTTATAAAGAGTATAACTAACTATAAACCCAAGTATTCTGCCATGAACTTAGCTGACCTCGCCAGTAAGTTGCGCGATGTTGTCACGTAATTTTCTCCTTGACTATTTGATGTTAAAAGGACACAAAGCGTACGGCAGCTGTTGGCCGGAGAACATATATGGGCGTAGGTTCATTTGACTTGAATAAAAATTTGTCATCTTTCCTTTGTGTGATAATATGGGCGCCAATTAGTTTAGACACAATTTTGAGTTCTATTCGTATAAAAACTAATAAACATACGAATGTGATCTCAGGATGACGGTGTACGAAATTGAAGAAGTAATCTCACTCTGGTGAACAATCTCTTTATTCAGGAAGGCGATAAACCTCAACATATAGGAATACGATAATACAGGAATCCCTAAAAAATATACTTAAATCAGCAAAACAATTCGCTTAATTATTTTGAACTCACCTTCTAGAAAGGGATACACGAAAAGAATATTATAAAATTCCTTGGATAATATGTAAACGTGAATTAACAAATCCTTAATCGAGAGATAATGTCTGCATACTATCAGTTTCAAAGATGGAATGAATTAATTCGCGATAACAACATCTGATTCCAGACACCCCCACCGAAAATTTTAATGAACAGATTTCTATAAAGAATAATACCTTATGTACAGAAAATTACATTATTCAACAATAGATGGTATAGCAAATTAATTTGAAATAAATTATTTTCAAACAGATCAAGAGATGATAGAATGTAAATAAATTTTGGTATTGTAATTTCAAAATGTTACACCACCCCCCTCCTAATAAAAGAATGGAATTTCTCCTAATCAGAAAATTTCAGAAAGTATCGGAAGATTTACAAGTAGTATCAACTGCAATTTCCGAACAAAGTGCATAGGAACTATGCACATCAAACATTGAACCTATTCCGTTAACTTAATCTCTAACTATACTAACCTAACTAAATCTACTAGCTATACTAACCCTATTCTTATTGTTACCTATTTCTAATAACCTATTACTATTTGATCTAACCTACTCGACCTATTCCTATTGTAGGTATATACATTGTATTCACATGAAAATGAATATATCCTAGTGAGAAAATTCCTCAATTTAAAGCTAAAAGCAATTCAAATGAGAGAAATAAAAAATGACGGGAAATTAACAGCAAATTTATCAAATCGATCGGCTCAATACGAAGTGACAATGACAAATAAACGGCAAATGATCGAGTCGGTATTATTAATACGATACGGAAATCACCACGATCCGGAAATTATTACGATACGGAGGCATCAGAATTAGAACCAAAGTACGGTTTTAAATCTTTAATATGCCACTTTCCATCTACTGATCCATCTAAATCTTCTAGATAATAACACAATCCAGAAGATTTCTGACGCACTTTACGTAAAACGTATTTTGGCGCTAGTTTAGAGGAAAATTTTCTAACGGAATGGGAAAGTACCTTATTTCGACGCCACACCTTTTCTTCTACTTTAAAACTGTAGCTTTTCCTACGTAAATTGTATGTTCGAGAATTCTTCACGTATGCTTTATGAAGTTTTCCTCGTATATCACGAAAAATAGTTTTCAACGGTTCGATATTTTCAATGTAATTATCCCTATTTTCAGGCAACAATGAATACCGTCGGTAGACTTTACTTCACCGTAATAATCACCACTCATCGGAACATTTCTACCGAAATTCAAGAAAGTTGGTGAATATCCCGTTACCTCGTGCTTAGCTGTATTCAAAGCAAAAGCAAATTTTTGCAACTCAACATCCCAGTCACAATGATTCAGTCCCTTAACATAACATCGAATAGTTGTCCCTACCTTAGGGTTTGTTCTCTCTACAGAATCACATTGAGGTGAATACACCGCAGTGAACCAAATTTTCTGAACTTTGTATGCTTCCGCCAATTTTCTCATAGCGCGACCTGCGAATTGGGCACCGTTATCAGCAATAATGAATTGTGGAATTCCAAATTTCAAAAATATATCCGATTCTAAAAATTTAACTATATATTCTGCGGTAGCTTTTTCTCAACGGATGCAGAACAACATATTTTGTGAACCAGTCTGATATGACCAAAAGAAAACTATTACCACGCTTAGATCTAGGAAAAGGTCCCATTAAATCAAGAGCAATTACTTGCCACGGGAAAGAAACATTCTTTTCTTTTCCCATCAAACCCAAACCTGGCTTATTATAAATTTTCTGTGCACCACAAGTTTTACACTGACGAATGAATTTGATAATATCTGATCTCATCTTAGGCCAATAATATAATTCACAAACTCGAGCAATCGTTTCAAAACAACCAAGGTAACTGCAAGTCGGAGGTTCATGTAAATTTCTGATTATTTCATTGCGTTTGCTTTTTGGCACAAGTATTTTCCATTCGGAAATATTCGTTTGAATCGGGGTGTTGGATGGAATAAGTTTATAAAGTATTTCTCCCTCTAATTTCCACTGTGGGTACGTATCAGGATTCTGACGGACGCTACAACGCATATTGTGGTACCACTTATCTAAATCGTCTTCTTCAATCGTCAAAACATTAACTTCATTTACCTCATTAATACGCGAGAGAAAATCTGGCACAACATTTTCTTTACCTTTTCGATGAATTAAATCGAAATCAAATTGCCGTAAGCGTACTGACCAACGTGCAAGTCTACCTGTAGGATTCGACACTTTATTCAACCATAAGAGGGAGTAATGGTCTACTATTACACTGAATTTAACACCTTCTACGTATGGCCTGAATTTTTCCAAACAAAATATCAATGCCAAAAGCTCTCGCTCAGTCACACTATACCTAATTTCTTTCGGCTCGGGATAGAGATCGGCTCGCATATGCAATGACCTTCTCATTACCATCATGACATTGTGTAAGAACACCACCTATGCCAGTAGCGGATGCGTCACTCTGTATAGTAAATGGTAAATCAAAATTGGGGGAAGTAAGTATGGGAGATGCTACCAATGCTTCTTTAACTTTTAAGAAAGCTTCCTCAGCTTGAGGGGTCCAAATAATAGCTTGACGTTTTTTTTTTACCTTTGAGTAAATCATTGATGGGCGACAGCAAAGTTGAAAAATCTTTAATAAAAGCTCGATACCAAGAGCACATTCCTACGAACCGTTTTATTTGAGTACTCGTATTAGGGCGTGGAAAATTCACCATACAGGAAACTTTTTCTGGATCAGTTCTCAAACCATTTCCGTCAACAATATAACCAAGATATTTCAAAGAATTTCGAAAAAATTCACACTTTTTGAGATCTACAGTTACATTAGCTAGTTTTAATCGATTGAGAACTTCTTTGAGAAGTATAACATGCTCTTCAAAAGTGGACGAAATAATAATTATGTCATCAATATAGACGAAAATTTTACCGTCGAATTCAGGACCGAAGAGACTATCAACGAACCGTTGTTGGGTTTGGGCACTATTCCTCAATCCAAAAGGCATGACAACAAACTGATATGAACCTCTGCCAGGAATACTGAAAGCAGTTTTCTCCGTCGAAAGTGGATCCAGAGGAATCTGCCAAAATGACTTTCTCAAATCAATGCTACTTATGAATTTTGCTCCTGTAAGACAACTAAGAATACGATCAATGCGAGGTAGTGGATAGGAATCGTGTCTTGTGATTTCATTTAATTTACGTCCATCAAAACAGAATCTATACTCGTTGTTCTTTTTCTTTATCAATAGGACCGGACTACACCATGGCGAATTGGATGGTTCTACAACCCCCAATCTCATCATTTCATCTAATTCATTGTTAAGAATTTTCATCATATATGGCGATAAGGGATATTGTTTCACACGAAAGGGCTTTGCATCACCGGTATCGATAGTAAGCTGAATTTTATCGGTTCTACCTAAACGATCCTCTCCGCTTATTTTCTCAAAAGACTGCAATAAGTCATCAACAATCAAACGTTGCTCCGAATTAAGATATCCTAGTTCGCCGGTTTCATACTGTACATTTTTTAATGAATCTGAAGTTTTGTTTTTCTGAACATTCCAGCTTCCCTTAAGATAGTCTATACTGAGAGCAAATTTTCTACAAAAATCACTTCCGAAAATTAAATCGTGACTAAGACTTGGAACAACAAGAGCTTCCAGAAAATGACATTCATCATCAATAACGATAGGTAAATGCACCAAACCAGTAATTCGCTGTTTATGGTCGTCCGCTGTATGTACAAAATTTATATGAGCCGGAAAAATTTCCAAATTCGAAAGGTGCAATAGTTTCATGCCGCCTTTACCAACTATTGTTGCATTGGAGCCTGAGTCTAACAAACCAACTACAGGGTGGTCTAATATATTTACTTTTATATAAGGTCGATTATCGGATTTTTGCTTACTGAATAGCTCTGAAGTGTGAAAGTCTCGTGAAGAAACGTAAGGTATATTTCTAGTTTTCCGTTGAAATAATTCGGAATCGGACTCACTGTGAGTGTCAAAATTTACTCTACTGACCCCTGATCTGATAAATTTGAATGGGATGAACGATGGGCCTGAAAGAACATCCCTTTCTCTCAGTTTTTGAACAACGCTTACAAGTATGAATAGTAACATTAGGTAAACCGCAACGATAACAAAACTTGGATCTTTTAAATCTACATGCCCCCTTTTATGACAGTTCCAACATTTTTTTTCGCTTTTACCGTTACCACTCTTATTTTCAACATCGACACTTTCTGAAGAAATCTGTAATGAATTGACCTTACACTTTCTGGAAGTAAGATTTCGATTACCAACATTTGATTGATTGAAATTTGAATTTATTTGATTTTGTTTTTCATTATTGACTTCAATATCCAGAAAACCATTATTTTCTAAACGTTTTACCAACCCATAAAGTTCTGAAATTGTAGAAGTTTCAATAGTTGCAATTGCTTTTCTGTACCGTGGTAATAAATTTTTCTGAAAATATTTTAATTTCGTGTATGCTCCGCAGGAGGTCTTGTTAAGCGATTGAACAACTCATTAATTTTTGCAAAATAAACTGTAACGCTTTCTGTTTCTAATTGTTGACGTTTTCTTATTTCTTCCCATAGTTCGTCGTCATGATATGGTGATTGGAAATCTCTTTTTAATAATTCAATCAAAGTGTCCCAATCTTTCGCTTCATTCACGACCTGGCGGAACCAACAAAGAGCATCGCCTACAAAAAGGTCTCTAGCTGAATCAAATAGCTCTGTTTTTGAAATATGCCGTGCTTTTCTGAGTTCCTCAACATTTTCAAGAAATATCATTAATCTATCCTTAGAACCATCAAAAGTTTCTCCCCATTTATAAACAGGAACAGGTTTAGTAAAAGAAGAATTTGAATTAATTTGAGAAACATTATTCTGATTATTCAGGGTGTTATTCTGTGCACTGCTCGTGGATGAAAAATTACCAAAAATGGATGGATCAATAGGGTCCCTAACTTTATCATAAATATCCGCTTCTAAAGTTAAAGATGTTGCATAAGATTCGTTTTTGAATTCTATACGAAGTGCATAATCTTTTTCTGTATCGTCTTCGGGTATAGGCAAACGATTTATACGATCTGTTATGTGAATGAGACGTGATTTTACTCGCTTAAATACTGAATCTGAACTCGATCCTTCGAAATCAATTATGAGTAAAGTAATAGATTCAAGAGTGGTGTTTATTTCCTGAATTTCCAAGTCAAAATCGAATTCCGGATCACGCAATTCTGAAACATTATGAATATTTTGTCTAGCCAATAAACGTTTTAAAATTTTTCTTCTATCATCTATCGATCTATTTGATACAACACCTCTTATTCTAAGTTCATAATTCAATTCATTGGTTAGAAGATGTGTAGGATTCATGATACAAATGAAGATATATTAAAAATAATTATCACAAAAGAATTGATGAAATTTATCTTGAAAAAAATTCAACACATGTGTTAACAGTATCAACAATAACAGAGAGCTCTGGTGCCTACTTGGTTGCCCAAGCATGCAGTTTATCGTGCGGCCTGAAGTTGACTCATGGTCGTTCTTTCCGCCACACGTACCCCACATGACGGCATTTGGCCGGAAATGTTCACGCCAGCACGTTAAGCCTCAGGCTTAACTTCTAGTTCGGTATCGGTTTACCCAAGCCTAACCACTACTAGTGAAGCCGCAACACTATCCAAGTCACTACTAGCTCTGCAGGCTAGCGCCCGAGCTGAGAACGCAGCTCACCCGTCGAGGTTTCACCCTCTCGCCCAGCATGCGGGCTTTCAACCACTGCCACCACGAGTCCTTCCTCAAGCGAGGCAGTATCCGGTATAAGAGACAAAGCTCTTCCGACCTAGGGCTTGGACTGCCCCCGTGGTACCAATCATCGCGTCATTGGCTAGGGACATGCTACGGGAACGCATTCCCTTCTCAGTTTTGAATCTTGGGTATTCGAGCCTGAGCCAAGCTCCGCAATAAGATCAAGACTGACCTCTAGACCGTTTTCTAGTACACCTGCAAGCAGGTCATTAGCCCTACACCGCGGCAAGGTGACGGTCACGTAGGGTATCAACAATAACATGGCTCAGCATATGGGTCCTAGCAGCTGGAGTCGACTTATGTCATCTCATGGCCGCCGTTTTGCTTATATATTATCCCTTCATACGCCCCCGCTTTATGCGGGAGTGCGTAATCCTTAGGTCATCATTGCCATTATCCGAAATTACCTGAAGCGGGAAAGTCTCCCACACTGAGCTTTTCAGGGGCGCCTTGAGCCTGTATCGGCCCAAGATTGAAGATCCATAATTGGTTATTGATGTACTGCTTATGCTTTAAACTTTATGTATTATTTCTGAGTATTTCAAAATGGACTGTTAGTTCATGTTACGGATTCAAATGGAAATAAAATGAGATCCAGTTAATTTTATGAGTTTTATGTGTTCGAGGGAGAATAGTTAGAGTATTGAGTTCATTATTTGTTGTTTGGGTTTGATTAGATTAAATTTGTTGTTGGCAAAAGTAGCCATTGGTGTCTCTCCACACGCCACAAATAGTGGAGAGTCCAAGGCATTTGACCCCACCAAATACATGGTAGGGTTCCTGAAGTACAACGATATCTATTTTCTCTCTATCCACAATGTGATTTCAGAGGCTACTGCCCCTGATCTTTGACCGTTAATCTGTAAATTCTTAGGCCAATTACGTGCTCCTATCAATCTTGACCCGGTACTGATCAATCTGATCGCGGTACGCGGGACACTTATTGCAGTTGGCCGGATGTTTGAAATCCGGCCGTTTCTTGACTTTGCAATTAACACATTCTGGAATCTCGGATTTCCGTGTACAATCCGCATACGCATGCCCTTTGCCGGAGCAATGGGGACATGTCGATTCCTTTTGCCTACAGGCTTTCGCCGAATGCCCGTAGGCTTGGCATTTATAGCATCTTTTGATGCTATAGTGTTCATGCGCTCTATGGGAGGACATACTGAGGTACGCCCTCCCTTGTTTTATGATTGTTCGGGCTAGTTGCTGGGGGCAACTAACCACAATTTTGCCCCGGTTGGACGAGGTTGGGTATCTATAGACAACCCTCGTCCGCTTTTTCACTTCCTCTGGGTTTGCACCCTCGGGAAGGTTTTTCTCAACAAGCAGATCCACGATCTCGTCGTCAGTAGAACCCTTACTGACATCGTGGATCATTATTCGTGGTATGAGCTGCTTCGGAGTCGAGCAATCGATCTTGCCCTTCTCTAAAGCAGCGATGACGCACTTCCGTTCCAGTTCAGAAGGAACGGTAATTTGGATAGCACCAGATTTGAGCTTTGCCGTGCTCTTTATTTTCGCCTTCGGCGCGTGCGTTTTAATGGTAAGGGCAACCGTGTCAAAAGAGAGTTGCCCTTCCTTCGGCGGCTTCACATATATCACGGAGCCGGGGCTCCGGACTATGTGAGGCTTCGGTACTGTTTTGGGGATTGCGGCCGCCACAGAGGCCCAAGACCTCTGATTAGGCGCGCTTTCCCCGGCGGACGTTTGCGAGGAAAGGAGGCTTTTCAGCTGTTCCCTTTCCTCAAGGCGCCCCTGCAATTTGGAGATGACCACGTCCGAATTGGCTAAACGCCTCTCCATCTCGTGGAACACCTTCATAATGGAGGTGGTCGCCTTTTTGCCGACTTTGTTGGTCGGATCAGACATGAACTCTATGAGCTCATTCTTTATGTCTGTGAGGGACATCTTTGTGAGGTCACCCTCAACAGAGCTTGGTCCCTCCTTTCCGTCCCCGGAAGGGGGATGGAGAGTGTCCACCTGCTCCTGCCTAGCGGCAACAGAGGAGGTCGGCAGAAGACGTACTTTTAGCCGGTATCCTTTCAGGGACCTTATCAGAGCTTGTCACTGCTTTCCCCCTGCTGAGCAGGTGGAGTGTCTTTGCGGTGCACCCACTGGGTGGCTTTTTGTCGACGGAGGGCTTGAAGGCCCCTCTTTTTGCGGCGCGCTCTATGAGCGTCTTTGTCGTCGACTTGGTAGATTTTGGCTTGCTAGTAGCTTTTGCACCAACCTTGACCCTAGCGGAAGTCAAGGGGGTGGTTCTCCCAGTCGCTGGATTTCGACCTGAGGGAGCCTGAGATGCACTCTCCTCCTGCCGGCCCTGCATTTCCGTATGCTGGAGCTGTAACTCTGCGGTTTTATTTGACATTCAACCCATGCTTTGCGGCTAACTTAGCTTTCTCCACTGACAGACGTTTTACCATCCATCAGAAGGTACTTAAGCCCCCACCACGACAAGGTGTTAGCCTTGAGGGGTATCAACAATAACAATGAGAAACGGCATAAAAATGTTATACGCAGGAAATTTATCGAATGACAATCAAATTAAACAAGAAAACATAACAACTATAATAAGCCGTATTACATATTTGAAAAATTGGAAATTGTCATCATTATTCGATAAATACAAAAGCGGAAAATATCTCAGAAGTGATCGTAAAATAATTTCTCTACAGACAATATAGTCAGTAAACTAATCACACAAAAAAATAAAATGTGAACTGAAAATGACCAATGAATGATCAATAAAAATGAAAATCAAGCCCCAGCACGTTGGGCGTCAAATTTGTGTCACGTAATTTTCTCCTTGACTATTTGATGTTAAAAGGACACAAAGCGTACGGCAGCTGTTGGCCGGAGAACATATATGGGCGTAGGTTCATTTGACTTGAATAAAAATTTGTGATCTTTTCTTTGTGTGATAATATGGGCGCCAATTAGTTTAGACACAATTTTGAGTTCTATTCGTATAAAAACTAATAAACATACGAATGTGATCTCAGGATGACGGTGTACGAAATTGAAGAAGTAATCTCACTCTGGTGAACAATCTTTTTATTCAGGAAGGCGATAAACCTCAACATATAGGAATACGATAATACAGGAATCCCTAAAAAATATACTTAAATCAACAAAACAATTCGCTTAATTATTTTGAACTCACCTTCTAGAAAGGGATACACGAAAAGAATATTATAAAATTCCTTGGATAATGTGTAAACGTGAATTAACAAATCCTTAATCGAGAGATAATGTCTGCATACTATCAGTTTCAAAGATGGAATGAATTAATTCGCGATAACAACATCTAATTCCAGACACCCCACCGAAAATTTTAATGAACAGATTTCTATGAAGAATAATACCTTATGTACAGGAAATTACATTATTCAATAATAGATGGTATAGCAAATTAATTTGAAATAAATTATTTTCAAACAGATCGAGAGATGATAGAATGTAAATAAATTTTGGTATTGTAATTTCAAAATGTTACAATGTTGATATGAAAGACAATTACATTCTACTTTCCTTTGACGTTTGCAATTTGTTCACTTCTGTTCCCAGAAATGATTGCATCCCTCTTGTCTCCGACCTTCTTCATGAGTTTAGTGTCCCCCAACCTGATATTACCGACATACTTACCTTGCTGAAGTTCGCTCTGTCTCAGGATTTTTTCGTCTTCAACAAGATATTTTACAGAAAAATCGATGGATTGGCCATGGGCTGTCCTTTGTCATCCTTTTTGGCTGACCTCTTTCTCGAGAAAGAATTCGAGACACCCATCATGAACAGATGTACTAACATAGTTCGCTGGTACAGATACGTTGATGACATTTTTGTCATATTGGACGGTTCCAATGATGATGCCCATAACTTACTAAGTTTCATTAATAATATTCACCCTGATATCACTTTCACCCTCGAATTGGAGGTCGATAAAAGGTTGAATTTTCTTGACCTCTCCATCACCAGACCAGATAATGGTTTCCTTGAATTCGAAATATACAGGAAACCCACACAAACAGATCATATCATTCCAGCACACTCTCACCATCCATATAGTCACAAACTAGCTTCCTTGCGCTGTTATACCCACAGGGCCCTCAATGTGCCCCTCTCCGAAGTAAACAGACAAAAAGAATTTAATATTATAAAACAGATAGCCTTCAACAATGGATACGACCCAGGTCTGGTTGACCAACTCCGAAACAACATATTGCGTAGAACAAGACAGGATTTAGCATATCATTCTGGACCTCTTGACTCAAACTTGAGATACTTCTCCCTTCCCTATTTGGGATTCTTCTCCAACACCATTTCACGCACCCTTGAGACTTCCTGTGAGGGAGTGAAGATCTCTTGTTCTAATCCTTTCACCTTAGGTAACATCTTATGCAACTCTAAGGATCGGATAGAAAAATTACAATGCAGTGGCATCTACAGGCTAGGATGCAACGATTGTGACGTCTCATATGTCGGACAGACGAGGAGAAAATTGGAAGTCAGAATAAAAGAACACCTGAAAAGAGCTAACTCATCAGCATTTGGTCACCATCTGAAATTTACGGGCCATTCCTTCAGCCCAAACCACAATTCCAAGATCCTCCACAGACTCACGACAAATAGATACGACATAAAAATGAACCTTCTTGAGGACATTGAGATAACACGCGAGCTGAACTCAAATAAAAATTGTGCAAACACCCAAGTAAACTTAAACTTGAATAATGATTTTACCCCTTTATTTAAGCACCTGATGTGACTCTTGAAGTGTTTGTCAGGTATTCCCACATGTTGATTGTTTTTCACATGTTACTCGGGAGATAAAGAAAGAGAGAAAGATTTGATAATGTCCTAGAAAAGATTTTTTCGATGATGAATTCTAGACCCCGCTAAAGATTACTACGCCTATGACTTATTTCAGGCCTTCCTACTGCGGACCTACATTATATTATATCGATGGTCGAGATTCTCTTTATGTGTTTTCTTGAGGTTATGTCATTTTGTCATTGATGATTGTTGTTTTCTTCCCTTAATTTCGTCGTTCACATGGATTGTAATTTATATAATTTTAAGACTGATTTTGATTGGAGAGTGCTCCATTTATCTTGCAAGAAGATTTTCGCTTGCTTACTGACCTTGTGATGGTTTCTGGACGGGTAACTACTACTTATTTTATTTGTATGTTATGTTAAACGTTTGTATGCTCTTCAAGGAAGAACCCTGATGATGGTCTAACATAAATAGACCGAAAGCGCTTGGTTTTTGACACAAAAATAAAACACACTGAAGTACCACCGGTTGATTTTAATTATATATTCTAATGAAAACTTTTTTTTCTTTATTGAAGTTAGAATTTCGTTCATGAAATGTATGAGTATTGATTGTTTAGTCCTATTTGTTATATAATGTTGATTTGTCTTTTGTAGTTTTCTTGTGTCAGTGGTATATTTAACAATCTGTGAAATAGAAATCTGAAAGCTGTCCTTTTCATTTGGGGTGCATGGTATGAGCCATTAGGAATAATTGCATCTGATTGTGTTGTTTTCTGTATATGTCAAAAAAGAAAATATTATCGTTGTCCAATGTTATCTTTGAGTCGTCAAGGAAATTTATATTATTTTAATTAAATATGGATCTCTCTAAGGTGAATTTTTTTTTAATTTAGAGTTAATTTTTTGGGAAAATGTTTCGAGTTCTATGTCTGTTCCTGACCATATACAAAAATGTCGTCAACGTATCTTCACCAGATGACTATGTGTTCACTGAGTGGTAAGAGCATTATTTGTTTCTCTATGTGGTCTTTTTATATGTTCGCTTTTAATCCGCTAGATGGTGAACCCCTTGGTAATTCATCTTATATGTAATAAATATCTCCGTCAAATGTGAAAAAGTTCTGTTCGAATGTTATATGGCAAAGTTTCATTATATTCTCTATATCTGTGATATCTAAATTTAAATTATTTTCTATGTTATAATGTTTTAATAATTGTTCTTAAATCAGAGTGAGAGTTTCTTCAATGGGAATATTAGTATAAAGGTTGAACATTTCGAATGATAAAATCTTATATGTCTTATCAGGTTCTAGATTAAGCGCTTGTATGTTTCTCACTAGTTCTAACGAATTATTAGTAGTAAAATCTTATTTATATTTAAGTTTTTTGTTGAAAAAGTTGTTAATGAATCTTGAGATTTTGTGATTTGGGATGATATTGCCGATGTTATCGGTCTAATGCTCTTATCTGAACCATATTTTTCTGAGATTGCTATATTGAGCATAGAACGAAATTATGGTAATGCACTAAGTCATATTTGTACAACCTCTTCCACTCACAATGATACTTTCTACTTCTACCCTGTAGATAGAATTGAAGTTATTGGTGCAATAAATCAAAGAATAAAAATCTACTGGTAAGAATATTAAAACTAATAGCGCATGATATTTCTGAACATTTCGCGCATCTCAATAATGAATCAGTTTCTTGTGGCGTCTTTCCTAGTTGTTTCAAGCTAGCAACTGTTATTCCAATACACAAAAAGGATGAGGTAAATAATATGGCCAACTATCGCCCAACCTCAATATTGAGTGTATTTTCAAAAGTTATAGAAAAAATAATTCTAAACCGCATGATTTCATTCTTGGTTAAATTCGATATTATTGCCGGCTGTCAACATGGCTTCAGATCCGGACGCTCAACTATGACTGCTATCATGGATTTTCTTCAGTTCGTTCAGTCTTCTTTGGGCGAAGGTTATACTGTTGTTCTTTTTTAACATGTCACGAGCCTTTGATACCTTTGATCCCAGTTTCCTTGAAAGTAAACTCTATAGTCTTGGATTTCGTGGTACTTTCTTGGAATGGATTGTAAGTTTCGTGACCCATCGTAAATTAACTGTGAGGGTGGGAGATCCATGCTCTTCCAAATTTAATGTTGAACTGGGTGTCCCACAAGGTTCGGTACTAGGACCATTATTATTTTGCTATTTATAAATGATTTATCAGACCATATAGATATGGCCAAAATTGTAATATTTGTGGATGATACCTCATTTGTTGTGAGGGCAAAGAGTTTGGGCGAGCTCATTGATCTGTGTGAACTGTTATTGAAAAACTTCACATCATGGTGTCAAGCAGATGGACTTATACTAAATTGCCAAATATTCCACGAAGTTTTTAGGTGTAATAGTCGATAGCAATTTGAGAAGGTGCGAAAATGTTAACTTTGTTAGTAAAAAACTCCCTCTTCTTCTTTTATGCTATAAGTAGGCTGAGAGCTCACTTCCACTCGAAGCATTGTTGAATGTCTACTATGGCCTAGTTTATTCTCATCTGTCATATAATATCGAGGTCTGGGGTAACTCAATTGATTCAATTAGATTACACCAGCAAATTTGAATAATCTACAACCTACATATGTATCAAGTTGTTTAATAAACTACCAGAAAATATAAAAATTCTGGACAAGAAGTGTTTTCGTGCAGCAGTCAAAGCATTGTTGTACGAGAAATGTTACTACAGTGTAGATGAATATCTGTGTGATAATTTCCAGAATTTTAGGATTTTTTTTCTTTTTTCTCTTTTTGCTTCACGAATACTTTGTTCAGTGCATTTCCTTGACCTGTCCTACACATTCTAAATGTCTTACCGGATTAATAAAGATTAAGATTATTATTATTATGAAGTTTGATCCTACTATATATTTTCGGGATTTGTGGGTTTTTTTCTTTCAAGGTATTAACTGTCTCGTTGAATTTCTGCAATGTTGGAAGAGTTGTCTTTAGTGTATTGTTAACTTTATTTGTATATTTTGTAAAGGATTAATTTTACATTCTTTTTATATTATTATTTCTGGAGAATTCTAATGTTCTTTCGATATATATATACTTTTTTTTCTAACATTACAATTCCCGCATTTTTGTCTGCTTTCGTCAATATAAGATTGTTATCAGTCATACTTTTTTGTATTGATTTTATAGTTTTTTTGAATATGTTTATTATCTTTAATTTGTGTTTGGTTGCATTCTCTTACCTTTGTATTCTTATAGTCTTTCAAATCATCTGCTATATCCTCTGCTATATTTAGGCAGAGACAACCGAGACGGTCAACTCCGAACTAAATTCGTGTCCGATTTAATTTTCTATCTCTCTCCGAAAAATGGGGCTGTTGTCAGATGGCGCTGACATCAGTGCCGGTGAAAGAATGGCGGGAAAATTGAATCGATAGCAGAGGATCACTGAATTTTAAAAATGAATTTTGCGAAAATAATGAAAAAACTTTGATCCTCGATATGCAATGTATGATTTAGGCAAACATTTGCAATATCAAAGATGAAAATTTTTTCATTATGTTCGCAAAATACATTTTTAAAATAACATATCGATATTTTCATCTTGAAAATTGAAAATATTTATAACACACTATTGATTACAGCTCTTTTTGCGCTCTTGTTCACCTGAACAGAGTGCTTATCAATTTGCCCAAATGTCTGTGACTTTCGAATTATTGGGCAAAAGTGGTATCAATCGTTTTGTTTGGACCTACTGATGAATAATCCGTGGTCAAAATCGATTCTGTCCGTCCGTCCGTCCGTTCCGTGAACACGATAACTCTCGAACGGATGAAGTTAGAGAGTTGAAACTTTCAGAATAGAATTGAGGTATAAATATCTCGGGTAAGTTCGTTATTCGGTCAAATCGGCCGAATAGGTTCGAGCAACAAAAAAATTTTTTTCAAATGACACTGTTCAAATAAAAATTTTTATGGTGCAGTTTTATCAGACGTATACAAAAATACCACTCTACTACTTCGACTAGTTAGCTAATAGTTCTGGAGATATGATTTTTCAAAATTTAAATAATTGCCAGCGACATTGAAGGATCTCTATATCTACATGAAAGTAACTACGTTCGGTTGAGTAACGGTGAGAAACGTCAGAATTATTTTCCAAATAGGAGAGTACAGGTTCAATTTCGTACGGAGTTTGAACTCAAGAAGTTTTTATCAACATTGATTATTATTTGACTTAATCTTAGAGATTAAGTTGACATGTTTTTGACAAATTAATACTTACTTAATAATTACTCGTAAGTGGTTTACAAGAGCGCCTAAGCCAACTGACCTCACGTCAGTGCTTTCTAAATTTTTATTGAACAATATGAACATTTCATCACTTATTCTATGCTCTCGAATTGATGACAAATATTGTACAGAAAATAAACATAAAATGATGCAAAAAATAACAAGGGTGCTTGAGATAAGAAATAATGAAGAATGTGGATGTTGAGGAAAAACTAGCAATACAAATTTGAGATATGGCTGGAGTAATTTATGATTTATGATCAACTGTCAACAAGAAGTGGACTTTTCATGGCACTTAACAAAGATTGAATTAACAGAACAGACTGCTGAAATAAAAATAAATAAAAAATCAAAAATTACTCATGGCGCTTTTTTTTTGAATGTAAGTAGTGAGTCCAGATTTCTTGAATAGCAATGATCGTTTGGAGCCAAGCTGTTTGGGAAGGAGGTACAGATTTCAAAATTTTTCCGCGTTTGTTGTACCTCATCAATTGCCAATTTTTCACCTTATCAAATTGCTCCCGCCAGTACAAGAAATGATTAGCCCCAACCTTTAACGGACCTTTCATTGGTTTTCCATAAGGCCCAACATCTTCTCTACCATTGAAGCTATCAAATAGTGTGTCCACTTCTTTAACAAAGGTAGCTGTCGTGATTGCTTCAGACTGCAATTGACCTGAAAGATAAAAAAAAATATATATTAGGGCAACTGGATTTTGGTTGATGAAATTGAAAAATGGATTTCATATTGTTGGTGATTTCTAGTAATTACCTCCGTTGACCAAAGAATATAAGTATGATGACACTCAATACTTTTGCTGCTATGTGTACTTTCATAGCATATTGTAATATGGGTCTTAAATTAATGTCTTTTAATTTCAATAGGGTCCTAAATCCCATGGGTTTAACCTTATATATTTCGTAAGCAGCACGAATATCCTCCATTACTTCATGTGATTCCTCAATTATTGCATGTGATTCCTCCATTACTTCAATTACTTCAATGTCTGATGAAGGGTTGACCCAAGCCATAGGAATAACATGTCTGTTCAACTTGTTGCGATTTGAATTTGTAAAAGAATTTTCACTAAAATGTCCATCACAAATTCTATGACGTTTTCTTATCACAGCACTAGAACGAAGACCAAGAGCATTCTTCCACAAATTCATCCTACAAAATAAATTTTTAACTTAAATAATATACTTTCCATCTAAAGCAAGCATCAGATGAAATAAATATAACTTTTATTCTTTCCGCTCAGGATTGGAAGGAAAACAAAATAAATTATTGACTTCGCCCTCTACAGCACCGCATATAATACTATGATTATCATTCATCTTTTTGAGTAAATATTAACTCACTTTTTCTCAAATTACCACTGTAGACGTTGGTGGTTGAAATTAAAAGAACCATGCCAAATGTTTTCAATACAAGTTGTAATATTTGTAATTTAGGTCTATGCGAAAATTTTCTTCTTTTTATTTATATTGCACATAAATGTCTTCAATCATCCAGTCAATGTATACAGCGACATCTGAAAATAGGTTTGAAAAGTGGGACTAAGATAGACTTATGCTAGTTGAGATGGAACAGACAGTGACACAACATAATCCTTAACATCGGACAAACATTGGCATGGAATTGACCGTCTCGGTTGTCTCTGGTTTTAGGTATTCTGGGTTGTTTTTTACTTGAACCTGAACGCACTTCGGATTATCATCATAACATTGTACTCACGAATTATTATGGTTTTATCGTAAACAGTAGGTATCCAATACTTATCTAGAAGTGGTTCAGTCGCAATTAGACTTAATGGAGAAAAACTAAAATTTAGGAATACTGACGTGAGGTCAGATGGCGTCAGCGCTCTCATTGAGTTACTTACGAATAAGTATTTCTTATTATAACAAATCTATAAACATTCTGTTCAGGTGAACTTGAGCCTTTCCCTGTATTCTGGAACAATATTATACGAATACAAACGCCACGATGAATGAACAAACCTTTAGCTCAAATTAAAAATAACTACTCATAGTTTTCCCTAAGTTTCGTTCGAAGCTTAAATTTCCTTTTCCTCTAAAAACCTACGTCAGTTCTTATCTAAATTTTGACAACGTATATTATTTCACCGTAATGATTGATTTCGTTTTATTTTTTCCAAACTGACACTTATTAATAAGTCCGACCCATATCAATCGAATACGTACCTGTTATAGCATCGATCATTGATACTTCCGACAGACTATTCGTCATTTCTCGTTTTTTTCAATAAATGAAAAAATAGTCATATCTTCAGGTCGAAAAACAATGAAATCTGAGAATATGTTGTGTATGAGAGAGTCTACGGACGGACATAATAGATTTGGACCATCGAGTCCTTATGATTGATATCACCAATTTTAGCCAACTATCAGAAAAATACAGACATTCGATATAAGCACTGTGTTCAGGTGGAAAAGAGTGCCAAGAAATGTTCTACTCAATACATCTCTTTTTTGATGCCAACTATAATAGTTATTTATGTACCTAGTGCGTTATATGGATCCTAACACCCGGAGGGAAACATTCGGCCCGAGGGTCTTTGGCGCGAGGGATGAATGTTGCCCGATGGGCGTTAGGATCTAATAACGCTCGTGGGGCATACAAGATTTTATTTTTCACGAATATATCATTTAATTACAATAAAATTCGATTGCTCCTATGATTTTTTTTCCATTTAACTTTCAGTAGTAACCATGACATTTGTTAATATTTTGGAGTTCGTTATTGCTGTCATCATTTTATTAAGTGAATGTCATTACTGTTTTCGTTGTGAAGATTTAAAGAAATAACAGAAATGAATAGCAATTTGCCAAATGATATAATTAAAAATGCAGCCAAAGCTGCAAATAATTTATTACCAGAAAAATCCAGACTCGTCTACGACATTCCATCAATGGAAGTTGAAAAATGAAATAATTGCTATAGATGAAACAGTGTTACTGGCGTACTTTCAAGAATTGGTATGCTATTTTATTTTTCATTTCGTTCATGTGTGGGTAATTTTTTTTATTTCAGTCTGAAAAATTTTGTCCTGCGTCATTGTGGACGAAATATTCTATTTTGAAATCTACACTGATTGTCAATGAAAATATCAATAATTCACAATTCTCCCGGCTCGTAGCGTTTTTAAAAATGAAATCTAAAGAATATATTCCGAAGAAATCCAAAGTTTTGACAGCAGAACAAGTTCATACATTCATCAATGAAGCTCTTGATGAAATTCATCTTCTTCATAAAGTAGTTCTACTAATGGGTGTTTTTGGAGGACTAAGGAGAGATGAATTAGTGAAAATGTCTATCAAAGATATAGAAGATAAGGGTAGCTGTTTACTTGTTAAAATACCCGAAACTAAAACCGGTATGTCAAAAGGATTTAGCATTGTAGAGGAAGAAAAAATAGGAGCTTTGGGGCTGGTCAGAGAATATATATCCTTGAGACCCAGTGGAGTGAAGAATCCTAGATTTCTGTTGGCAAAAATACCATAGGAAGTGTGCCTTCGATGATTGCCAAATACTTAAAATTGGATAATGCAAATGAATATACAGGACATTGTTTGAGACGGACTTCAGCAACTCTTTTAACTGAGGCTGGTGCATCATATGAAACGTTAAAAATACACGGAAGATGGAAGAGTGCATCTGTGGCAGAAGGTTACATAGAGCAGAGCATTTTTTCCAAAAACAAAATATCGACGATGATTGTGAATTCGGTAACAGATTCTCATGAATTCTCTAGTGGTTCTCTTGTGAACGAACTTCCAAGTACTTGTGGTCAAGTTTTCGCTGCTCAGGTTTCGAAAACATCCCAAGACTCACGATTGAAGAATTTTTCCGGGAAATTCGAAAACTGCACTTTTAATTTTAATTAAGAAAGACTTCGTTTTCGTTTGTTGAGTTGTCGTCGTTTTAGTATTAAAATACTGCGAAATAAATAATTTTTTTCTAGCTTATTTTTCTTCTCGCACAACGAGCGGGCGTTATGATCCATAATGCCCGCTAAAATGCCCACGGGCATAATGAGTGTATTTATAGCAACGCTTTCTAAGGTAAAATAAAGATATAATGTACAAGTGAAAAATAAAATAAGATAAAACGCTAAGGATTTATTTGGATGCTCGTTACTATCTTACTATCTTACTTATCTTACTATCGGCAAATAACTTCAACGGAAAGATCTCAGAAATTTACCGATTTTATATTTGAAGGCAAAAGTTATTATTTTTGTTCACTTCCTTTGGATTGCAGAGTAGTGCGACAGCATTCGTTGGGAGTTTGAATGCTGTCTTCGACAGTTCGTTTTCCATATTCTTGTTGACTTATGTAGATATTTTACTTATATTCGACATTAAATTTGAAAGTTTCATAGAACGCCCAGAATAAGTGTTGGCTAAGCTGAAACAACATAGTTTCATACTGACATTGTACGGGTGTAACTATTTCCGTAAGGAAATGGCTTTGAAGCTGCGGAGTCATTGAGTGGTTTGTTGAAAAAGGAACATCTTTGAGATGATCTGATAGTGAGCAAGTAGACTTCGATATCTGATAGAACTCGGCTATACCACACAAGCGTAGAAGTTCCCTATTGTTTTCAAGTGGATGCTAGTGATACCACTTTGGGATGTGATTTGTTCGTATTAATACGTATCATATTCGTTTGAAATTTATAACCCATTCCAAGAAAGAATCGGAAACATCATAAATAGCCCTGAAACCATCTTGAAATTTATATATGGGACAACTATTGATGAGATGAGGTATTGTTTCTTTTGCTTCTCCACATTCATAGCTTGCGCTAGGAACTGAGTTCCATCTGAATAGCATGCTATTGGTACGACCATGACCTGTTCTCAAACGATTAAGAACTGTTCAAATTTTTCTTGGAAGATCAATACCAGGAATTTTTTCAGAAGGATCAGAAACGAGATATTTATTGAACATTTCGTAAGAGTCTCCATAATTTTTTATCGCTTATGTTCATATTGAAGAACATATTATACCATAATGGTTTACGTGTTTTCAATCTGGGAATTCTATTTTGTGGAATATATGAAATAATTGGGAAAAGAATGACATTTGTTCCAAGAATTCAGAGCTGCAGTCTGTCTGCGATTATGGGGAGGGACAATGTTAGACAAAACTGGTAACCAATGAACCGCTGTAGATCTTATGGTGTCATGCTAAACCGTAAATTTTACTAAGGAGATAATCAATGAATACATAACCTTTTATGGATCCTCTTTCACGAAAATTTTTTTCGGTATCCGCATGTGTCTCTTGAAGGAGAATAAGCTCTGCGCAATAGTCCTTTGCTAATTTGGGAATATAATCACTCTTGTCCTTTGAAATAACCTCTATATTCAAATTTAATACACAAAATTTGTCGCCAATCTGCAAAGAGGATTCATCGCATCGGGTCTTGCGGTCCAAGTAACCATTTTTCAGATCTTCTGATGTTTGAAGTCAGCAATGGAACGCATTTGAAGGGAACTCATCATTCATAGTTGGGGAAGGTTGTGATATAACACTTATTTCATTTTAAAAACTGGCAGAGGAAAAATTATCGACTGGCATTTATTATGACTAATGTCATAATTATTCCTCAAAGATTGGTCTCAGTATTTGTAAAAGCATATCATGAGTTATATGCTCATTCTGGTACCTAAAAGGTATGATAGTCTCTGCGATCAGAACTGTGGTAGGGAAAGATGATCAATAACGTGAAGCGGGTACACAAACTTGAGAAATATGCCAGAAATAATGTCTTTGAAGAAAGCAAGAGCTATTGCGATTCGAATTGTTGGACACTATATACAAGATTTTGGACCAATGGAGAGGTTATTGAGTGATCAAGGAAATCAAGTCACTTCTGCTAAGTCTTTCGCAGGACTCGGAATAGAAATAATCCATTGTTCAGTAGGGCGATCAAAGGCAAATTTCTCGGAATGCGCAATGTGGGAGTCAGGAAGGTTGTCGAGAACGTTTTGTCATGAGCGTTTGTACTGTTATGGTACACCTTTGACGTATCAAATTTAAATTGAAAATATTGTTTTGAATTAAAAAAACAAAAAAATTTGGGCGCCAGCTAAATCTCAAGGAGAATTTAATTATTAAATCAAAATTTTAGAAATAAAACATTAACAAACTTTTTTTTTTATTTTTATTGAAGTTTAATGTGCTTCGATTACAAGGATCATTAGCACTACAGTACAATTATATCTAATTTATGTTACATAAATAACAGAAGATTTAATTCAAACGAAAATCAAATTGATTCAATTAGGTTGGCAGCTTGTAGAAATTCAATCGTAGCTTCAAGTATGGTGATGTCCCGTCCCAGCACCTGCTGTAAAGATATGGCCATTCCTGTAACAAACTTTATTAATATCTATAAAAATGATGATTATCTATGTTTCAACCTCCTCATGTAAATTCTTAACCTATGGTAAGGTAAACAACAAAGTTGATTCAATGTATTAATGAAACTGGAGATACTTCAATTGTAAAATGTTCAAATTTGAGCTCATATTTCACTATTTGGAATTTCAACCTTATAATAATTTCCCAACATTTGATGTCCCTTTTCTTTTGGAAGTTTTTGAAGAGGTATCTCAGAAACTACTGCTTGCGGAGTTGTGGATTCAATTAGTGACTTGTAACTTCTTTTCACTTAATTTCACTTCAGTTTAGTTCAGGATTCTTGTTATGACACGTAACGTAATAACAAGGATTCGATTTCATTCATCACTTTGTTTTACTTTTTAGGTTCACTATCAACTTGAATGTGATTTTCGTTGTGATTCTTTCACATAACGACGTGAATTCGGCAACTGAGCTATCTCTCTGTTGGATTTCATATTTATAGTTTTTCAAAATATTCATAAAAATTATAAAAACATACCTTCATAGAAGAAAAAATTCAGGAGCTTTCACGCTGTTATTCTGAAGTATTTTTTGTTACTTTTTAACGGTCTGATTCTGATATAATCGCCACAATGAAAAATTTTCTAGAATGCATTCATTCCGATCATTCCTTAATGGTTGAGATTTTGAGATGATGGTGTATATGAATCTACTGAACAATATTTTTGCAACGGTCCATCGATCCCTAAGAATTTAGAAGTAGTACATAGTGTCCCAAGGGTAGAAAGGATGAATTTGTTAGCCTGAGGCACTTGAGGCAGCTGAGGGCTTTTTTACTTGTGTGATACATAACTGTTTTTCGCCTTTTTTTTCATATTCTCTTTTTGAGAACAAGGTTGAAAAGTGATTTACTTTTTTGGCGCTCTTGTTCACCTGAACAGAGTGCTTATCAATTTGCCCAAATGTCTGTGACTTTCGAATTTTTGGGCACAAGTGGTATCAATCGTTTTGTTTGGACCTACTGATGAATAATCCGTGGTCAAAATCGATTCTGTCCGTCCGTTCCGTGAACACGATAACTCTCGAACGGATGAAGTTAGAGAGTTGAAACTTTCAGAATAGGTTTGAGGTGTAAATATCTCGGTCGAGTTCGTTATTGGGCCAAATCCGTCGGATGGTTCAGTAGTTATGAGCATCTGAAATTTTATTTCCTCAATAACTACTAGAATATCCATCCGATCAAGTTGATACTTGGAATGTTATTGAGGAGGCTCAAACGAAACGGCTTGCAAAAATTCGCAGAAATCGTCGCGCTAGAAAATTTTTAAAAATTCCAAAAAAAAAATTTTCAATACTCAATATCTCCTAAGACTTCATTTAGATTTAAATAAAAATCCGTATATATATTGAGGTTACTGATATCTTACTCATCCTCAAATTTCATTGTCGTAGCTTTCCCTTCTGAAGATATGATCATTTTTTCATTTACTCAAGAGAAAAATAGAAATGTCATGAAGTCCGAGCTTTGTCATTGAAAGATTTGCCATCACAGATCGATATTCGTTTGACAACTTGCGGACCTAGATATCAGTGTCAGTTGGCGTAATATCAATCAAAATTTTCATAGAATTCATAGAGGTAGAATTCGATGTCGATGACGTCGTCAAAATTCAGAAAAGCACAGACGTAATATTAATAAAAAAATTTTTTATCATAGAGAAAGAATTTGATGGCGTTGTCAGAACTCAGAAAAGCAATGACGTAAGTTTTTAGGAAGAGCATAGAACAAAATTTGGTGAAAATTATGAGTAGTTATTTTCAAATTGAGATAAAGGTTTGTTTATTTAATAGGCTTTCATATTTGCATCACATTGTCTCATAGTACGGAAAAAGACTATTGTTCATCCGATCAGAGAGCTTATAGATTTGTTAAGGTTTGAATATTCACTCGCAGGTAGCTCAACAAGCGCGCCAAAGCAATCTGACATCACGTCAGTGCTTTCTAAATTTATTGAATATGAAACTGACGTTCAACACTTAATTTAGTATAACGTCAAAGTGATGACCAAATTACCATTAGTGATAACCAGATTGAACAGAGTACAAAGCATACAGATCATACAGGCATACGCCCCACATCCGCATCAACAGACGAAGACGTCGAACAATTTTATGAAGACCTAACAACAGCTAAGAACCAAGAGAACACCAAATTCAAGATCATAATGGGTGACTTTAATGCCAAGGTAGGACAGAGAACAGCGACAGACGGTCTGAACATCGGAAACTTTGGACTGGGGACACGAAACATTAGAGGCGAAATGTTGCTTGACTTCCTGAACAAAGAACAAATGTACTGCATGAACACATTCTTTAAGAAGCAGCCTCAAAGGAAATGGACTTGGAGAAGTCCAGACGGCGCAATAAAAAATGAGATAGATTATATCCTCACTACAGATAAACAACTCTGTACCGATGTATCGGTCCTCAATCGTTTCAACACCGGAAGTGATCATAGAATAGTTAGAGCCACCATAAGTATAAACACTCACTTGGAAAGGAAAAAACAAATGGAGAAAATCATTCGACCAACCTCGAACCAACTAAAAGAGAAAATAGAAGACTACAACGCACAAATCAACAAGAAGTTGGAACCAACAGAAAATCTCAGAAATTTGACACTCAACGAGATAGCCGTAAAAATCGTTGGCGGAATTAAGGTGGCTACCAAGAGTGTATGCTCCATGAAGGCAAAAGCTGATACGAAACTTAGCAAGAACACCAATGAACTATTGGCAGAACGCAGAAAAACGGATAGGGATTCAGCAGGGTATCCAACGCTGGATAGAAAGGTGAAAAAGGCAATTAGAAGGGACCTGAGATCGTATAACACACAAACAATAAACGAAGCTATCGAGAACAACATGAATATGAAAGTACTTCGGTCGAAAAGAACAAAAGGAAATATACGCTCATATACAAAATTAAGAACCAACAAGGAGAAGTTGTTACTGAGAGGCAGCAAATAACTTCCACCATCCAGCAATTTTACAGCGGACTTTACAGACAATCGGTACCTAAACCAAACCGATCGAGAATTCAAATGGTCCAAAATGTGGGCTCCGAAGATATACCGGAAGTTGACACTGCAGAGTTAAGAATGGCATTAAAGCAAATGAAGAACCGGAAGGCTCCAGGAGAAGATCTCATTACAGTGGAGATGCTGAAGAACGGAGGTAAAACTCTTGAGAAAGCACTGATTATTCTTTTTAACAGATGCCTGGAGGAGGGAAAAATTCCCGATACATGGAGAAATGCCGAGGTGATAATCCTCTTCAAAAGAGGGACCGAACCAACATCGAGAACTACAGACCGATTAGCCTTCTATCCGTTTTGTATAAGCTCCTCAGCAAAATCATTACCAACAGCCTCAATAATAAGTTTGACTTTTATCAACCTGTGGAACAGGCCGGTTTCCGGAGCAGCTTCAGTACATTGGACCACATACAAACGATACGCACGCTTATTGAGAAATGTACAGAGTACAATGTCCCGTTACACCTCGCTTTCGTTGATTACAAGAAAGCATTTGACTCATTGGAAACATGGGCGGTGATGGAGGCAATGAGCAACGCAAGGATTGACTCAAGATATACAAACCTCATTGAGGACATATACAGAGATGCTACGCTCCACGTCAAAATAGATGAAAACACAACAACGGATAAGATCCCAATACAGAGAGGAGTTAGACAGGGCGACTCGATCTCTCCGAAATTGTTCACCTTGGCGCTGGAAGATGTCTTCAAGAAATTATCATGGCAACAGAGAGGAGTCAATATAGACGGAAGATACCTAAATCATCTCCGTTTCGCCGACGACATTGTACTCATGAGCACTAATGCAGGGAGCTTAGCAGTATGTTACTTGACCTGAGGAAAGCGTCACAAATAGTAGGCCTAGAAATGAACCTGCAAAAAACTAAGATCATGAGCCCAGACAATATCTGTGTCACTGTCGATAATGAGGTGCTTGAAGTTGTAGAGGAATATATTTATCTTGGTCACAACATAATGCTGGGCAAGAACAACCAGACAGCCGAAATAGGGAGAAGGATCAGGCTGCCTTGGGCGGCTTTTTGGGAATCTGGCACATATCCTCAAAGAACCTAAAATACCAATTAATTTAAAACGAAAGGTATTTGATGCTTGCGTGTTACCAGTCATGTTGTACGGACTCGAGACAGTTACCCTAACAAAGAAAAGCGCACAACGACTGCGAGTCTGCCAACGTGCGATGGAACGAGCAATGCTCGGGATCAGCTTGAGAGACAGGCAGACAAATGAAAATATCAGGGCGAAAACCAGAGTAAGTGACGCAGTAGAACAAGCTGCTAGAAGTAAATGGCGGTGGGCTGGTCATGTCGCGCGGAATGATGTGAAGTGGACGAAAATTATCATGCAGTGGAGACCACGACTGACAAAAAGAAGTGTTGGCAGACCCCTGTTAAGATGGCGAGATGACATTCAGAGGCGAGCAGGAAAGAACTGGATTCTCACAGCACAGTGTAGGACGACATGGAAGCGATTGGAAGAGGCCTATGTCCAGGAGTGGACTCAAACGGGCTGAAGAAGAAGAAGAAGAAGACGAAGAAAACCAGATTCTAATGAAATCAATAAAAGTAGGGGAGTAATGAATTTAGAATCCCATGGGAGGAAATATAGCTTTCACTTATTTTTAAGGGTTGTTATGGTTCACTTTTGGGCATGCTAGATGAAAAAATACATTGTAACTCTTTTCTTCAATTACGGTTGTAATTCCTCACAGAATTATCGACTTCTTTGTCCAGTTAACCTTCGTTAATAGGTTCTCTATCTCCTCACTAATCAAATCCGAAATAAGGGATAATAAAATATCACAGCATTCATTCTCTTTTGGTAGGTACGCCCTATTTTTCATTTCCATCTCCTAACCCACTAAGTAATAGAAATACTATATATATATATATATATATAACATTTTCCTTACATTTTAGGTTAAAAATAAACTCATGCGTTGCTTCTGAAAACGAAGATTTATTTCGTTAGTTTCTTACAAATACGATAACTTATTTAACTACACTATTATTGCAACTTTACCTGAAAACGAAGAAACGACAATTAAAGTCTATTCTTCCACCAATTATTCTTATTTATCTATTTTACAATGTTATATTTTTTCATGACCTCTCAACTGACCATAGACGTCAGCCCAAGGATGCCACAGACTAGCGCTTGTCAGTTGTCAATATAATTAGTAATTAAAGAAATAGTTTTCTTTACATGCATATTTCAGACTTAACTCCCAAAATATTATTCTTAACTCGGAATTACGGATTCTCATATGCTGAATCTTTTATTATTAGATATCAGGAGCGCACTGTGAAATTGTCTGGGTAGGCAACCAGAAAAACATTCCTGAGTATTGTTGGTTGCCTGACTAGCGTTTGTCAGTGGTCAATATAATTGGTAATTAAAGAAATATTTTTTCTTGACATCTCCCCGTGGGGAAGAAAATTCACCCGTGGATTTTCTCTGGAGTCTCTTCCATGTCTTCTCTTATGTCTTCATTACTCGTTTCTTTCTCTTCTTTTATCTGTACTGGAATGAATTTTGAAACGTGAAATAGATTTGACTCAGTTTTCTATGTCCTGTATCAATCTCGTAAATAGTATTTGTTCTTTTATTTATTATTTTATATGGTCCTATTCTTAGTTGATCTAGTTTCTTTCTATTTAACTTATTCCCGTTTTCAACATAAACCATATCTCCTTCATTAAATTCTCTATCTTTTCTATTTTTATCATAACGCTTTTTGTTATAGTCATGTGATTTCAAAGTATTATTAAACGTTGTTTCTTTATCTCTCATCCAGACACTTTTTCCGCGTTCATGACGTAGGTCCTTCGGTAAGATTGTAACATCTGTTCCATATAATAAGTAGGCTGGTGAGAAGCCAGTTTCGAATGATTGGTCTGATTGTATATCTCTACACATTCATGTGCAATTGTTATCCATGCTCTTTTTGTTCATCTTCATACATTTTGCATCTTATCTTGTTTACAATTGTTTGATTTAGTCTTTCATTTAGACCGTTAGAAAAAGGTGCGTTGACTGCTGTAAATATTATTGTTATCTGTTTGTCATTAAGAAATTTCTTAAATTCTGTGGAGTTTATACCCGGGTACTGGTCGGCGAGGAGTATCCCAATTTCATCCGGTTCAGTAACCTTGTTTACCAGCTTTATAAAATCCTGTGCACTCTGGGTTTTAGATGTAATAATAAATGCATATCTAGTGAAGTGATCGACTAAAAGATGTAGATATTTCTTCGTTGATCTTGATCCACCCAAACCACCAATTGTGTCTATTGATACTATTTCAAAGGTTTTCTCGCCGGTCCTAAGTGTGACATTAATCCATATTTGTGCTGTCCTCTTGTTTTATTCTTTATGCAAACTTCACAGTTTCTACAAACATCTTTTATATTCTTCGTTAAATTGTTTGTCACATATAGAGAACTAATACTCTTTAGCATTTGTCCAACTCCAATATGACACAGGTCTTTATGTACTTGTTGTATAAGTTTAATACTGAATCTTTCTGTTATTATTATTTTTTCTTTGTTCCTTACTTTTTTATAATATACATTGTGTTTTTGTATTATTTTGTCTTTGTTGGTCTGAATATCTTCCTTTTTATTCTGATCCATTATAATATCTTCAATGAACAATTTTCAATTGTTATTCTTTATTTTCCTCTGGTTCTAATACAGGGTTTCTACTTAAACTGTCTGCTTCTACATTTTCCTTTCCTGGAGAATATTTAATTTTAAAGTGATATTGTGAAAGGTAATAAGTCAAATCACCTAACTCTTCATCCGTCCTTGCTTTTAGGTTCATATTCTCTAATGGTTTGTGGTCTGAGTAAACTGTACATGACTCGCCAATCAACCAGTACTGCCAATATCTCAGAGCTTCTTTGATAGCCAAACATTCAATATAGATAGCTTTCCTTTTCTTTTGCGCTGCATTTAGTTTCTTTGAGGAGTATGCAACTGGTTTTTTTTACCATCTGGTTGCACTTGCTTCAAAATTGCTCCAACGCTTTCTAACGATCCATCAGTGTAAATATGTATAGGTAAATCTTGGTCAAAAATCTCTAGTATTGGTTGTGAACATAGCAGGCTTTTAATTTTGTCAAATGCGATTTGACATTCTTCTGACCAATAAAATTTCTGGTCTTTTCTTAATAAATTATGAAGTGGGTCTAGTATTATTGCACTTCTTGGAATGTATTCATGGTAAAAATTTATTTTACCCAAAAACTGTCGAACATTCTTCTGTGTCTTTGGTACTGGAAATTCCTTATCGAAACTAGGTTGTCCTTCACTGGTTTGACGGAATTGTTCTGTATAATATGTCCTAGATATTTGACATATGCTGATGCAAACGTACATTTTGTAAATTTCAATCGAAATCCTTCTGTTAGAATTGCTTCTAATAACTGCTTTAAGTGGCATATGTGTTCATCAAAAGATTTGGAGAATATTAAAATGTCATCTATATAGTTTACGCTAAAATCTGTAAGTTTATATTTTCTAAGTATATTACTCAATATTCTTTGGAATATCGCCGGAGATGTCTTTAAACCAAATGGTAGACAAGTCCACTGAAAGTGTCCTTCTTGTGTGACAAGCCTGTCTTTTTCCTATCTTCTATTCATGCGGTATTGACCAAAATGCAGAAATTTATGTCTAGGCTTGTGAAATAGTTACAATTTCTTGTTTTTATCATCAGATCTTCAATTAATGGAAAGGGTTGTGCCTGTGGTACTACTATCTTATTTAAATCTCTGAAATCTATACATAGTCTTGATTTTTTATTTTCCTCTTTTTTAAATGCTAGAGTTACTGGTGCTGCAAATGGACTGTAAGACTCTTCTATAAGCTCATTATCCAATAATTTTGCTATCTGTTCCGCAATCTCTTTTTGTCTTCTATTGTGCATTTGTATGGCCTTTTGCAACAGTATTTATCCATCAGTAAGTCTATTCTTGCTTCATATCCCTTAACTGTTCCAACATCATACTTGTCTTTGGCAAATACAGATTTATATTGTTGTATAAGTTTATTCATTTCGTTTCTTTTATTTTCATCTAAGTGGTCAACTTTTATTTTAAAGTCTTCTTCCTTAATATGTTCATTGAAATTAATTTCATATACTTTTCCTAATTTGGTATCCTCGTTTTTGTTTTCATTTATCTCTTCCTCTTTTTCCCCAGTTGACCTTATATTGTTTTCTAGTAAGTATTGTTTTTGACTTATTTTTAAGTCGTCATTTTGTACAAGCTTGTATTTCTTTATTATATCCAGTCCTATTAGGAAATCATATCTAAAATTTGGCTCATCCATGATATATACATCTACATTTTCTTCTATATCAAAAATCTTTATCTTTAGGTTTGTCAAACCACTTGTCTTTTTGACAACATTAATTGTTACTAAATTCTCTTCGTTTTTACCATTTCTTTTTAATTTTATTTTTAGTAATTTTGAATTGATGAGAGAAACATTGGAACCTGAATCATATATTCCATCAATTTCCATTTCCTTACTTAATAGTAGTTTGATCTTAATTAATGGAGTCACTATTAGTTTTTTGTTCCGTTTCATTTAACTCTGCCTCAATCACTGAATTATTTACATGTCTGATAAATTTTCTATTCCATCCGTCATCCTCCTTAAGCTTGAACCAGCATGCAGATTCCGGGTGATAGCGGACGCCATTATTCAATTTTCACACGTTTTGCATGGAGTCCGCTCTTCAATTCTGGTATTTATCTTCTGATTGTCATATTTTCTATAGGGTCCATTTTTATATTTTTTTACCAACTGTTCATACTTTCTCACTTCATTGAATAAGTCAACCGTATCCTTCATCTCTTCTCTATTTATCTTCTCTAGTACAGACGATGGCAATCCTGCCGCAATAAGATCTATTAGCGTACCTGTGTCTATTGTTCTCCTCATATCCAATATAAGTTTCTCCTTTTTTATGGCATAGTCCACTAATGAACCTTCCCGATGTTTAAATGAAAGTGCATAACTCACTTGATTCCAGCCTTGGTTGACAAATGTGTCACAAAACTTTTCCTTCCATTCTGTCCAATCTGAATCTAGGGTCAATTTGATAATCATTGAACCGTACCAATCAACACAGCTTTTGTCCATGAATAGTCGGAGGATCTCAATTTTTTTCCCATCTTCCGTAATGTCAAAACGAGCACACTCCTTTTCAAAATTTTCAATCCATTGACTTGCGTTCGGGTTTTTACTTGAAAATTTGTCAATCACAAACTTCTCTGCAATATGTTTTAAATTTTGTTTTTTTATTTCTTGTGTGCTTTCAATTAGTTTCGAAAATATTTTTCCAATGACTGTGTATCAGCTACTTGTCCTCCAGATGTTACTTTTGTTCAATTTCTTCAAGATATTGCTCTCCGAATTGTAAATTACCATCTTCGTCCACATAGATTTTACTAAGTTCATCTGACATTTTAATCCAAACTTTTCGTGTCTGGTATCTTTTCTTTAAACTATTTTTACTTTATTATATGCAGAGGTCTTTATCAATTCCCTGTGAAGGCCAATCGATTGTAGTTCTTCTGGTATAGCAAACACTTTTGTTCCTTTGTTGTTATTGACGTTACACAATATACGCTTGATTTCCCATCACTCGCCGGTAATAATGCAAATTCGAAGCGTAGTTGGTCCATCTTTTCTGCTTTCTTGGTATTTCAACAAACAAAATTGTCGTTTTATAACATTTTTCCTTACATTTTAGGTTACAAATAAACTCATGCGTTGCTTCTGAAAACGAAGATTTATTTCGTTAGTTTCTTACAAATACGATAACTTATTTAACTACACTATTATTGCAACTTTACCTGAAAACGAAGAAACGACAATTAAAGTCTATTCTTCCACCAATTATTCTTATTTATCTATTTTGCAATGTTATATTTTTTCATGACCTCTCAACTGACCATAGACGTCAGCCCAAGGATGCCACAGACTAGCGCTTGTCAGTTGTCAATATAATTGGTCATTAAAGAAATAGTTTTCTTTACATGCATATTTCAGACTTATCTCCCAAAATATTATTCTTAACTCGGAATTACGGATTCTCATATGCTGAATCTTTTTATTATTAGATATCAGGAGCGCACTGTGAAATTGTCTGGGTAGGCAACCAGAAAAACATTCCTGAGTATTGTTGGTTGCCTGACTAGCGTTTGTCAGTGGTCAATATAATTGGTAATTAAAGAAATATTTTTTCTTTACATATATTAGTGAGTTTTTAGAAATATATAGGTCTACTTTAATGGAATGGCACCGGCTCGTAGACCATTTTAATTCTTCCTCTTGTGAGAGCATATAGGGTTCGGAAAAGGGAGGAGTTAAATTATTTTGAATCAAGTAATAGAACTTGTACAAATAGAAATTTTCTTCATAGATTGTTGGAATAGATTTTAGAAAAAGTAAATCTTTATTTCTGAACATCAACTTTGTATGGCATATCTGATAATAATCTTTCAAATGATTTATAGGTAGAATGGTGACGTTTTTGACCAATTCTTTAAACTTGGCATATTATAGAATAGACTCATGAAGAACAAGTAATCTTGCGAAACTTATCGCATGGATTTCACCTTAAATATTTTTTATTTCCTTTATTTCGATCATCATAAGGTGCATTTGCTCAATTTCCCTAAGTTCTTGGATAATTCGTAATAAATTATAATTTTCAGATAATTTTTGAAATTTGTCATCATATTTTTGCTTCAAATCATTAACGACTGTAGTTATTTGTTTTTGATTTCTCATGAGAATTTTATCATTTTCCTCAATACTGTTGAAGTTATTTTTGTATAATTCTTCTTCATCGGAATCAAGTGTTCCGAAAGGTAATTTCGATATTTTCTCTCCAACGTTAATTAATCATCTTTTAACTCTAACTTTTTCGTTCAATAGGTCAATCTTAATATTTATAAAATTTGATTCTTGAAGGTATCGATAATGAGTCGTTTTGGAAAAACCATATTGTTGATTTTTCATCTTTTCAATTGCCTCTTGGTATTTCAATATTGAATTTTCAATTTCTTTTAAATTATTGAGATAGTTTAATCGTATATTTCTTTTTGTTACATATTGCCCAATAACATTGGCAATAAATTGCTTTCTAATGGTATTATTTCACAATCTTATCTGTACTAATATGATTATAGCAGTTAAGATATTCATCTTGAACCTGAAATAAAATACATTGAAGTATTTTTTTCGTTGTTTCAATATTCATTTATGATAAATATGTTTATTTTTGACATCTTCAATACGATGAGAATCTAATTCACAAGTATCGATATTTTGAAGCAGGATCTAATTCTTCATTCAGTGGATTTTCGATATAAGCGGGGTTTTATTCATAACATGATCTTTAGTAGCTTCTCTTTTCTTATTCAACTCTTCTAATTCTTCAATATCTTGCTTGCTTCCTCTTCTCTTTTAGTTTTTAGAAATTTCATTTAAATTTTCAACATAATCTTTAATATTTCTTTGTGCGATTATCCGATTGGTAAAGAATAATTCAAGTCTTCTTTAATTATTGCATGGGGGTCATTTCAAGACAAGAGTGGTATGAATTATTACCGTGAGGCAGAGTAACAAGAGTAACAGAGAGTAACCGACATGACGAAGTATTGTACTTTGTTCATGTGTTGTGTTGTTAAATATAATTATATATTTGCTCCACGTTTTCACTGTTTATTTTTAACCATCTAACTAGGAGTAGGCAGATTGAGGCCTAGTTATAAAGCCTTATTTTGCGCTAATTAGGAGAGGGCTAGTTAGCGCATGTTCTTTTTGCAGTTATCATGTTTTAATCAAGAGTAGGCAGATTGAGGTCTGATTAAACGCCGCCATCGACCCAAGTCGACCTTCTGTTCCAAAACTGGTGACCCCGACGTGTTCAACGTGAATTTTATGAGGACAGGGACGATTTGCTCGAGGACGTAACTGTAAGATGCCGAAACAATCCGCCGCAGCACCTACTCCTGAAGCGCTCGCACGCATCAGGATTCCCGTTTTCACCCCCATAATCCGGAAGTATGGTTCCAGCAGGTCGAGTGGTCACTCGAAGATGTCGGTCTAACAGCCAGCTTGGCTTCCGACAGGTGGCAAAATCGCTCGACGGTAGGTACGCGAAGGAAGTCCGTGACCTGATTATTAACCCGCCAGTCAAAAAGCCGTACGAAACCTAAAGAGACCGGAAACCATCCCAGTTTCTGCAGTACTTCCAACAACTCGCAAGGGACAACGCCGTAGAGGAGATCATCCGTGCCTTGTGGATGGAGCGGATAAACCCACTCGCTCGCGCCAGCATTGCCGCACAGGCCGCCCAACCAAACGTCACCATGGACAACTTAGCCAAGACCGCTGATTGCGTAATGGAAGCTCTAGGCGCTGCCGCGCCGCAACAAATGACTGCGGTGACATCAGCGAATCTCGGCTCTGTGAAGTGTTGGAGAGGTTGATAGTGCGCTTGGACGAACAAAGCCGCGAGCTGAACGAGTTACGGGCGGAAGTGCGCGGTCGCTTGCAGAACCGCGATGGTCCTACATCGCGTCGTCGCTCTTCTTACCAATCACGAACTCAGTTTGGTGGTATGTGCTTTTACCACTATCGGTTCGGGGCCAATATAATAATAATGATGATAGTTTATTCGTGCTAATACATACTAATGATGCTTGCATACGTCTACAATCAACTGAACAAATAATACATTACTCCTGAAAATCAGAAAAAACACAAGAAATGAATTCCTCCAATGAGTAAAGCATTTTTGCAGTAGATTACTTTTCACCATAATTCTAATTTTCTTAAATGTCGCCATCTTCATGGTGGTGGGCAGCTTATTATAAAATTTCGGCCCGGAATACGTTATCCCGCATTTTACTTTTTTGATCCTGTGGAAGTCGGTATATATCTGCTCTCTTTGGCGTGTACAATAATCATGCACTTCTTGGTTGGTCCTTTATTCACCCACATGAGACTGCACATATAACAAACATTGAAATATATACAAACAAGGGAGAGTAAGATTTTTTTTTCTCTTTGAAAGCATTTCTGCAGTCATCTCTGTAACCAAGTTGACTCATTACCCTGATAGCTCTTCTCTGTAAACCAAATAATCGCTTCACATTAGGATCATGGCCCCAACACAAAATTCCATATGACGCCTTCGATCCTATAAATGCATGGTAAACACTCCACAATACCCTTCTCGAAACCACTCCAGCCAAGGTTCTTAATGCGTAAACGTAAGACGATACACTGTGACAGACGTCATCTATGTGAGAGCTCCAAGATAGTCTACTGTCAATATTAACACACAGAAATCTAACCGGCGCCTCTTCATCTATTCCCTCCATATCTCTCATCGAGAAGAACATCAACTTTGTCTTATCGACATTCAATTTCAGCTGATTGCTGTGAAACCAATCTGAAGAAACCGAAAATGCCATATTCATATTTTCCAGAAGACATTCGATGGATTTGGCGTTTTTTAGTATCGTGTCGTCGGCAAAAATGATGTAGTCAGCTTCGTGGTCACTGTTTGGGAGGTCATTTATGTAAATAGTAAAAAGAAGGGGCCCAAGAACAGAACCCTGGGGAACACCACATTACACATATTAGACATATAACCTATGGAGGTTATATATTATATGGTTGATCATGGGATCAACACACTGTTTTCAGTCCGTAAGGAAGGATTCGATCAGATAAAACGCTTGATCCTTCATCAAACTTATAAAAATTCAGCTTTTCAATAAGCCTTTTTCATGAAAAACAATCAAAAGCCTTGCTCAGGTCACAAAAAGTATCCCAATGTATTCGCCACCACTGTAACCATCATTTATTACTCTCATCAGTTCGACAATAGCTGATGTTGTGTTGCGCGAGTTTCTGAAACCGAACTGCGAATTGTTGAGGAGCAAATTGATCTCAAAATATGCATGACATTTTCCAAAATTTTCGAGAAAATGGAGATAATTGACACAGGTCTATAATTGTCTACAGAGTCATCCGGACCTTTCTTATGCACAGGAACTACTTTGGCAAATTTAAGCACTTTTGGAAAGATGTTATCTCTTATACAAAAATTGACCAATTTTGTTAATGGATTGATTATTACATTGATTAGTTTATTTTAATGCTAAATCCATGTAAGTCTCGACTACTTTTATTTTTGAGTGACATAACTATATCTCTTATTTTGACCTCAGATACAGGGAAAAAAGCAAAATGCATACTATTGTTTATGGGTCTCCCGGAACAGTAATCACGAACGAAATCAGATAAAGATTTCTGTGTCGGTGGAATATTGTTTATAATCCTTTCAGGGACATTAATGAAACAATCATTGAATTCATCAGGAGATAACTCTTATCACGTTTATTCGATAAGTTAATACTATATTAAGTTCCAAATCGCTTTAGGACAGTAGTTTCCGGAGATAGTTATCATTATATTTCATTTTAGCTTTTTTAAGTTCAGCCCGATATAGCCTTTGATAATCCTTATAACTTTTTTTTACTTTTGGTGACCTATAAATCGTTGCTATTTCCCTATAAAACTGCAGCAACATCCTCATTTGGTTCAAACCATCATTGAACCATGAAAGTGACGACGGATCAATAGAATGTTTATATCTCTTTTGTGGAAATGCCAAATCTACACAGTTTTTCAACAAGGTTATGAACATTTCGAATTTTTTGTCATTACCGATATTCTCACAGTCGACGAAATCCCAACATATATATCGGACTAAGAACTAGAGCATATAAAATCCCTGCTGAGTGATAGGTTGACATAATGTAACCTTACTCGCAATTTTCAAACTACCCTCCAAAACACAACCGGTCTCTACAGCACTATGGTCAGAGAATCCCAGATCAACAACACGTCCCGAACAGCTTTCAACGTTAGTGAAGATATTGTCTAAGCATGCCTAACCTCTAGTTGCTGACTTAATAACGGGGCTGAGCCCGTAAGCCGAGAAGAGATCAACAACTCCTGATCTGTTTGGACTGTTTGTTAAAATCTCCACATTAAAATCTCCCAACACAAAGACAGCACCATTACCTACATTAACCCGCTCCAACACATTAGCAGTTACATCGAAAAATGTGTCAATATTACCCTCTGGATTACGATACATGGTTACTATTATTAGCTTCATTTTTTCTAATCTATAGCACATACCTCAATCTCCTTTTCCACAGACATTGAACTTATGTCATTCCTATGTACGAAAAAACCCTCATGAGAATTTTTAACAGCGGCTGCCTCTTCACCATGCACATGATGACTACGGGGTAATGAGAAATTAATTTATAATTATTGTTACAACTTGGTTGTAATAAAACTACAATTATGAGCAAAACCTTTATTCTCTCAGCACTGCGAGGTTTTCGCTACAGAGCTTCGGAACATAATAATGAAAACTTGTTCCTTTCCACACATATCGACAGATTCGTCAGCGGTTATTCACGCTTCCATAAGATTGATAAATCACCGACCAATATTTGAAAAACAGGCATAAATACAATAAATGTCAACAATGATATCAACTTCAACGACGAATTCGTCAGCGGTTATTCACGCTTACATAAGACTGGTAAATCATCGACCAATATTTGAGAAACACACATAAATACAATAAATGTTGTATACTCTGCCTTTATATGGGGCTTCACATAGGCTCGTACACGCACTTAATGGACAGACTCCCAACACGTCTACTCTCGCTCGTGGCTCTCATATATCTGACGTGGTGCGAACGAGACTGTCACTATCTGTGTGACTAACTGAATGACATAACGAATACTTGTACGAATGAATGAATGAATAAATGCATACACTACATTCCTTCCTTACCACAATTTTAGTTTTTATTCAATGATAATCAACTTAAAATCATATTCTACAATTATCAAAAAAGTATCATTATAACTAAGAATTAAATACCTATGCCTTATCCATTTATCTAAATTTTTATCAAATTAACAATTACCAGAATAGTATTATTAATACTGAGAATTAAATAAACCCCTGCCTTATTAATTTATCTAAATTTTCTTCAACTCCTTGTTCCCTATTTCCATTTCCTTCCTCCTGTTGTACGGCTTTCCATTTCCCTTCTACTTTTTTTAAGTGAACGATATTTCTCCTATAAGATTGTCCTGTTTCATCATTTTTGACGATACAATCACCTGCATTGATACTTTCTACAACTTGTTAATTTTATCCATGGTTTTTATGTAGACTTTTTCACCCTCTTTTAACTCTGATTCAACTGCTTTTCGTTTCCTATCCCCATACTCTTTTCCTAACTTCTTTTGAATCATGTCTCTATCTCTCACCTCAAGATCGTTAATTTTCCCGCTTGAATTCTCTAATGCCGGTATTTTGTCCCTGTTTTGCCTTTGGAAAAACAGTTCTGTTAACGTTCGGCCAGTAACCGAGTTTGGAGTGCTATTGTACATGATAAGATATTCGTATAAGGAATCTTTCATATCTTTTCGTTCTATTTGGCTGATTCGCAATCTCTTCAAAATATTTCGGTTGTGTCGTTCCACTTCTCCGTTCATTTGAGGCCAATATGGAACGGTGTTGAAAAGGCGAATATTGCATTCTTTGCAATATTCACGAAATTTCTTCACTGACAAATTGTCGTTCGTTATCGACAGTTATAGAGACAGAAATCCAAGTCGGCTAAAGATTTCTCTGAGAAGTTTTATGATCTGAGTACTTGAGATCGATTTGATCACTTTCACTTCTTTGTAGCGGCTGTAATAGTCGATGAGGACTAGCAGATATTCGTTACTTGGAAGAGATCCTAGAAGATCCATTGCCACATCAATCCATGGACCCAAAGGTAGTTCTCGCCTCTTCATGGGTACCGGCGGGTTTTTTGCATGTTTTTACTAAATTTTCGGCATCTTTGTCGATACGTTGTAACATTTGCCACTTTTTCTTTCGAAAGGAATGACAAATATCATTTTCAAAACTAACTACGGCACTGGAGTCTGAATGACTCCAGATACAAAACATTCAGGCCATTTCATGTGATCGTCTAGCAAGGGTAGGACTCTACGTTATGTTTACGTAATAATTCAAGTTCGTGATAATTGAGATTAGTGAAAATAATTGGGAAACAAAGATGGTAAATAAAACACAACAGGTTAGACCCAGACAATCAGCTATTTATTAAGGGTCTAAAAAAATATAAGATAAAGCCTCAGGCACAAAACCCCTTTAGGTGGTGTTAGGGCACTTGCTTAAAACTAAATGATGAGATATTAAGAGTTAGCAAAGGTGAGTATAACAATCCAAGAAAAGAAACTATAACAATACAGCACAGACGATAATCAGGATAATCAGAGCAACTTCCATAATACAAGAGTATAGTAACATGTTAAATATGGCAACTTCAATGGTACAACAAGAATTAATATCATGGCAAATGTATACTTCAATAATGCAACAGGATAATAATCATGGCAAATAAGTAAACGACTAATTATGACCATCGTGATGGTTACGGCCCCAGGTATGTGAGCCATAACTATAATATTGTATGAGCTAAGGAATTGGGAACACGGGGAAGGTCATGGAGTTCCAACGGCGGCTCTGAAAAAATGACAGAAAGTTTCGCGGTTGATATAAAAAAGGTATATTCTCTCATGCCTTATAGCACATGTCAGTAACGGTTCCTACCTTAAGGCCTTCGATCCAGGAACCTAAGAAATCTCATACTACAGTATAGGAATGGTCCACAATCTCGAGACCCCTAAATGAAATATCAGGTAATGCGAGCATATAGATAAATAAATAGCAGTACGAGATCATGGCATAAATAAACAACAAATCTTCATAGAATATCAATCACAAGTAAATAATAAGAACCAGAATGCATTATGGACATAAATAGCAGAGACAGGTATAGGTAAACGATCATAAGCAATATAAATAATGAGAGTAGAGAATCTACATAATCAACCGAAGGAAATATACATAACGACAACAAGATACATCACGACAGTAAGAAGAATAAGTTAACACAGTACGAAATATATACACAACCATAACCATGACTAGTAAGGCAAGTACATTACACAGTAAAATGACCAAGAACAACAGTACAAGACATACATAATGATAACATGAGATAGGGGTAACTTAATACCGTTAACCTTCGATATAACACCAGAGTGCTACGTACACTGGTTACATCCAGTATTCCATATTGACCATACTAGTACTACCACTAGTGGAGGTCTCCATACCTTCCTGCTTAATCACAGGCTCAGAACTACAGAGCGATGGGCAATTCCTATTGCATCATAGGGTACAGTAAATAAAGTTGATCGGTTACACTCCAGTAACACATTGTAGAAAGCTGAAAATAAGGCATTCATTGTTATGGTAGACACCTGAACTGCAAAGGCAATAATATCGAAAATGATGGAATCACATGCTAAAAGGAGTTACATGAATCAAACAAAGTATTAAGTGCACAAAGGAAATAGAGTTATATGAATCAGACAAAGCATTATGAGAACAAAGAAAATAGAGTCATATGAATCAAACAAAGCATTATGTGAACAAATGAAATAGAGTTATATGAATCAAACAAAACATTGTATGAACAAAGGAAATAAAGTTATATGAAATTAGACAAAGCATTATGTGAACAAAGGAAATAGTTATATGAAGTTAAACAAAGCATTATGTGAACAAAAGAAATAGTTATATGAAGTTAAACAAAGCATTATGTGAACAAAGGAAATAGTTATATGAAATCAAACAAAGCATGATGTGAACAAAGGAATTACATTCACAAGACAACAGTATTAATGACAAATGCCCAAACACAACCTAATAATACATCATTAAATTAAACAATAATTAAGGAAACAATCTATAATAATGGCATAGATACGAAAACACTAAATTTCCTGAAACAATGAGAATTCCAACGTTGTTTGCCAACAGAAGGGTTGGTAAACTGGATGGGTCGTTCATAATAATTGAATTAATCTGAATTCTACCTGAAAAATAGATTCGAGCGGCACTCAATGTAGCAATGGCTTCGGTTTTGCACTCACACACAACTTACGTTCAGTGATTCTAAACTTTAATTTTTAAAAAGTTTATTTGACTATTGTACAAAGCGGACAATGTTAAAGTCACAACAATGGAAACAATAATGCCTTAACTAACAGAGAACTAGTCTAGAGGTAGCATAGTACCTCCTTCCTATTTAGGTGAATTCCTAGTATCATGGAAATATGATATACTGGGATAGCAACGTATAATATATACATATTGGAGGATTCTAATATGTAACTCCTCCATGCCTAAGTGAAAAAATTGGTTTTTGAAGAAAAACTTATCTTCAAAATTGCTAATTTTGAGCTCAATATCTTGTAATGGGTTGTTTTTTTGCTGCTTAGAATAATTTTTTATTCTATAAAAATTAAGCTTATGGTATATGAAGTATAAAATCAAAAAGACAATAATGATATAAATCATTGAAGTATATAAACTAATATTATCATAGGGTAAAGTTGGATTTTGCATTGACATTATTTGGTTTTTGAATGTTCAATTTTTCACTTCGATCTGTTTTAAGTTACCAAGATCATTACTGTCTAGTTCTAAGAGAACTTCATCAATTCTTCTTTGGCTGGGTGATTTCTGAATGTTCACACTAGGTAAATGCACAATTTTTATCTTGGAAGCACTGGTTCTCAATTTTCAGAATATTTTTCCTACACTCACTTCACAATTCAGCGGAATGAATATGATAAATGTTCCGCTTAAAATTTGTTTTTCCGAATTTCCGGCACATTTCACTCTAGTAATTTCTTCATTAGTTGTCACCACCATCCAATGGTCTGCTGCTAATTGATGAACTCGAACTCCTTCGATGTTTATTGGTCTCGGTCTGCATTTTGAGTAGTTTTGGAGATACTGAGGAGCTCCACTTCACAGGGATTGCTCAGTGATATATTCATGGTATTTTCTTCGCATAAAAAGTTGGTAGGGAATACTTCCTGGCATGGTCCATTAAATAGAGCGTATTTTGTTTCACTTAAGGAGAGGTATTTCGTTTTGGGAATGATGACTTGATAAAAGTTGTTTTTAAGAATGGGAAGAGGAAATAATTCGTAATATTTATAGTTTAGGATTTCTACAAGGGGAATGTCTAGAATGAATTTGACTTGATTTTTACTAATGAATCCCTGACCTTTATGCAAAAATAATATTGGAAAATATTTTCATCTTTTATTAAAAATGGAAGTTGGCTTTCTTTAATTTTTGATTGAATTAAATACAATTCCTTTTTCAATTCATCATGAGAAATGATGGATGTATGTAATGTTCCTGTATGAGCAAATGAGATAGCTATTTCTTTATCATTGAGAATTTTATTAATTATATCTACAGCTAGGGTAATGTGTCTGTAAACTGAATTTAGTACAATGAAATTGAAATCATCCCAGGAATCCATTGCTGATGAATTCATCCAGAAATTTAGTTGATTAATGTTGCTTTCCAGGAGTATTTGGTTATGATGTAATGTACTCATTGAATTGTTAGAAGAGTGGAATGAATTTTCTGTTAAACTTATTTGCAAGGTGGCCACATTTGTCAATTTCTGTTGAGAGTTCTTTAAATTTTGAATTGCCTCGTCATATTTATCAGCGTCGTTTTGATCTAGATTGCCTGTAATTGACTTCCAAACTGTTCCTAATCCGTTAAACAAACCTCTTCTGTGTCTGTTTGCAGTTATTGATGATAATTGTTTGCATCTTTTATTCGATTCTAATAAGTATTTATGATTTTGAATTTCACGCAAATAACTTTTTCCATGCTGGGAATTATGAAATGATGTATTAATCTTTTGATAAGTAATTATTAGTTTGTCAAATTCGTTGGTTATATTAGATAAGTCGAATAATTGTATAAGGGTCCAATATTTTATTATGTAGTGTGATATTCCTTTATTTATTAGTATAAGTCCTGGGTTGTCTGTAACTTGTGTGAATTTTACTTGACAATTTACTACTACCCCGAGGATGGTTGTAATGGCGGTGAACCTGAAACAATAGGTCGTCTTAAATTTTTCAAATGAACTGTACGACCAATGTTTTGTTTCGATTTGTTTCTCTCTACTTTTTGAATTAGTGCTCTATTGCCCGTGAGCAATTTTGTAATTTCGATTGGTCCGCTAAACTTTGGGCCGCTTTTATTTCGCACATATTTATGACTTTTTCGTACACCTTTTTGAATGGATTATTTGCTTTTTCATTAACTTTTTGGACTTTTTGTTTTTACTTGTCGATAGGCTCGAATGAATATTATCATATAAAAGGTTAGTTTCTCTCTATGCTTCTGTAGGTAATCGCTAAACATTTGCTTATCATAAATAGTATCTAGTGGATCTTTAAATTTTGTGTGACTAAATGTGAGTTCGAAAGGGTTAATTTCGCGGTCGAATGTATTGAGTTATTATATCTTATATTTGCATATTTAATTATTATTTCTAGAGGGTCTTTGAATTGTGATCTTATTATTCTGCAATTATCAGCAATAGTTGAGTGAAATCTTTGAATGATTTCGTCTGAGTCTGGATGATGTGCTGTCGTAATATGGATTTTTATTTCGTGAATTTCTAATAATTCTTTAATGACATGACTGAAAAAATTTCATTCCTTGATCTGAACTAATATTTAATGATGTTCCATTGGTGAAGAAATATTCCAATAGGACGTGAAATATGTCGACCGCGTTTTCGGATTTTAGTTTGATTTCTTGACCTACTTTTGTAAAAGCATCTACGAGAGGTAAAAATTTAATATTTTCCAAAGTGTAATTATCAATGTGTAATTTTTCAAAGGGTCTGAATGGAGTATCTGATAACGTCATATCAATTTGTGGTGGATTTCTTTCGCATTTATTCCTTTTGCAAACTTCACAACTTGCTATGTACTTCGAGACCTGTTTTTTCATGGCGGAAAAATAATATTTACGCTGAATTTGTTGGATGGTTTCATTAACTCCTCGATGATTTGTTTTTTCTTCGTGTTGAAATTGTATCGCTTGGGTGATAAGTTCCTCATCTTGGATTACTTCTCGTCTTTCAGTGCAATACATTATATCCGGACCGTATCTGTTGAATATCTTGTTTACAACATTGCTGAATGTTCGGAACATATTCTCGGAATCGAAATGGAAATAGTATCTCTTCTTATCGGCCGTGTATTCTTTGAGGAATTTAATTATCTCATCTTCATTGTTGGAAGTGCTGATTTGAACGAAGAATTGTTTCATTTTTTACACGTATTCTTTTTTCACTGTGTTCGGATTTCTATAAACTTCCTGAATAAAGTATTGATTTAGTTTAGAATCCATTACATGGAATGAATTTTTATGGGTGTGGAGTCTGCTGACTCTGGGTTCATTGAATGTATTGTGTCTTCATTGGACTCTGTTGTGGTGCCAATCTTTCCAGAATTTCATCTGAATCTGATTCGTCCATTTCATCTGATGAAGCTTCGTCAAGTTGTTTTTCGATTTCATTTTCGTCCTTGTTAAGATGTTCCAAACGGAGATTTTCCATATTTTCCTTTAATAAATTATCAGGTTTCGATGTTGGTTCTACTTTCGTGGTTTGAACTACATCCGTATTGTTAGTTTGGATAATTTTTAATGGTTCGATAATAATAATTTGTTCCGGGATTTCATTACTATTTGAAATTGTTAGAAAGGCCTCGTTATTTTCAATTCTCACAATGCATTGTGATATTTCAATCCTTTCGCGATTTCATCATATTCTATGATGCCTTGATTTACATCGGTGGATTTGATAGGTACATTTATAATTTTCTGGGATCTTGCTGGAATATCGTATGAACATGGAATTTCTTTGAAGTATAGTGGTATGGGTCCATTTTTAGTGTACAAAACATTTTTCTTCAGGTCAATATTGGCACCTAAATGTTTGAGTAGGTCCATTCCTATCAGACCATCGTATTCTTTGTTGAATTCAAATATATGGAAATCAAAATATTCCTTTGTTTTAAAAATTTTTGGAAGTGGAATGTGAGCAACGTAATCGTGGTAGGATATTTTGTGTGCTGTCTTGATTTTGAATGGTGCATATTTAATAAAATGTTGGTAGAATTTTTGGACTATTCTAGGACTGATTAAGGTTTTGAACTTCCTGTGTCAATCATAAATTTTAATCCTTCATGCGGAATTTTGATGAAGGGTAGCGCTGAACTTTTAATATTGGTTAGGTTTATTAAGTGTGATCCTGATGTAACGTACGGAAAAATTTCCGGAGTTTCTGAATATGGTATTTCGTTTAAATCTTCTGAATATTGTTCTTTACAATTTTCACAGTTAGTCATAAATAGGTTTATGTCTTCATAGAAATCAGTCTGTTCGTGTTGATTTAGTTCGTCATTGATTTCTTGCTGAAAAAGTTCTTCTGAAATGAAATTTCTTTGTCCTGTCGGTTGTGCTGTGACTGTATGTCTTGTATTCGATGAAGATGTGTCCATTAGGATAGGCCCTGATTGTCTTTGAGGTTGAGTTCTAATTTGAGTGTTTCTTCCACTATTTTGTGATGTGTTGAGAGGATTTAATGTCGGTCTCACGTGAGGTTGAGGTATAGAATAAGGAGGATTCAAATTTTGAAAAATAGGTCTTTGTGTATTTGTAAATTGTGTGTTATGTGGAGTTGGTCTATGATAAAAATATTGGGATTGATTATAATGAAGATTTCGTCTGGAATAAGCAAAATTTTGTTCTTCAATTGTAAATGTCATTGCTTCTTCTAATGTTCTAGGGTTTCTCAATCTGATGGGTAAGTTAGAATTAAGGCCTCTGAGAAAAGCATTCAGTGCTTGTTTTTCATAAAGGTGTTCTTTAGTTCGATTAAATTTTGATTTTGTTCGGTTAATTGAATTTTATTTAGTAATAACGACAAAAGGTCCTGACACCTATGGCCGAATTGAATAGGGTTTTCATTTTTTCTTGCTTAAGGTGCATCAAATCACCAACTAAACAATTTTCGTCTCTTTGATCAGAGAAAATTTGTTACAGTAAATTTTTAATTGATATCCAATTCCTTAAATTTCCTCTACTTCCTAATAAATTCAAAGCTCTTCCCGTTAATTTGCCTATTATAGCTCTTAAAGAAATTCGTTTTGTGGATTTTGCAAGTTATTTTGGTCTGAAAAGGTATTGATCAAGTATTCACTGGATTGAATGAAAATAGCTAGAGTTGCTGGATTGCCATCATATTCAGGAATGCAATCAATGTGATGTTTTTGAATTTGAGGAACGGCCATTTCTACTGTATTTCTTCTTAGAGGACTACGATCTCTATTGTTTTAATTTAATTTTAATTTTAATTGAAATTAGCCTATAGTTTATATTAGAACGATATTGTCTAATTACTATCAAGAAAGAAAAATAAAATAAAAATAGAAAACAAAATTTTGAATAATCAAGTATGGGATATTAAAATGGATAGAAGGAGTGAAACTTACGCTAAAGGCTTCATGTGGAATTTCTTTCTTCTTTTTCTTCTGCTTCAGGGGATACAGCGATTATAGCAGGCAGTTTCGTTATAGAAACTCCGTACCCAACTATAATTTCTCCTCCTGAATGCCGATGAATTGGTTTTTCTCTTAACTATGAACTTTTTCTGTTCACTGGTTTTGATAAACCACGCTGTTGGAACTCGGTCGATGCTAGAGCCGAAGTCCGGGAAACTTTTTTTCTGATACCCAATTAATCGTTGAAACGAACACTACTTTTCCGCTATTTTTGTCGTAAAAATAGTTTTGGGTATCCTACCGACTGCGCCACTTACGTTCAGTGATTCTAAACTTTAATTTTTAAAAAGTTTATTTGACTATTGTACAAAGCGGACAATGTTAAAGTCACAACAATGGAAACAATAATGCCTTAACTAACAGAGAACTAGTCTAGAGGTAGCATAGTACCTCCCTTCCTATTTAGGTGAATTCCTAGTATCATGGAAATATGATATACTGGGATAGCAACGTATAATATATACATATTGGAGGATTCTAATATGTAACTCACACTCACTAAAACTTTCGAAAAAGGACTTAATTCGCTCAGCAGTAAACTGATAATAATCCACACCATCTTCGATTCCCTCCTTCCTCTGGTTGCTCCGCGCAATCGCGTGTTGACGTGCTAACTTCACACTTCTAACCATAGAATGTATTTTGACCATCCACTCTCTTTCGAGGTACGTGAGGGCAGTGGCGTCTCAACATAGGGTGAAATGAGACTACGATTTTTTGTATGAAAGAAAACCTAGGATGTTACAACGTGGCCACCAGACCTTTGACCTCAATCTGCCCTTCATTGCTACGATACCCGGGTGGCCTTCGTGAGCAGCATCTAACACCTGTTTACGAAGACTATGCCGTATTACAATTCGGTTTCCTCGTAATAATATGTTATCAAAGAAACAGCTCATTGTCAAAAAACCTTTAACTCCTTACTGAGTCATTCCAATCATTTTGATATAGTCCTTTCCTAACGCTACATATTTCTTTGTCATTTTCAGATGCACTAATAATCTCACTCAATGATATTGCATGTGGTCGGGCAAAACTAACTATTTGACACAAATGTGGGTCTTCGCAGATTGTAGGATTCTCTGTCAAATTGCACAGTCGTGACAGAGGATCGGTGTTAAAAATTGCAAGAATTTTTAACCCATCTTCATGAACCACTCTACGCCAATGATATCAACCTCAAGAGGTCACCACAAGCAGCCAACTTCAAGTCGGAACTGACACCGATCGATACGGAAATCGATGACAATGGCCAACTGCTTTTTACAAAACATGCGCTGATCCTCAACCTCTGTCAAAATTCATTCATTCACGATTTTCTCGTTCCTGAATACGCCTTTATTTCCCTCGCTCGTTTTTCCTCTCGTTTAAAAGTGCTAGTGATTTATATAGTTTTTCAACAGTCTTTTTCAAGACTCCTCGATACAAAAGACAGACTTTTTATTAAGTTTCACTCGTTCATCTCAACAAGGTACAGTACAGTTTTTCGTAAAATACATGCACGAGTTCTCTCTGCACATGTGTTCATTTCACCTGCATGGCTTTTCATCTTCTCATTTAAATATTCTCCCAATCCTAGCACATTTCTTCGTTAATACACTCTACCTTTCATTCTATACACTTCTGCTGCAGGTTACATCGCATATTTTCCACGTTTTCTGACTTTTCTGCCTCAAACCACGTGCTGACTGTGCCAATTTCAATTAATAAGTCTCTTAATTGCCTTTCGTTGACCAATCTCTTATGTTCACACAAACTTTTCTCTTGTGCATATCATGTTACCATATTTTTGTCGCAATTTCACCATATCTAACATTACTTTTTCTCTAATCAAACTATGTCATAACCTGTATGCATTTATAACTCTGTATGAATAGACTTCTCAGGCCTTATAAGTTTCAGATATCTCAACGTGCCAGCTTGGGTACATCGGGGAGGACCCTACAACCACAAGTTTTACTTTTCACTCAGGACTTTTCAATTTGACAGATGGTTTACATAAACCGTGCTGAACCTGGTTGACAGAGGCCACCCGATGTCTCCAAGTTGGTTGGACTTCGACTGTTTAAGTATAATTTATAATTGTTCCTTTTAACTTTCTCATAATTTATAAGGCTTGAATCAATGATGTTCTCAATTCACTCTATCATTTCAAATATCTCAAATCAATTGTTCAATGTCATGGTAATCTTCTGCTTTTCTAATAGACTTTGCTATTCCTGTAAGCGTTGATCATTCTATGATGAATTTCTCAAATTAAGTTAGTATGATACAGATGCTTTCTTGAAACACTTAGTAAATTCTCAAATACCTTAATCATTACAGTTTTTTCTATTCTCAATTCTCATCAGATACATGATCAACTCAAACAGATAATTTATGTAGTTAACTTCTGTTTTTCTGATAGATTCGACAGGCTATCACTGTAAAAGTTGTAACTCATAATTCTTATTTCTCTATCATTCTTAACGTCTGTCGTATCAATATCATACTCTCAACTTTCTCAAGTTGACAATAGGCAACACATGCATTCTCAAATCTCTCGTATTTGTAAATAGGTCTACTCTGTTGAGATGTTGTTAATTTTGTATATATTTTAACTACGTGCGAGTACCTATTTATCATGTGAATGTGAACTTTGCACAATAAACATTTTATTTTAACATCTCTGACTCAATCATTTGGTAACAGTCCATTTTTAGTAATAGCCAAAAATCTCAATAACCAGATTTTTGAACATTTGGTCCTTCGGGCCGGATGATTGAGTTGGAATATTGTTTGTTCACATCACATTAATCATCTCAATGTTTCAGCTCAAGAGCTCTTTCGCCATCTCAACCTACTCAAGAATGTCAACAACAAAGATGTCTGGTACTTCGTCACCCCTCCAGCTGAAGAACACCTCAAGATACCATCGCAACGATCCAGACAGTCTTCCACCTCATCTCAAGCGGAAGCACTACCTCAGACAAGATCATTCGGCCTACCCTCCTCTCTCAAATTGAAGGTGGCTACTCAGATGAACCGTATCCAGCTCTTCAAGGACATCCTCTTAGAAGTCTCAAGCCCCAGGACATGGACGAAGGATAATCTGGACCAACGCAGGGAACATCTCCAGGAGCTCCGTAAGTCCTTCTCGAAGACCCACGCTCACTTCGAATCAGCATGGCCTGATTCATGCCTGGAGCACCCATATTTCGCCACGTCCGTCTACTTGGAGGAGTATTCCCTCTTTCAAGCAGCCACCTCCCAACTCTCAGACCTCTATAAAGCTGTAGATTCTCAGCCAGCCTCCTCAACTTCAGCTCAAACATCTCAGTCTCGTCCAAGACTACCTGACATCTCCATTCCAACTTTCTCAGGAGACTTTTCTCAATTGCCAGCCTTTAGGGACCTTTTCAGATCCATAGTGATCAATAATGAGCTGATCTCTGATATTGAGAGGCTCCACTATCGACGAACATCTCTCTCCCATGACCCTCTCGAGACCATCTCTAGCCTACCTCTTATAGAGTCCTCCTTTTCTTTTGCCTGGCAACAACTCGCGCAGAAATATGAGAATACACGACTCATTTTGTCTTCTCACTATGCCAAGTTGTTGTCCTTCTCTCTGGCCGACCAACAAACGTCCTCCTCAACATCTCTACGACAGCTTCTCGAGAGTATCTCCAATCCTCTCCAAAGTCTCAAGGCTCTAGGTGAAGACCTAGAGCTCAATTACAATCTGTTGACGTACCACATCATCAACAGATTGGATCACGCCTCAGAGCACAGTGGGAAAATCTCATTTCTCCCACCACAGAATTCCCTACTTTTCCTCAAATCATGGAGTTCCTGGAGTCCCGCTCAAGAGCACTCGAATGGATTGAAACCAATCCAGAGCCATCTCAAAACACCTCAAGACCTCGCCCCACATTCTCTGAAATCGCCAACAGCCTCAAACGACCATTGATCTCAGCCACCTCAATTAAGACAGCCTCCTCAATCAACACTGCCAACACGTCAACTGCCTCATCTGCCTCACGCCTCAAGGCAACATCGATTCCATCGTACAACTGCGATGATTGTTCTCAAGAACATTTCATCGCAGATTGTCCTCGATTTGCCAAACGATCTGCTCGCGAGAAGGCTGACGTTGTTTTACACAGGGTTCTGTGCACTAATTGCCTTGGCAGGCACCATCGCCGGTCTTGCAGGACTCACAAGACCTGCAAGATTTGTGGGAGTCAACACCATTCCCTTCTCCACACAGTTCCATTGAACAGCAGACCATTCTTAACAACTCCAATTGTGCCACCTCGATTGCTCCCCAAATCATTACTTACTTCAACTCAGCCATCTCAAAAAGAGGTGAGTTCAAGTAATTCAGTTCGAAAACCATCAAAATAATTCTGTTCACCTCCAGCCTTCTCACTGTCATCGTCTTCAGTCTTCTTGTCTCAACACTCTTCACGCCACCGCTAATGCCAACATTATCACCTCAACTGCCTCACATAAGGTTCGACTACTTATCGATTCTGGATCAAAACTGAGCTTCATCTCTCAAGATTTGGCTTCCAAGGTCAATATTCCTCGAAGGAAGGTGTAACGCCCTTACGTGCAGTTCCTTTATCAGTAAACTCGGGCGCCAGACTATTTGCTTCTGAGGGCGTCACCCTCACCTATCGAGCTCCTCCGGAATGTCCAGAAGCTCGAGCCTAGGTAGACTCCAGTGGAGAATGAAGTGGGTAGCTGTTGGAGGTAGAGGTGTCACCAATAAAACACGCGATTAACTAAAAATATACTCTCTATTCATACTAAATAAACAAACTTTCCAAAATAATACGTCTCACAGTCCTTAAAATAAATCAACAGTTCATATCAGGTACATCAGTCCTTAATCTAAATCACACAATCTTCATAGTCCTTAACCTATAAAACCCAAGTCCCAAATCTACTAATCAATCACTAAAAGTCCAGTAACATTCCGTGAAGGGGTTAGAGTGTACACAAAGCGATTACAGTGGCGAGTTACTCGATGTATTAGGCGTCAGAAGGAATTAGGCAAGCGAAAATGACTTAGGTATAGAAATGGGTTAGGCATACCACGAAATCAAGCAGAGAACGGATAAGGCAGTCGCTCAACAGGAAATTGCTCATGCATGAAAATCGAACACGGCCATGAGATGAAGATGAAAATGACTCAGGCATGAAAATGACTAAGGCCGTGTGATAAAAATGAGTATGTCTCGGGGTTAAAGTGAGAGGGGGGGGGGGAAACCAAAGCCTCACTCAGGCCAACATGGACCATCCAAGCGGGGGGTCCGTGGGGCACAGTTCCACACGGCGCAACTAGGGTCCGTGCGCAACAGAACCCTCGAAGAGAACTGCCAAGGCCCAGTCCAAATCGGAAGTGACCGGCGGTACGGCGTGCGCATGCGCAAACCACCGCGCGTTCACCCGCGATGACGACGGGGCCGAGGTCGAACCAAGTGCCTGCCGCACAGCAGCCCACGCCACGGAAAGCTTCGGTCTAAGCACGATTGAGTTTCCTCATCTCGTACATCAACGTCAACTCCGCGAGATGGACAGCAGGAGTCCGCCAAGGTAAAACGGCCCACAACCTAGGGACGATTGAGTTTCCTCATCTCGGCACCCAGACGGCGGATACGCAATACCGGCTAAAGGACCCAGCCGACACCCGTGACGAATCCCGCACCCTCAAAGATCGGGCCAACCAGTGCCTGCCGCGCAACAGCCCACGTCACGGAAAGCTTCGGTTTAAGCACGATTGAGTTTCCTCATCTCGCACATCAACGTCAGCTCCGAGAGATGGACAGCAGGAGTCCGCCGAGGTAAAACGGCCCACAATCTAGGGACGATTGAGTTTCCTCATCTCGGCACCCAGACGGCGGAAACGCAATACCGGCTAAAGGACCCAGCCGACACCCGTGACGAACCCGTGCCTTCCAGGGGTCGGTTCGACAAACGACCACAGGGGGGGGGGCACACCACGACCCTCACCGCGCAGCAGCCCACGTCACGGAAAGCTTCGGTCTAAGCACGATTGAGTTTCCTCATCTCGTACATCAACGTCAGCCCCGAGAGATGGACAGCAGGAGTCCGCCAAGATAAAACGGCCCACAATCTAGGGACGATTGAGTTTCCTCATCTCGGCACCCAGACGGCGGAAACGCAATACCGGCTAAAGGACTCGTAAAGGACGCGACGCCCTAGACGCCCTCCTGCAGCCGTCGTTCGGTCTCAACGATCGAACCTCACACTCACCTCCTGGAATCTCGTCCTCCACAAGTGGTCCTCCGGTCCCCTCTCTATACCCCTTTCCTACCTTACTATGGCTGCCTACCACTGCACTCACTAACACTTGCTGGAACCGAACGTTGGAAGCTCTTCCGCTTCGCGTCTCGCCGACCGAGGAACTGCCGTTCCCAGTGCACGACTCTCCTATTAGTACCGTTCGAGCTCCCCTACATGCGCTGTAAGCGCTCGACGGTCGAGGTGGGAACAATCGGTCTGGTCTCCCCACTTACTGGTGGGGTCTCGCTGGAGTCGATCGAGGTCAGCGGCTCCCTGCCACGCCAGCAATCAAGGTCAACGGGTCTCTGCCACGCAAACAAAACTACTTCGTTACACTCTCCCTTACTTCCATAAAAAAAAATTTTTTTTTCTATCTGCTTCCTGACCAAACGGACCTTAGCCTAAGAAAACCCCAGAGAAAATCTTAATCCAAAGCAACAATACAAGGAAAATCTTATCCTAAAGCAACAACATAAGAAAAATCCTATCCTAAATCAACAATTCTCTTCAGTGTTTGTCGAGGTTGGTGACGCGCACTCTGCGTTCTCCTGAGAGGGCGGTGACGCGCACTACTGTCATGTGGGAGAAAGACGCGCACTTTGCGTTCATTTGGGGGGGCGGTGACGCGCACAACTGTCATGCGAGGGAAAAGACGCGCACTTTGCGTTCATTTGGGGAAGGTGACATAGCGCACAACTGTCACGTGGGGGAAAAGTACGCGCACTATGCGTTCATTTGGGGGACGGTGACGCGCACTACTGTCGTGCGGGGAAAAGACGCGCACTTTGCGTTCATTTGGGGGTGGTGACGCGCACAAATGTCATGCGGGGGACAAGAAAAACGCGCACTATGCGTTCATTTGGGGGTGGTGACGCGCACAACTGTCACGTGGAAAGGAAAAGAAAAAAAACGCGCACTATGCGTTCATTTGGGAGTGGTGGCGACGACGCGCGCGGCATGCGTACCGACCATTGCTGGTCTCGCGCCGGTATGATCATCCGCTTTACCGCGCCGCCCAGGGGCATCCGAACTCGCACTCGGCACTTCTGGTCCGGCCGCCGACCCCGAGGCCGATACGCCTGGATGCGCCTCGTGAACTCCGCCGACCACTGGTGGGGTCTGTGCTCCTCTAAATATCGCTGCATGCTGACGCTCACCGTTAGTACCTCACGAGCGTTAGTCGGTCCGGCACCTGGCGTCTCGGGTGGCCCCACTGCGGAGACCGTTACGGTGATCGGACGCAACGCCTCCAGCCGCCTCACTAGGGTTTCCGCTTCCATCCTCGCCCCATCATAAATACGCAGGAGTCCGCCAACTATCGTTTCCCAGGGGGGAGGTATTTGTTGTAGCAGATTCGGGGGCAGCTTCCCTGTGAACTCGCCCCGAGGATCTTCCAGGAGTTGGGCTGCCTCTTTTTGGAAGGGATTGGGGAACCCTAGGGCCTGCAGAACCACAAGGCCCAGCGCCCACATATCGACGGCCTTACCATAATAGGCCCCCCGCCACATTTCGGGAGCCATATACGCTGGGGTTCCCGCCTTCTCATTTGTCTTCACCATGGCTCCGCTCATCTTGAAAGCCACACCGAAATCCGCCAGTCTCACTGTGTCGCGTCCTATCAGCACGTTCCCCAACTTGATATCACGGTGAACGACCCTAGCCACCCCGTGGAGGTATTTCACAGCCCCTGCCAGCCCGCAGGTAAAATGTAGAAGGGTCACCGCGTCACATTTACCATGCCTCGTCAGGTAACGGTCCAGGTCCTCCTCCATCCTCGCCATCACGAAGTAGGTCCTGTCCAGGTTTTCGACCACGTCCAGCAGCTCGAGCACATTTGGGTGCTCCAACTCCTGCAGGATACCGTGCTCGTGGGCCCCCAACCACATCGGCCCCTTCACCTCCTTGACGGCCACGGCTTCCAGGAACCTTTCCTTACAGCCGCCCAAACCCGGCCGAATGCCCCTTCTCCGAGGAGTTCGCCCAACTGATAGTCGTCGGTCACGCGCCGACGGTGTTTTCTGCGGTCTCTCGCAGCTGTCTCCTTCGCTCGCGTACAGCCTGACGATGGCTATCCGCCACTTCTATCAGATTTATTACTGGGGGTACCGCTGCACCCCTCGGGGCTCCCTGGCAACCTATTTCTTGGCATCTGAAACAGAAGGAAGCATTAGCGGGCTTCAGGTCCTTTATATGGATATGCCTTAATTTCTTGCCCGATCCGTCTCGCAAGTCGTAGACCACCATATATGGTCCGGAAAATTTCGGCGCCAGTTTGCCCGAAAACTGGTTCGCAGCTGAAGACAGAGGTCGTTCCCGGCGCCAGATTTCATCTCCCACTCTACATCTCCATTCCCGTCGCCGGAGATTGTAATGGTGGCTCTGCTGGGTGAATGCCCGACCCAACTGCACCCGTACCAATTCAAACACTTCGCGTAGCCGTTTTACCCGACTCGCGTGACTTCGGACCTCCTCGCGACTGGTCTCCTGAGCATCTTCTTCATCTGCTTCGGAGTCTTCTGGCTCCTCTCAAGGACCATCGTCATCAACAACCACTCTTGGTATGTTCATTTCACGGCCGAAGTTGAGGAACGACGGAGTAAATCCCGTCGACTCGTGTCTCGCCGAATTCGTCGCCATAGCCAGCTCGGGTAGTCTCTCGTCCCATTTACGATGATCGCCTTCACAAAATTGCGCTATCATCGTCTTCAACGTACGATTCGCCCGCTCGACCGCATTCGCTTGAGGGCTGTACACCGGTGTGAACCGTACTCGAACTCCCAATTGCCTCAATAAGCTCCGGAATTCTCGACTAACAAACTGTTTGCCGTTGTCGCATATCACCGTGCGAGGACAACCAAACTTTGCAATCACCTGCTCGAAGAGGGCCCTTGTTACTGCTGGTGCTGTCGCCTTGCGTAGAGCACGAAATTCCACCCACTTGGTGAATTTATCCTGAGCCACAAATACAAAAGTATTCCCTCTGGTAGAGCGCGGTAATGGACCAATCAGGTCAACGCAGACTTTATCCCAGGGGTCTTTTCCTATACTTGGCTGCATCTTTCCAGGAGTCTGTTGCTGCGAAACTTTATATCTTTGACAGGACTGACACGATCTCACGAATTAAGCAATGTCGCTAAACATTCCTGGCCAGTAATATAGTTTAGCCATCCTGCAACTAGTTTTCGCTATTCCCATATGTCCGGCGGTTGGAGCATCATGATTTTCCCGCATAAGAGCCTCTCTTTGGTTGGCGGGCACACACAGCTTCCATGGTCGGGACATATCGGGCTCAGTCAAGTCGTTTGATTCGAAGAAATGTCGATATAATTTGCCATCGCTCACGCAATAGTCGGGCAACGCCTCGGGATTATTCTCGACTTCGGCCAACTTCCTTGTATACCATTTGCATTTGGTCTCCTCAGACAAGCAAATCTCTCCCTCAGTTGGGCCAGGTAATGGACTTCTTGACAGCGCATCGGCCACTCTATTGAGGATCCTTTTCGGTATTTTATGTCGAAATCGAATTGTTGTAAGTAGACTATCCATCTGGCAATACGTCCTGCAGGGCTCTTTACTGAATTCAGCCATCGGAGCGACTGATGGTCTGTCAATACTGTAAAGTGGTATCCCTCAAGGTAGGGTCGCATCTTCTCCACGCCCCATACTATAGCCAGACACTCTTTCTCTGTCGTCGAGTAATTTCGTTCAGCCGGTGACAACGTTCTACTAGCATAGGCTATAACTCTTTCGACGTCATCGACACTCTGGGTCAGCGCTATGCCCAATCCTTGGTCCGAAGCATCAGTCTGCAGCACGAACGGCTGCTCAAAATCAGGACACGCCAAAACTGGGGCCTCCGTGAGTTTCTTCTTCAGCAGTTCGAAAGATTTTAGTTCCTCTGCCTCAAAGCGCCATTTCTGCTTCTTGCGTAGTAGGCGAGTCAACGGTGCCACAATCTGGGAAAACTCCGGTATGAACCGACGGTACCAAGATGCCACTCCAAGAAATCTTCTAATTTCACGGACACTTCGGGGTACTGGTATTGCTTGTATCGCCGCCACCTTGTCAGGATCGGTCTTGATTCCGTCCGAGGACACAACATGACCCAAATATTTCAGGCTTCTGCACCCAAACCGACACTTCTCTGGATTCAGCTGTAAGTTAGCTGCTTTAAGCCTTTGAAAAACCTCGCTGAGGATCTGCAGATGATGTTCTAGCGAGTCACCCAAAACTATTATGTCATCCAGGTATGCGAAAACAAACGGTTCCATCTCTGGTCCAATGATCCGATCCAGTAATCTCTGAAATGTTGCTGGCGCAGAATGTAGACCAAATGCCATTACTCGGAATTGAAAGAGACCTCGCCCAGGTACCGTAAAAGCTGTTAGGGCCTTACTTTCTTTGCTCAGGGTACCTGCCAATATCCTTGCCGTAAATCTAGGCTGCTGATATATTTTGCCCGCCGTAGTTTGTCGAGGATATGCGAGATGTACGGCAGTGGGTATGCATCTTTTATAGAGGCTTCGTTCAATTTTCGGTAATCCATGCAAAATCTAGCTCGTCCATCCTTTTTCTTAACTATCACCACAGGCGAGCTCCATGGACTGTTAGATGGCTCTATTACTCCCTCCTCTAGCATTCGGTCGACTTCTTCATTGATAATCTCTTGTGTCGCAGGATTACGTGGTTGGTATCTTTGTTTAATGGGTTCAGTCCCCGGTTTGAGCTGAATCTTATGTTCGACCAGGCTCGTCGTTCCTTGGATATCGTCAAATTGTTCAATTTCCCTGTCCAGAAAGCGGTTGAGCTCTCGTCTTTCTTCTTTCTCAGGGAGTTCCAGTTCTTCATGGTCGTAATCGGCTTCCGAGCAGGACAGTGATTCCTCTCCGACAGATCTCAGTAATGTACCTTTGTAGTAGCAGGACGCAGTTCTTAGTTCAATGCTAAAATCGTAGTCACTCAGCACGTCCATCCCAACCACTATGTCTATCGGTAAACTCTCCATATACAGCATATCCACCGTGATATAGTCGTCGTGCAACTGCAATGGAAGTCTATAGTATCTTGGGATTGATACTGACTGTCCATCAGCTATCTTCGCCGTAGCCTGGTGTGTGAAAGATGGTATGTTCATTCGATCGCAGTAATCAGCCACAGTTCTTCCCAGGAATGACTTCGTAGCACCGGTGTCTAGTAACGCTCGAAAGTTTCTCCCTTCCACACTGACATAAATTATAGGTCGGTTATCTGGCGGATGTCTCTGAATGGTATTTAGCTTCGAGGCTAGTCTTTCAGAGGATTGCGGATGCCTCGTCCTCGCGCAATCCTCACTTAGTTTTCCGAACAACCACATTCTCTTGCAGAAACGCCATCTCTTCCACACCGTGGACAGGAAATCTTGGGGGGGTTTCGGCAGTTAATTCGCATATGTCCTGTCTCTCCACATCTAAAACATACCATCGTGTCCTCTTTGAATCTTACAGTTCTTCGGTTGGGACTAGGCCGTGGTTCCTGGGCGACAACGTTCGTTCTAACGACCGTGTCACTATTCCTGTGTGGTAACTCCATCGACGTTCTAGTCGGTACCTCCGATCTATTCGTGTCTGACACATTCGGTCTGGTTTGCGGGCTCTGGTACACGAGATGAGGCTCTGGTGTTACTATGGCATTCTGTACTGGAGGTGGTTTATACTGTTGTGCCTGCCAATGTACCAACTCAAACACCTTGCCTTTATTCAGTAGCTCCTCAATGGTATCGGTATGCTGGAATACGAGTGCTCTCTGAAGATGTGGCAACAAGCCTCGTCTAATAATTGTGACTTGCTCGGTCTCAGTTACGCAGGTATGTACCAGCTTTCGAAATAGGTTTTGCATTCGGGTCACGTACAGTACAAGTTTTTCATCTTTGCCTTGCGTTCTCTTTTTGATATCTTCGAGAAGCAACTCTTCGTAATTCGGCGGCAAGAAGGCTTCTTTGATTTTGGTCTTAAAATCTTCCCAGCTCTCTAAGTTTGCTTTTCGTGGTACATACCAATCTCGTGCATCACCCCTCAATATCTCATAAATTGACTTAAATAAATCTCCGTGTGTCAGGTTTCTCGACTCGGCTAGTTGTTCGATCTCGTCCAGAAACGCTGTGATACTTCCCGAGCCGTCATAATGTACGTTCCACATATACAATGGGACTGTGGGGGCACGAGTGGGGTAGATGTGGTACATACTCCTCTCGTCCTCCCGTGGTGGGGGAATTGGTGTTTCTCTCTCTTGTCTCCTTGTCTGCACCGGTAGTGGGGTAACCACAGACTCTACTGACTCTATTGTCTCTCCTACGATGTTTGCATTCGGTACTGATGCTCTCCTCGTTGATTCAGTGAATCCACGTCTTGGTATCTCTGTCGTCGTTGGCACAGTCTCTCTGCGCACCCGGCTCCGTAATGAATCAAAAATCCGGCGATTGATGGAACCAGTCGTCGTTCGTATCCCACAAGGTCGCGTGTTAGTCCCAATCGTTCGAAATTCCTCGTCTCTGCCGTCGATGTCAAATGACAGCCTCTGGTCTCTAACTTCTCTAGCTCGGTAAGTCCTATCGGTTATCGGTACTAAAACCGGCATATTATCTCCAGGTATCGGTGCATCAATTAAAGACGGCGTCTCAGTCGCCTCCGTGGCCAATCCAGCGATGCTACGGGCATCCTCTAACGCTATTCGAGCGTCCTCCAAAACTTCCATCATTCTGTCTCTCGTCAGTCCTTCCTCCATGGTGCCTGGCTTCACCAACCTCAATCTATGCTCAACATGCTCCAGACGGCTGAACATCCTCCTATATACATTTCGAGCATTTCCAGTGTCAACCTCCGGAACATCTTCCAACAATTCGCTCAGTTTCGTACCACAGATCGCCAGCTCCAATCGGGTATTCAGCTCCACATCCTCGGGAATGTCTATCCCTCTCGACAGCGCTCTTCGCAGCAACAGCCTATCCTCATCCGCAGTGGATCCAACTTCCAACCTCCGGGCACGCAACTCCCATACGAGTTCGTCACTCCGAAGCATATCCAAATCCATCCTTACTTCCTCAGGATATCCAACAACGTCCAAACTCCAACAACCTCAAACTCCAACAACCAACGTCCAAAATAGAGAAAAATCTCTATTATATTCCAACACCAGCCTCCAACAACCTGCTGTCCCTGCTCGGGCGCCAGAATTGTAACGCCCTTACGTGCAGTTCCTTTATCAGTAAACTCGGGCGCCAGACTATTTGCTTCTGAGGGCGTCACCCTCACCTATCGAGCTCCTCCGGAATGTCCAGAAGCTCGAGCCTAGGTAGACTCCAGTGGAGAATGAAGTGGGTAGCTGTTGGAGGTAGAGGTGTCACCAATAAAACACGCGATTAACTAAAAATATACTCTCTATTCATACTAAATAAACAAACTTTCCAAAATAATACGTCTCACAGTCCTTAAAATAAATCAACAGTTCATATCAGGTACATCAGTCCTTAATCTATATCACAAAATCTTCATAGTCCTTAACCTCTAAAAACCCAAATCCCAAACCTACTTATCAATCACCAAAAGTCCAGTAACATTCCGTGAAGGGGTTAGAGTGCACACAAAGCGATTACAGTGGCGAGTTACTCGACGTATTAGGCGTCAGAAGGAATTAGGCAAGCGAAAATGACTTAGACATAGAAATGGGTTAGGTATACCAAGAAATCAGGCAGAGAACGGATAAGGCAGTCGCTCAACAGGAAATTGCTCATGCATGAAAATCGAACACGGCCATGAGATGAAGATGAAAATGACTCAGGCATGAAAATGACTAAGGCCGTGTGATAAAAATGAGTATGTCTCGGGGTTAAAGTGAGAGGGGGGGGAAACCAAAGCCTCACTCAGGCCAACATGGACCATCCAAGGGGGGGGTCCGTGGGGCACAGTTCCACACGGCGCAACTAGTGTCCGTGCGCAACAGAACCCCTCGAAGAGAACTGCCAAGGCCCAGCCCAAATCGGAGTGACCGGCGGTACGGCGTGCGCATGCGCAAACCACCGCGCGTTCACCCGCGATGACGACGGGGCCGAGGTCGAACCAAGTGCCTGCCGCACAGCAGCCCACGCCACGGAAAGCATCGGTCTAAGCACGATTGAGTTTCCTCATCTCGTACATCAACGTCAACTCCGCGAGATGGACAGCAGGAGTCCGCCAAGGTAAAACGGCCCACAACCTAGGGACGATTGAGTTTCCTCATCTCGGCACCCAGACGGCGGATACGCAATACCGGCTAAAGGACCCAGCCGACACCCGTGACGAATCCCGCACCCTCAAAGATCGGGCCAACCAGTGCCTGCCGCGCAACAGCCCACGTCACGGAAAGCTTCGGTTTAAGCACGATTGAGTTTCCTCATCTCGCACATCAACGTCAGCCCCGAGAGATGGACAGCAGGAGTCCGCCGAGGTAAAACGGCCCACAATCTAGGGACGATTGAGTTTCCTCATCTCGGCACCCAGACGGCGGAAACGCAATACCGGCTAAAGGACCCAGCCGACACCCGTGACGAACCCGTGCCTTCCAGGGGCCGGTTCGACAAACGACCACAGGGGGGGGGCACACCACGACCCTCACCGCGCAGCAGCCCACGTCACGGAAAGCTTCGGTCTAAGCACGATTGAGTTTCCTCATCTCGCACATCAACGTCAGCCCCGAGAGATGGACAGCAGGAGTCCGCCAAGATAAAACGGCCCACAATCTAGGGACGATTGAGTTTCCTCATCTCGGCACCCAGACGGCGGAAACGCAATACCGGCTAAAGGACTCGTAAAGGACGCGACGCCCTAGACGCCCTCCTGCAGCCGTCGTTCGGTCTCAACGATCGAACCTCACACTCACCTCCTGGAATCTCGTCCTCCACAAGTGGTCCTCCGGTCCCCTCTCTATACCCCTTTCCTACCTTACTATGGCTGCCTACCACTGCACTCACTAACACTTGCTGGAACCGAACGTTGGAAGCTCTTCCGCATCGCGTCTCGCCGACCGAGGAACTGCCGTTCCCAGTGCACGACTCTCCTATTAGTACCGTTCGAGCTCCCCCCCTACATGCGCTGTAAGCGCTCGACGGTCGAGGTGGGAACAATCGGTCTGGTCTCCCCACTTACTGGCGTGGTCTCGCTGGAGTCGATCGAGGTCAGCGGCTCCCTGCCACGCCAGCAATCAAGGTCAACGGGTCTCTGCCTCGCAAACAAAACTACTTCGTTACAAAGTCACATGTAATGATTGTTGGCATCCACGGAACCACCTCCAAGACGCAAGGTTGTCTTGCTCTGACTCTCAAGTCAACTTATGATTCTCAATCAATTGATATCAACGCTCATATACTCTCATCAATTTTTTCTAACCTGCCTTCCTTTTACACAAACTTTCAGCTATCTCCACATCTCCAGCATATCAATCTAGCCGATCCAGAATACCATATCTCAAGACCAATTGACATCATTTTGGGTGCTGATGTCTATTGGTCCGTAGTTCTTCCTCAAATGAAAAAAGGCTCTCCATCATCTCCAATTGCACAGCTTTCAATCTTTGGATGGCTCATACTTGGTCCTGTGTGTCAGCAACAAGAAGATGTTCCACTTCAGTCTCCAATGTTTCACACCATTCAAGAAGAAGACCTTCATCGTCTCCTCACTAAATTCTGGGAACAGGAAGAAATTCAATCAAATCCACAATCACATCTCACCCCTGATGAGCAAGAATGTGAAACCACTTCGTCTCCACTCACTCTAGAATGGCCTCAGGCAAATACATGGTCAGACTACCTCTAAGATCCTCTCGAAATGTTTTAGGTTCATCCAGACAACGAGCCTTTCGATGTCTACAAGGTCTGCTCAGGAAATTTGACAAGGATCCTGAATACTCTCAACTCTATCATCAATTCATCGATGAATACGAACTTCTTCATCATATGCAGCCTGTCTCATCAGAGAAAGTCAAATCTAGGTATTTTCTGCCTCATCATTGGGGTCCTCAAAACCGACGGTATGTCAACCAAACTTCGTGTAGTTTTCAACGGCTCTAGTCCCACCTCCACTGGTATTTCACTCAACGATATCATGCACACAGGACCAAAACTACAACTCGACGTGATAGATGTCCTTATGTGGGTGCATAAATATAAATTTGTCTTCTCCACAAATATCACCAAGATGTATAGGCAGATTCTGGTTCATCCTGATGATTGGGATCTTCAAAGTATTCTCTGGCTCGACTCAACTAACAAAGTGAAGGCATATCATCTCACCATGGTTACATACGGCACAAGATCTGCTCCATTTTTGGCAATTCAAATTCTTCTTCAACTAATCCAAGATGAAGGTCACAAGTTTCCTTTAGCAATCCCTCCATTGACGAAAGGTCGTTATGTTGATGATATCTGTGCTGGAGCAGATACCGAAGAGCAACTTCTGGAAATTGTCAAACAACTCCAGGATCTCTGCATGGCGGCTGGCCTCCCGCTTGCAAAATGGCAGTCAAACGTCCCAAGTCTACTCCATTCGATACAAGAGGAAGTATCAACGTCATCTCTAATCACCTTCAATGAACATCCAACCTCAACAAAGGTGTTAGGTCTTATTTGGTATCCTCAAGAAGACTATTTCACTTTTCAGGTCAGCTCCAATCTATCTGGGTCTACAATAACTAAACGCACTGTTCTTTCTCAAATTGCTAAAATTTTTGATCCACTAGGTTTAGTCTCCCCTGTTACAATTAGAGCCAAGATGTTGTTGCAAGAGTTGTGGCTCCAAAAGTTATCATGGGACGAACCTCTACCTCAACCACTCCAACAGAAATGGCATGACATCAGTGAAGATTTATACAAGCTGGCCAGCATAAAAATTCCACGATGGACCAATAACCAGGATGGTTTTTCGATCCAACTCCATGGCTTTTCTGATGCATCTCAATTTGCTATATCAGCAGTCCTCTACCTCATCGTTCAAACTCCGTCCAATAAAAGCAAAGTTTCAATGCTTTGCTCCAAAACAAAAGTTACGCCTTTGAAACCTCTCACAATCCCGAGACTCGAATTAGCAGCTGCTCTTCTCTTATCTCGTCTTGTTAATTATGCGCATACTGCTCTAGATCTCAATATCCACTCAACAACTTTATGGACGGATTCTTCAGTCACTCTAGCATGGATCACAACTCACCCTTCACGTTGGAAGGACTTTGTTCGGAACAGAGTTGCAGCAATCCAAGATCTAACTCCAAGGGCCCATTGGAGGTATATTTCCGGCAAAAACAATCCTGCTGACTGTGCATCGCGAGGGTTAACTTCTCCAGAACTTCGCAACCACTCGCTGTGGTGGACGGGACTACCATGGCTTTCCAAGTCAGAAGATTCATGGCCACATCGTCAGCCGGCACCGACAACTGACCATGAATCAGAAGCAAGACCAGTTACCTCTATACTTGCTTCCACTACAGATTACTCATGGGATCTTATCTACAGGTATTCCAATTTAAATAAATTGTTAAGAATCACCTCTATCTGTTCGACGCAAGCTGGATCCAGCACACATCACCTCTCTTACCTCAGCTGACTTGGAAACATCTAGAATTTTCTGGATAAAGGTAACTCAAGAAGTCTACTTTCCTCTCTAACTCAAGGCTCTTCGATCAAAGACTCCAGTATGCTCTTCAGATATATTCAGTAGACTCACTGCATTCCTCGACCATGAAGGTGCAATTCGTGTAGGCGGACGAATCTCCCATTCTGAACTAGACCCAGATAGCGAGCATCCAATTATTCTTCCTCGACTTTCTCAATATACTTCTTTAGTTATAGATGAGGCTCACCGAACAACTCTACATGGAGGTACCCAACTCACTCTAGCCACAATTCGTCAAAGATATTGGATTATTGGCGGAAGAGCTCCAGTTAAATCCCATATTCTGAGATGTGTCACATGTGCCAGACACCGTGGTATTCGTGCTCAACAACTCATGGGACAACTGCCAGCACCTCGAGTACAACCATCTCGTCCATTCCTCCACACAGGCGTTGATTATGCTGGTCCAATTACTCTCAAGGCATGGAAAGGAAGAGGTTCCAAAACGCACAAAGGCTGGGTTTGCGTGTTTGTCTGCTTTGCATCCTCAGCAGTTCATCTAGAAGTTGTAAGTGACTATTCATCTGATTCGTTCATCTCTGCCTTCCGTAGGTTCACAGCTAGAAGAGGAATATGTCACACAATATATTCAGACTGTGGTACCAACTTCATCGGTGCAGACAAGACTCTCAAAGAACTCTTCAACAAGGTCTCCAGTCAGAACCAGACACTCTCCAAAGTTCTTCTCAGTGAAGGCACTACATGATGTTTCAACCCTCCGGCAGCTCCTCATATGGGTGGAAAATGGGAAGCAGTCGTGAAATCATTTAAACACCACTTCAATAGAATTGTCAAGGATCAATGCTTTACATTGGAAGAAGTTATGACTCTGACTTCTCAAATAGAAGCGATTCTCAACTCAAGACCACTTGAACCTCTGAGCGATGACCCTCATGATTGTGAAGCTCTAACACCTGGTCACTTTCTTATTGGTACACCATTGAATGCGATCCCAGAACCATCTCTCGATCATATCCAAACATCTCGACTCTCCAGATGGCAACTTATTCAACAACGGCTCCATCAATTTTGGAAACAGTGGTCATCACAATATTTACAACGACAGTTATCCATCTCGAAATGGCACCATCCTCGTCACGACATAAAAGTTGGTTCTCTGGTGCTGATAACTGATGAACGCACACCTCCATGCAAATGGCCTCTCGCCAGAGTCACCCATATGCACCCTGGACATGATGGACTCACACGTGTGGTTACAATCAAGACTTCCTCGACGACTCTCACCAGACCAATCGCAAAATTGTGTATTTTACCAGTCCAGGTGAACTCTGAGGACATCGACAACTCTGTTAGCTCCAGTTGATGGGTGGATCGAGTAGCTCAACAACTGGAGTGACCAGATGCTCTCTTCCTCACCATGAAGACTCTATCTAGTTCTGGTTAAAATAATCAACTCCATTAATTATGGCGGCCGGAATGTTAAAAATTGCAAGAATTTTTAACCCATCTTCATGAACCACTCTACGCCAATGATATCAACCTCAAGAGGTCACCACAAGCAGCCAACTTCAAGTCGGAACTGACACCGATCGATACGGAAATCGATGACAATGGCCAACTGCTTTTTACAAAACATGCGCTGATCCTCAACCTCTGTCAAAATTCATTCATTCACGATTTTCTCGTTCCTGAATACGCCTTTATTTCCCTCGCTCGTTTTTCCTCTCGTTTAAAAGTGCTAGTGATTTATATAGTTTTCAACAGTTTTTTCAAGACTCCTCGATACAAAAGACAGACTTTTTATTAAGTTTCACTCGTTCATCTCAACAAGGTACAGAACAGTTTTTCGTAAAATACATGCACGAGTTCTCTCTGCATGGCTTTTCATCTTCTCATTTAAATATTCTCCCAATCCTAGCACATTTCTTCGTTAATACACTCTACCTTTCATTCTATACACTTCTGCTGGAGGTTACATCGCATATTTTCCACGTTTTCTGACTTTTCTGCCTCAAACCACGTGCTGACTGTGCCAATTTCAATTAATAAGTCTCTTAATTGCCTTTCGTTGACCAATCTCTTATGTTCACACAAACTTTTCTCTTGTGCATATCATGTTACCATATTTTTGTCGCAATTTCACCATATCTAACATTACTTTTTCTCTAATCAAACTATGTCATAACCTGTATGCATTTATAACTCTGTATGAATAGACTTCTCAGGCCTTATAAGTTTCAGATATCTCAACGTGCCAGCTTGGGTACATCGGGGAGGACCCTACAACCACAAGTTTTTACTTTCCACTCAGGACTTTTCAATTTGACAGATGGTTTACATAAACCGTGCTGAACCTGGTTGACAGAGGCCACCCGATGTCTCCAAGTTGGTTGGACTTCGACTGTTTAAGTATAATTTATAATTGTTCCTTTTAACTTTCTCATAATTTATAAGGCTTGAATCAATGATGTTCTCAATTCACTCTATCATTTCAAATATCTCAAATCAATTGTTCAATGTCATAGTAATCTTCTGCTTTTCTAATAGACTTTGCTATTCCTGTAAGCGTTGATCATTCTATGATGAATTTCTCAAATTAAGTTAGTATGATACAGATGCTTTCTTAAAACACTTAGTAAATTCTCAAATACCTTAATCATTACAGTTTTTCTATTCCCAATTCTCATCAGATACATGATCAACTCAAACAGATAATTTATGTAGTTAACTTCTGTTTTTCTGATAGATTCGACAGGCTATCACTGTAAACGTTGTAACTCATAATTCTTATTTCTCTATCATTCTTAACGTCTGTCGTATCAATATCATACTCTCAACTTTCTCAAGTTGACAATAGGCAACACATGCATTCTCAAATCTCTCGTATTTGTAAATAGGTCTACTCTGTTTAGATGTTGTAACGCCCTTACGTGCAGTTCCGTTATCAGTAAACTCGGGCGCCAGACTGTTTGCTTCTGAGGGCGTCACCCTCACCTATCGAGCTCCTCCGGAATGTCCAGAAGCTCGAGCCTAGGCAGACTCCAGTGGAGAATGAAGTGGGTAGCTGTTGGAGGTGGAGGTGTCACCAATAAAACTCGCGATTAACTAAAAATATACTCTCTATTCGTACTAAATAAACAAACTTTCCAAAATAATACGTCTCAGAGTCCTTAAAACAAATCAACAGTTCATATTCGGTACAACAGTCCTTAATCTAAATCACAAAATCCTCGTAGTCCTTAACCTCTGAAAACCCAAGTCCCAAATCTACTAATCAATCACCAAAAGTCCAGTAACATTCCGTGAAGGGGTTAGAGTGCACATAAAGCGATTACAGTGGCGAGTTACTAGATGTATTAGGCATCAGAAAGAATCAGGTAAGCAGAATGACTTAGGCGTAAAAATGACTAGGGCAGTGTGATAAGAAATGATAATGTCTCGGGGTTAAAGCGAGAGGGGGAAAGCCTCACTCAGGCCAACATTGACCATCCAAGCGGAGGGGGGTCCCCGGGGATCGGTTCCGCACGGCACAACTAGTGTCCGTGCGCAACAGAACCCCTCGATTAGGACTGCCAAGGCCCAGCCCAAATCGGAATGACCGGCGGTATGGTGTGCGCATGCGCAAACCACCGCGCGTCCACCCACGATGACGACAGTGCTGAGGTCGAACCAAGTGCCTGCCGCACAGCAGCCCACGCCACGGAAAACTTCGGTCTAAGCACGATTGAGTTTCCTCATCTCGTACATCAACGTCAGCTCCGCTAGATGGACAGCAGGAGTCCGCCAAGGTAAAACGGCCCACAACCTAGGGACGATTGAGTTTCCTCATCTCGGCACCCAGATGTCGGATACGCAATACCGGCTAAAGGACCCAGCCGACACCCGTGACGAATCCCGAACCCTCAAAGATCGGGCCAACCCAGTGCCTGCCGCGCAACAGCCCACGTCACGGAAAGCTTCGGTCTAAGCACGATTCAGTTTCCTCATCTCGCACATCAACGTCAGTCCCGAGAGATGGACAGCAGGAGTCCGCCGAGGTGACCTAGGGACGATTGAGTTTCCTCATCTCGGCACCCAGATGTCGGATACGCAATACCGGCTAAAGGACCCAGCCGACACCCGTGACCAACCCGTGCCTTCCAGCGGTCGGTTCGACAAACGACAACAGGGGGCGGCCACAACACGACCCTCAAACTCCCGGGTCGTTTGCGCAACATTATAACTTCGTTACAATGTTGTTAATTTTGTATATATTTTAACTACGTGCAAGTACCTATTTATCATGTGAATGTGAACTTTGTACAATAAACATTTTATTTTAACATCTCTGACTCAATCATTTGGTAACAGTCCATTTTTAGTAATAGCCAAAAATCTCAATATCCAGATTTTTGAACAATCGGCAATGTTCTTATTTCCTGGCTTGTAAATTACTCTATATCTATAGGATTGAAGGCGCAACACCCAACGTTCTATACGTGCACATGGTTTTGACTTAATTCCGAAACGGACTTCTAATGGCTTATGATCTGTAACAAGGTCAAATTCTTTGCCGTCTACAAATGCTCGACTCCCCAAACTAAAGCTAACGCCTCCTTTTCAGTTTGGCTGTATCTTCGCTCACATTCTGTTAGGGTTCGATTTCCATATGCAATTATACGAGGACCGTTTGCATCAATTTGGACAAGCAGGGCACCTAATCCTATCGGGCTTGCATCAGCTATAACCTGAGTTTTATCGCGAATATCATAATACCCAAGCGATTGGAGTTTTGTCAACACTTGCTTCAGATTGTTGAAAGAGTTTTGCTGTTCCTTTAGCCAAAATTTCTCAATATTGGCTTTTTTACCCAATTTTTTCCTAATTAGCTCCTTCAAGGGTTCCGATGTTGTAGCCAAGTTAGGAATCCATTTGTTTATATAGTTAAGAAGACCCAAAAAACTTTGGAGCTCTTCTATGGTCTTAGGCACACGAAAGTCCATTATACTCTTTACATACTTGTCTAGAGATGTTATGCGGTTGGGTTCAAGATGGTGTCCTAGAAAGTCTACGCTCTGTGTTTTAAAAAGGCATTTGGATTCATTAAGTAACACATTATTCTCTTTGAGTGTTTGAAGTACTTCTTTCAACCTGCTATCGTGCTCTTTTTCAGTATCTCCGTAAACTAGAATGTCGTCAATGAAGTTTATTACCCCTTGCACTGAATCAACATCCTCTCCAATATTTTTTGAAAAAGTTCCGGTGCGCAAGTGATACCAAACATTAATCGTTTATAGCGATACAACCCACTTTGAGTTATGAAGGTAGTTATATATCTTGACTCTGGGTGGATCTATAATTGATGAAAAGCATTTTTATATCAAGTTTGGTGAAATATTTTGCTTTACTTATTCTAGGAAGCAACTTATCCATAGTGGGAAGAGGATGGTTTTCCTTATAATTGCCTTATTTGCACGTCTCATATCTACACAAAGTCTCAATTCTCCATTTTCTTTCAGAATCGGGACTATGGGAGAAACCCATCTGGAAGAACCTCTTACCTCTTCGATTATGTCTTCATTTAGCAGTTCCTTAATTTTATCATCGACTTTCTTTTCTGAAGGTATAGGCACTCTTCGCATGGTTGTGCAATGGGTTTCATGGAATCGTCAATCGGAATTTCCACAAGCACATCCTTGAATTTAGGAAATGGCGTAATTATATGCTCGACTTGGTTAATACCAATGCCTACTCGTAAAACGCCTAATTTCAGAGCTGACGTTTTTCCCAGTAAATTTTTTGTACCATCACCTATTACGTAGAAGGAGGAATAACATCTTTTCCCGTTTGCTTCAATTTCTGCCTCAAACGATCCCTTCACCTTCAAAGGAGACTGGCTGCCATATGCGAGAAGAATTTTGTTAGGTTCCTTAATTTGATTTTTTACGGATACTCCACTGTTTTTTAATTTGTCCCATGTTTTGTCTGTCACCAGATTAGGTTTACAACCTGTATCAATAAGCATGTCGAGTCCCACTCCACCGATCACGCAACGAAGAGTAGAATCATTGTCTATTTGAAAAATGTAGTCCACTTCTTCGTCCGTCACCATGTCAACATTATTTCCTTTTTATCCTTTGGCCTCTTTCTATTTACCGTGTATGTGTTATTACCAGGGTATCTACTGTATTTTCTTTTTTGCGGTCTAGATTCAGGGATCCGTGATTTACATTGCCCAGAAAAGTGACCTATTTTTTTACATGAATGACAGGTTTTGTTTTCGCTGGGCAGTTGGAATCTATGGATTTATGAAATTTGTTCCCACATCTGGTACAGTGAATATTTTTCCGTGAGCTTGTACTTGCTTCAACAGGACGATACGTACTTTTCTATAGCCTTTATTGCTGATTTGGTTGATTGTTTGACTCTTTTCTTCTTTTCTCTCGTTTCCGTAAACGTCCAGTTGATGATTTACTAACTAAGTATTTGCGATCGTGATTATTTCATCTAAAGTAGCTTTGTCACCCATTGTTAAAAGCTTCTTACGCAGCTCACTTGAAGTACAATGCTCTGTAATTTGGTCAATAATGAAATTTTCCGGCTTTTCGAATCCACATTTGTCTGCTTGATTCCGCAATCTCACTAAAAACTTTTCCATTATCTCACCAGCTTTCTGTTTTAGTTGTCTGAACAAATGCCGTTCATAAACTTTACTTTGCTTTGGTAAAAATACTGGTGCAATTTTTCCACGGCAATTTCAAAAACATCCCTACTGTCTACTGGGTCTTCTGATGTTCCAGATGGCGTAGAGACCACTACATTAGCTCCAGGTAAATTTGAATAAATATCCTGAAGTCCTGGTCCTCCAAAATGTAGCAGAGTAGCCCTCTTCTTTGCAGGGATTTGAATATTGAATATCAGCGGCCTCAAGATATACAAGCACCGACCTTTTCCAGCGTTCTCAACGTATGCCGATAGCAGATGTATCGCCATCTAAATCCAGTTTGTCTGGGCCAGCCATGCCATTTGCCATAATGTCCCTTTACTGTGCAGTTTGATGGGGCGACCTGAAAATACCGTATTATATCATAACCCGTACCACCATCTCTCCTAGGGTAGTCTTATGCAGTAGCGTGAAATATACATATAGCAACGTATGATATAATTTATTAAAACACCATAAACTAAATTGGACTACCAATAAAATGGCACCAGAACCGAATCTGCCCATTTAAGGACAACATAAATACGCTACTAATCAAATGACCCCATGATGTAACCTACCAATTTAATGGTAACACGATGTGAATCCACCAATTTAATGGTAGCACGATGTGAATCCACCAATTTAATGGTAGCACATGTAAATCCACCAATTTAATGGTAGCACGATGTAAATCCACCAATTTAATGGTAGCACGATATTAATCTAATATACCCCTGAAAACCTTCGTGGGGCAACATTTACTTTATATACAGCATCAATGGGCTGGAACCTGAATTTGCCCCTTATTCCTTTTTCATTACCCGAAAGCAGAGTATACCCGAAGCACTAAGCTTGCATTTCTATTTTAATCAAGTTAATAAATAAAAATGGTAAATAAAATAATTATTGTAAAATCAAAACTACCACACTGTTCGGAGCTCGAACCCGTGGCTCATCGTGACAAAGTACATTTAGAAAAAGAACACATCCAAGCCTAAAGATCATCCTTAAGTATTTCGATAATTAACACTACTAGTAAAACAACTTTCATAAAAAATCTATTTGAACAATCACTACGGTAAACAATCAAAAATGTACTAACAATAACAAATAATATATATGTAATTATATACCAGTTTCAAAATTAAAACATGAAAGTTATTAGGATTATAAGGAATCTGCACTTCAACAAGTTGGCTATATGTGGCTGTGTTTGTGTGATCCACCCTTAAATATCTGTAGTTGTCGTATTATTCCTTTTCCAATTAATAGGTACTATTTAATTATCTGATGAAATTTAAATCACAGGAATATGTTCTATGATCTTTAGTCAATATTAAAATTATTTTATTTATAGGTTAGGAAATAACATTGTTAAATTCATAAACTTTACTCTGGTATGTCTATCACCTTTATAATTCAATAATCTCAGCCTATTTACTTTAATAATACTTATATAAGACATAATGGAAAACTTAATTCATGCAAATTGTTTACATTTTAATTCTATTTCAATGTATCAGATTGTTATTCCATTTTGTCCAATCAGTAAAGAGTAGATAACATACGGGGCTTGATTTTAATTACACATCCTGGGTGGCCTAGCTCACATTCCTCCTTTTGTTTCAATTATTAGAAAATTATTGACGTACCTTTTTCCCGTCGCCACTTGTATAATCTGCCTTTATATGGGGCTTCACACAGGCTCGTACACGCACTTAATGGACAGACTCCCAACACGTCTACTCTCGCTTGTGGCTCTCGTATATCTGACGTGGTGCGAACGAGACTGTCACTGTCTGTGTGACTAACTGAATGACATAACGAATACTTGTACGAACGAATGAATGAATAAATGCATACACTACAAATGTCAACAATAATATCAACTTCAATCCTTGGCGGCTAATTAGCCTTGTGAATATTCAATAATCCCATAATAACTATAACATTATTCATTTTAACCTGCTCTAATTCATTTTTGGACAACAAATGTTCACTAAATAATGATGTATCATCACCCAAATTCAAAGTTTCAATCTGTTCAATTTTATTACGGAGACATTATGCATTAATATGGAGAATACTAAATTTAATGCATTCATGATTTACGTGTTTACATTTTTGTCCCCTGTCTGAAAAAAATTTTGAAAACTTTCATCATTCAGGGCACCTAAAATAAAAGCTGAAGTTGATCCCACAGTGTTTAATTTCTTGACAATAATTCCATTGACTCCCAAATTTTCAAGATATGCTGAGATTTCGTTCTCTAAAATGTTTCCTGCAATTCGGCCAAGATATAGCCATCTTTTTCGAGGTGCACCAGTAATTATTGGTTTGTTTCCTGACTTTGGAGCATTCAGTCATTTGCAAACCGTACTTTTTTGAGACTTTCGCTTGCGTCTCTCATTTACCCGTGTCCATTCGTTTTTCGTGACTGTTGCTGAATTCTTCTCATCTACCTTTCCTGAAATACTGAAAGAATTAATTCGCTTATGTCCTGAAATGTCATATAAACATGTTTGTTGTTGTTTATAAACATTCTCCTGCTCTGCGTAAACATCATCCGGCATTAACATCGAGTTTTCATCTGTAAGACTGATAATATTATTCTGTATTGGAATATCATTCCATGAGTTGCCAGACCGCACACTATCTGAAGAAATCTTCCTCGTATGTGGTACGTCATCAACAATTTCCACTTGTTTCTTCTTTAAACTTTGAGAATTCGCGGGACGACTGGCAATGTCGCATATTTTTATGTTCTTATTTTGTTTGAAGGTCTTAATTAAATTATCCTGAGATAAAATCGTTAGTTGTTGATTACTTATTGATCTTTCCATTTCAGAAATCAACTGCTTTTGGCATTCTTTCTCAAAATTTGCACACTTGAGGTCACTTTCGGTGCGAAGTAACTTAGAGGGTTATATCTTCCTGGCTTGTTTCATCGGTCTTCATCGAGATTCGTCGAAGACAGACTCAATTTGACTTCTAGTGGATTCACTAACATTTATATCATTAGGATACTTCTTGGATAATATTATTTCTATAAATTTGCTCTTTGTGAGTAAATTCAACTCGCGTACAGCTAGCTCATTGGCGGCCATCTTAATGAAGGCGCATAGGTGCGAAAAACCGTGCACCTACGCTGGTACCGACGACGCGAATGCGGGAAACGGCGAGGGCAGTCGCTGAACGCGGTGGCCGACAGCTGCCTCAACATACGCCGCTTGTTTTTGACGGACCGAAGCAGTGGAGTAGAATTTTTGATCGACACCGGCGCTGACTTGTGCGTATTTCCGCGACGTTTAGTGAAAGACCGACGGGTAAAAACCGGGTACGAGCTAACCCCGGCTAACGGTAGTGCGATCGATACGTATGGTGTGATTCCGCTGACACTCAACCTCGGTCTCCGCCGTGATTTTGAGTGGAATTCCGTCATTGCGGGCGTGTCCAAGGCCATCATCGAGGTGGATTTTCTGACTCATTACAACCTCCTCGTGGATCTGCGCAACGGACGCTTACTTGACCGAACCACCAGTATCAGTGTCACGGGATGGGACTACAAGTGCGTGACTATCGCCGGAATTCGGACGTCCGCGTGTGATACCCGCTATCACGCGTTGCTCCAACAGTTCCCGATGCTGACGCGTCCTTATGGTGCTTGCAAAGCAGCTGATGTAAAACACCGTACGGTGCATCACATCCACACCACACCAGGACAACCCGTCTCCCAGAAGCCACGTCGCTTAGCCGCGGACTACTATCTCGCCGCTGGAAGGAATTCGAAACCATGCTACAATTGGGTATTTGTCGCCCATCGAAGAGCAGTTGGGCTTCGCCACTCCACATGGTATCAAAGAAGGAAGACGACTGGCGTCCTTGTGGAAACTACCGGGGAGTAAACGTGCGCACTTTACCAAATCGATATCCAGTGCGCCACATCCAAGACTTGTCACGGTTTCAAAATTCCCGCTCCAGTTAGTACCTGCAAACTGAACTGGTGGCGTTAGTCGCAGTAGTTTGCCAGCTTATCGCGTACGTTGTCGGTGGTCCTTTTCTGTGATCATGTGACGTAGGTTGTCAATTACGTCGTTCTTCCCGCATATTTTGGTTGAAATGTCCTGGAGTAATTAATCGCAATTTTGCGGATCTGAACAGGATTTTAGCTGAAGCCCTGAGAGAAATCTTATCATGTTGGTTTGGTTTGTTCGTTGGTGAGATTTTTGCGCTTTAGCGGAGTGGCGTAAGTGTTTGGAAAACCGACGTGGGATTGGTGGGTTAACCTATGTTTGTCACGAGGTATTTTAGATTTTTGTTCGTATTTTTAGCATCATTCTGCTTCGAATTGGGAATTATTATTGTACCGTTGCGAGGTACCGCAGATTCTGAACTGTCTTTGAAGTCTTCGAGCTGTTTGTCTAGGCTGTCTTTGAATTACTGCCGTGGGAGCTGTCTTTGGGGACCTCCACCAGATTTCGCCATCTAAGATACCATACCTGTCGTCTACCCAGGGCGCATTACTGTGAGAAATTGTACTACGTTGGCCCAGGAATATATTTGAGCCCAGTTTCCATCTACGGGACTGTGAGAATAATTATGGTTTGAGAAACTTTATCCTTTTGTACTTCAGTCAAGCCATGAGCAAGACTGTTATAGAAGGTTAGTCTGTAGAATTTAGTTATAATTGATTAGTATCAAAGAGGCCCAATTCAGTGAATACTGTTTAGTACATAAAACCCGACCTATCGAGAAGGTCGCTTAGATATAAGTAAAGAACTATTCGTAACGATTACCATCGAGGCTCTAAGTATATACCTTGGGGTGATATTACTGTTTGTTTAGTAAGAGGTAAAGCATTATATCGAATATTCAGGTTGTGAAGTAAGAACTAGTTAGTGATCTACCTTCTGTAAGATATATCCTCGTTTGAGGGACCTTGTGTATTTCATTTGGACTCATTATATTATTAAATAATTGCTCTATATTCTTTCTACCAGCCACTACCTCCCGCTTGTGTGATCGGGCTCGTTTGGCATCCTGAGAGTGCGTTCGTTATTTTCTCTCTTTTGCGACCCTGAGATCTTTAGTGTACTTTCCTCTTTTTTTCCTTTGTATTATCATAAAAGAGAGTGGCGCCCCTTTATAAGTAGTCTCAGCTCTAGAGCTAGCCGAGGAGGTACTTTGTGCACTCTCTGGAGCCGAGTGGGTTTGGTGACAGACTTCGCACAAATGCTCCGTGGTAAGTCAATTTTATCCACCATTGATCTGGTACGAGCGTACTACCATATCCCGGTGGCCCCTGAAGACGTGGAGAGGACGGCCATCACCACTTCGTTCGGATAATTCGAATTTCTGGCAATGAGTTTTGGACTACGAAACGCCGCCCAAATATTCCAACGGTTCATCGACGAGGTTCTTTGGGGACTCGACTTCGTGTACGCCTATATTGACAACCTACTGGTGGCCTCCTCGTCCGAGGAAGAGCATCATGAAATTTACGCATTCTGTTCGAACGTCTCCGGTTGTACGGAATTGCCGTCAATTCGGCGAAATGTTGCTTTGGCGCTAAGGAAGTCGAGTTCGTGGGATCCCTAGTATCCGGTGATGGAACAAAACCACTCCCCTAGAAAGTCGCTGCCATTCTCGAATATCCTAGGCAAACAACAGCAAAAGATCTCCGTCAATTCCTGGGCATGTTGAACTACTACAGGCGTTTCATGCATGGGTCTGCTAAGACCCAGGCGCCACTCAATGACCTGCTCTAAGAAAACATTAAAAAGAAGACACCAGTGAATTGGAACAACCACGCTGATGCCGAATTCGCCGCCTGCAGGGAAGAACTTGCGAAAGCGACACTTCTGGTACACCCCAAACTTGGCGCCGAAGTCTCCTTGGTTTATGTTGCATCGGATCACACCATTGGAGCCGCACTGCAACAACGGGTTGGCAACGAGAGGGAACCACTTGGTTTTTTTCGAAGAAGCTGGCTGGCGCTGAGTGCAAGTACAGCGCTAACGATCGGGAACTCCTGGCCATCTAAGCCGCTGACCTTCACCTTCAGTCAAAACTCTGAACAATGCTCCCCACGCCGCTATCGCCACCTGGACTTCATCGGGCAGTTCACCACAGATATCAGGCATATATCCGAAACAGAAAACGTCGTCGCAGATGCCCTTTCCAGGGTGGACGAGATCGCAGCACCACTCGACTTTGAGGCCCTCGCAGCATCCCAGCAATGTGACCCAGAGCTCCAAGAGTTCCGCCAGAAGCAATATTCTGGTTTACTTTTACGCCAAGTCACGATACCTGGATCCAACGTTGCCGTCCTCTGCGATATGTCCGCCACTAAGGCGCGACCCTTCCTGACGACTTCATTCCGGAAATCAGCTTTTGACGCCATCCACGGTCTGTCCCATCCAGTCGCCAAGGTCACCATAATGCTGATGAAGCAACGATAGGTCTGGCCCTCCATCTCCAAAGATTGTCGAGCATGGTCCCGAGTCTGCATCCAGTGCTAACGGTCAAAAGTGTCACGACATGTTTCGTCTCCGATCGGTAACTTTACACCGCCGTCGAGCCGTTTCGAACATGTGCACATCGACCTGATCGTGATGCCATTTTCCAACGGATATCGGTATTGCCAGAAGCGATATCGCTCCAAGACCAGACAGCAGAAACCGTCGCCTGAGCATTTTATACTAACTGGGTTGCCAGGTTTGGCGTCCCGCTCCGAGTAACTACAAATCAAGGACGTCAATTCGAGTCCTGCCTATTTCGCTGCTTGAACAAGCTACTGGGGATGAACCACCTCGGAAACACGGCATACCACCCGGCCACCAACGGAGTAGTCGAGCGAGTCCACCGTCAGCTCAAAGCTTCCATTAAATGCTTAGATTCTGACACGTGGGTCCACGCACTACCCACTGCACTATTGGGGATCCGCGCCGCTGGGAAAGAAGATCTCCAATCCACTGCTGCTGAGATGATATACGGAGAACCACTCCGTCTTCCTGGCGAGTTCCTGATTTCAACGTCTACCACGAACCTGGATAACTTCAACGATTTTGTTCGCGACCTGCGCCAGCACTTTCAGGTGCTCCGTCCAGTCAGTGGCACCAGGCACGGTGAGCGGAAGATTTTCGTCTTTAAAGATCTCGCCACCGTATCTCACGTCTTCGTAAGGCACGACGCCGTTCGGCGTCCGCTCCAGCACCCTTACGATGGACCATTCGAGGTGGTTTCTCGAACCGAGAAACACTACACCGTCCGTATTCACGGTACCAACGTCCCGGTTTCAATCTATAGGCTGAAACCAGCCTATATCGTGGCCAACAAAAATTCACCAGAGGAAGCTGTATATCCGAACGGGGCCGATGACGACGAAGGAATTCTTTTCTTTTTGCCAGGCGAGAACTCACCTCCGGCCCAACAAACAATTCCACCTGCACCATGCTACGGTTATTTTTCTTCAATGTTTTAACCTGTCGTTAAAAATGAAATCAATAATTTGTCCACGACAATATTGAATTTTGTTAACAAGCATTAAGACTTAATCTAGGGTTGGGTTACATATAATAATAATACATTTATTGTTATTTTCCCAAATATACAAGTCTTACAACTTTTTCATACAGGCAAAATTGAAACAAAGAGAAAATACAATAGGCCTTAATAGTTGCAGTTATCTGATTACAGAAACTGTTCAAGCCTCAATTTAGTTCAGAAAACTTGGCATAATTTAACCTTAATATAATTTGAATCATATTGAGGGAGGAACGGGATGTGGAAACAGAAGGAGAGGGTTAAATATATTAGAGAGTTAGGTGTTACATTTTGATTTGGTTATTCATTTATTTTATTTTATTTTTTTTTTAATATTATTATTAACGTAGTTGGTTCTGCGATTGCAAAAGAAGTCCTTTCAATTGTTTTTTAAATATAGCCGGCGACTGTTCAAGATCTGAAGAAGAGATTGGGTTCATGACATGAGCAATATTGTAGGAAAATGATCTCTTGAAAATCTGTTTTTTATGTTTAGGTATTGTCAATAAAGCTCTTCTTCTAAGATTTAAATTATGAACATCAGTTCGATACGTCAGCCTTTGATGGATGTAAGCAGGCGTCGCATATTTCATTATCTTAAAAAAGAAAAGGGCCATGTGTACCTGAGCCCTATTGCCCATATTCAGCCACCCAGATTGTTTTAGAGCCGGAGATATATGTTCCCTACGTCGTATACCGTATATTAGCCTTACGCATGAGTTCTGAACTTTCTGAATTCTGTATCGATCTAGGGCATCCAAACAAGGTATAAAAACACTACTACAGAAATTGAAGTGAGAGAGGATGAGTGTATCGCAGAGCATCTTTTTTATCTCCTGTGACAGGTAGTTTCTGTGACCATATATCATCTTTAAATTATAGTATGCCACCCTCAATTTACTGTTGACATGTTCCTAAACCGCATCTTAGAGTCTAAAATGAGACCAAGACTCTTCCCATTGTTTGAGTAGGGAAGACACTCATCATCAAGTTTGATTTTGATGGTCTGTCTGACCTTGGAAATCTGCGCATCACCGCCAAATACTATGACTTGAGATTTTTTCGGATTGAGCTGCAGAAGATGGTCCCGAGCAACACTGGAAAAAATTCCAAATCCGCGTTAATCTTCTCCTCAGCAAGATGAATATCCTCCTCAGGAAAAGTCAGGTAGATCTGAGTGTCATCCACATAGTAATGCGAGCTACAGTATCGCTGGTATGAACGAAACATGATGGTGTACACAATGAACAAAAGAGGGCCCAGTATACTACCCTGTGGAACCCCCCTCTCCAGATTCAAGGGCGATGAACATCGACCGTCGAGCACAGCACTCTGCGCACGGTCTGACAAATACGAGGCTATCATACGAAGGGAGTTGTCTGTAAAACCTATGTAGCGGAGTATCGCAAGCAGAATCTCATGGCTGATCGTATCAAAGGCCTTGGTGAAGTCCAGCAGGACCAACAGCGTTATATCACATCTATCATATGCCCTGAAGATATCATCCGTAACATCCGCAAGTGCGCTTTCACAGCTGTATCCTCTCCTAAAACCTGATTGTCTTAAAGACAGTATACTATTTACATCCAAGAAATGCCTTATCTGCTTTTCTATCGTTCGCTCGAGCAACTTGGAGAGGGTAGGGAGAATACTAATGGAGCGCAACTGACCATACTCCACGGGCATGCTGACCTTAGGCAAAGGAATAACCTGAGCCTGTTTCCAGAGAATAGGAAAATAGGAGTTCGCCAAGCACTCATTCACGATATGAGTAATGTACGGGATGATAAGCGGACAACACAATTGTATCAACGTTATATTTATTCCATCTTTTCCAAAAACTTTAGTTTTTATGCTTTTCAGTATATTCATCACATCATGCTCGGTAGTTAGTTCGAAGCTCAGTTCACCAATCAATCCAGGAAATATGCGACTGTCATAAAAATCCAAAATCTCCCGCCTAGGCGCACTGTTTGCTATAGATTTCACGAAAAAATTGTTGATTTCATCAACATTTTGTAAGTTGAAGGGGATTTTATCCTTTCTACTACTTCTGGCGACGTTCAGCCTCCTAAGTTCACTCCATTTCTCCTTCGTGTTGCAATTGCGGAGCTTCGCCTCAAGAAATATTTTCTTTTCCCTCCTTATGGCTCCATTGGTATAATTCCGCAGCTGTTTGTAGTAGTCGTAGTCAGCCGGCATCCTCGTGTTCTTGAACTTTTGCAGCGCTTTATTTCTTAGTTTCTGCAGTAACTTTATATTTTCAGTAATCCAGGGCGCATAGGTATAATTCTTAATTTTCCGGAAGTTCTTCAGCGGCGCATGTTTCTCAAATAGACTCAGGATACAACGGTTGAGAAACTCGATTTTTTCATCAATATTAACTATATGCGCAATATTGTCCAGAGGTAGGTTTTCAAGATCAGTCTGAAATTCATGGAAATCAAATTTTGTAAGAGATCTATACTGAAAACTAATGGATGCACTCACAGGGGCTTGTAGTTTCAACCTTACACACGTCAGGCTGTGGTTAGCTATATTCGCATCTACCACATTAGTTGAAACTGTCTCCAGGTTGGTGAAAACTAAATCAAGGAGAGTTGCCGACGTACGTGTGAAATGAGTAGGTTCATTCACAAGCTGGTTCATCCCAAATGCCAGAAAAACATTCTCTAAGTTGTATGCGTGAGATGAATCATCGAGCATGTCAACGTTGAAATCCCCCATGCAGACTATACCATCAAACCTCGAACACACATCGGTCAGAAGCTCCTCAATTTCCTCAAAAAATGCATCTAAAGATGCACCTGGAGGCCTATACACCACACAAATGATGATATTTTTATTTTGAATCAGTACCTTCATGCAAATATATTCCATATGATCAAGTATTTTTGAACACAGTAAATTACACCGAAACGCTTCCCCGATATACAAACCGACACCACCTCCCCGTCTATCTCTTCTATTTTGATGAAAAAAATTATAATGATCTAAATCCACAGCAGCACACATAGAATCCTCACCCAACCACGTTTCAGAAATTCCCACAATATCATAATTATTGCAAGAGATATGTTCCTGAACTCTTTCAAAATTTCCTAACAACGATCTAACATTCACATGGGCAACACACAGTGATTGCATAATCAAGGATTAGGGATGAGGAAAAGGTTCAATTAAATCAAATAAAAAGGAATGGATAAGAAAGAAGGTTAAAGGAAATAATGATTCAAATAGATAGCCAATATGGGCAAGTAAAAGTAAATAAAATACGAGCAAATGCCCTCCGTGCTCCAAACTATGTACCATGAACCATAGACTCTGTAGGATATACAAAAAGGAGCCTCTCCAATAATAGAACAAAAATCAATTAACCCAACTCACACAGTGAGATAGTAGCCCAATCAATAGCAAAAGCAATTGTCAAAGATCAACAGAATAAGGTGACAAGTGTGATATTTATACTTTAAGCTCAACCTCGGCAGAGCACACAATGTATGCTTCCTTCAGAAAATGGAAAAAAAAATCACAAATCATGCGGAGGAACAAGAACCGAAGCGAAATACATTCAACATGAGCAACGCCTACCATTCGATTAAAAATTTAGGTACAAACCTAGACTTAATCAGTCATAATGTGTACTGAGATACAATATTATATCTATTAAGTACAAACACATTAGATAGTGATAAAAATTTCACACACCCGGGGAAATTCAATTAAATCTAGTCAAAAAGACTCACCCAAACATTTACCAATCTCGACACATAAACAAATAATGAATGAGCAATGTTAAAATATTCAACGAGTTAAATCGTAAATATTCCCCGCATAAACAATAAAAAGGAAAATAATTCATAATACATACAGTTTAAAATTGTTTCAACTTATACAGATCACTTTCCTGTTCAATACGATGAACTCTTTCTCTATAACGCACATAAACACTGCCATAGTGAGACCATACATTTTTTCCGGAAAAACTTTTGACTGCCAACTTCAATAACCTCACTCGTAACTGAGTTAAATCTTCCTTGATGGCAATTCCCGTGTCTTTCAAGAATTTGCGTTCTTTCAATACAGCGGCTCGCTTGGTTACATCCCGAAACTGTAACAACACAGCCGGTGGCCCACCAGATGCTGCACCTCCTGCCGCTGCTCGATAACAATTCACAACATCCGCTGGATCAATGTCAACTTTTAGTTTATCCTTGAATAATTTATCAACAGAATCCCACAGGACTTCATTTTTTTCATACTTCAAACCAAAGATGCGGATATTCATATTTCTTGAATGCACCTCTTCAGCTCCATATTTTCCTCTCTCAACTCGGCCACTTCCTGAGCGAGAATTCTGAAATCTTCTTCGACCTTCGAGAATCTTTCATTGATTTTAACATCAATTCTGTCCATGAGTGAACTTATGAAACGATCCTGAAATTCTTCACTCATGATCGTTGAGATGATCTGTTCAGAGACCATTTTTCGAATTTCTTCAATGTCGTTTCTGAGTAGTACCATTTTTAAGGTTAAGGGTCAAATTTCTATATTTCACAACACGACGAAGGAAAGTACAAGGTGAAATAAATGAAAGGCACTAATTTATCACTTCGTTGAATAGTTCACGTCTTGAAAAAGGGGATTTTTCCTTTCGAAAAAATTAAATAAGCAGGAGCACAGAGCACGTCTACTCACTCGCTCGCCATCTCTCAACCAATGCCTTGAAGAAAATCAGAAATTGATTACCAAATATAACAAATCTATTATCAAAATATAAATATACAATATACAAGTTCTTAATTGAATATATCAAATCTACAGCTACCAACTATAAACTATCCAAGAATCAATTTACTGAGAAAACCGTGCATTTAAGGACAATGGTCACTATGATTTATCAAAGAATGAATTATATCAAAAACTAGCAGTCTTCGAGTACTTACTCACTATTGCAGATGTTAATTAATTCAATAAAATATAATAACTGAAATTAATATCAGTAGACTAAGCAGTCAGAAATTTATAGTGATTATCTCCAATTATTCAATTATAAAACTGACATGAGAAATCAAATATGGTAAGGGACTTATCTTAAAAGTCAAGATGAATTCTTCTCCCAACAATTTGCATCAGAAATGAAGCAAGTATGGAAAGGTTCAGTCAAAATCTCTCCAGATACAGCAATCCAATTTCTAAACCAATTGATCCCAGAAGGTTTGTATCGTTCACCCAAAATTTCCGTGTTATAGGTAGAGTGAGAATTACCATAGGAAATAACAAAAAAATAATCCTCTTTATCAATAGATTTTCACTTAATTGCAGCCTTGAAATATGGAATAAAATCTGACCAGGCTATCCAAATTCAATTGATTAATGCCTCAACAGCAAAATTAATTCAGCTCCCAAAAATTACGAATTCGAAAATAATTGCTGGCTTTAAACTCTACTTGTTCGTCAGAATTTCAATTCACAACTCTTCAATGTCGGCGATGGATAAAGAATAAAAATCGATATTAATTTCCTGCAGACCACGAAGTGAAAGATAAGAAAGATGAAAAAAATGAGAAAAAAACTCTTCGTGTTTATATCAGCTACGATGTTTTGAATGCAAAATTTATGCATCGAATCTCGCAATAAGACATCTAACGGCGATGCAACAAAACAAACCCTCCGTTACAGAAATCACATATGGATCCAAAATATATTATGAGAAAACTGTAATCAATGGAATAATCAATGGAATGATGAAATAAATAAACAAAATGAATTCAAACTGTATCAACCAGCAGAACCAGAGACAATACCAGCAGCACGACGAACTTACACGACCAGATCAGGTCGGCAAGTTCGCTTCCCCGAGCATTTCCAGGCAAGGATGTAATGCAATTAGTATCACACACTAGCAGAGGGCTACTGTGGGGATTACTTCTTCTCCGTCACGGTGGCGCGCCCTGAGGGAATTTACCTGTTCCCACAATATGTGCAGACTACCGATTACTGGGTTACGGTCATGGTGGCACTGCCAACCATGTTAAGCCATCCAAGGCGTATAGATGGCTCCACGGAATAGGCACTGCTGGTAACTGTTACTTTAGGTTATATATAGTCGAGGAAGCTCGACCGAAGGCAGAGTAAAAAGAGTGACAAGAGCAACAAGAGTAACAGAGAGTAACCGACATGATGTAGTATTGTGCTTTGTTAATGTGTTGTGTTGTTAAGTATGATTATATATTTGCTCCACGTTTTTACTGTTTATTTTTAAACATCGAACTAGGAGTAGGCAGATTGAGGCCTAGTTATAAAGCCGTATTTTCCACTAATTAGGAGTAGGCAGATTGAGGCCTAGTTATAAAGCCGTATTTTTCGCTAATTAGGAGTGGGCAGATTGAGGTCTAGTTAGCGAATGTTCTTTTTGCGGTTAACATGCTTTAATCAGGAGTAGACAGATTGAGGCTTGATTAAACCCTGGCATCGACCCAAATCGACCTTCTGTCCCAAAATGATATACCGAACCCTTTTTACATGAACTGACCGATTTTCCGAGTGGAAAATTTTGTCGTAATATTTGTTGATTTCATATGTTATTCCGATTTGGATTTGTTTTTGTTCCATCCTCTATTTCCGTATTCTTAACAATTTTCCAGATTATCGTATTCGTTTTCCTCTGAGAGAAATTGATATACCGAACACTTGTTTCAGGAACCGACCAATTTTCCGAGTCGAAAAATTTGTTGATTTCATTTGTTAATTTGATTTAGAGTCGTTTTTGTCCTACCCTTTTTTCCATTATCTTTACAGTTTTTCAGATAATTGCATCCATTCTCTCCTGAGAGAAATTGATACACCGAATACTTTTTATATGAACTGACCAATTTTCCGAGTTGAAAATTCTGGCGTGTCATATATCCATTTCATTTGTTCATTTGATTTGCAATCGTTTTTGTTGTATCCTTTTTCTACGTATCTTGACAGTTTTTCAGATAATCGCATCCGTTCTCTCCTCAGAGAAATTGATATACCGAATTTTTGTTACAGGAACTGACCGATTTTCCGAGTCAAAAATTTTGTCGTATTATTTATTGATTCGATTCGGAATCAGTTCTGTTCCATCCTTTTCCTCCGTATTTTAAACAGCTTTCCAGATTGTCGCATCCGTTCTCTCCTGAGAGAAATTGATATATGTACCGAACTTATGTTTCAGGAACTGACCAATTTTCCGAGATGAAAATTTTGTCATGTCTTTTAGCCATTTCACTTGTTCATTCGATTTGCAATCGTATTCGTTCTATCCTTTTTTCCGTATTCATATCAGTTTTCCAGATACAGTATCGCAACGGGTGTCATTGCAGCAACGCAGCAAAGTATGTTTATGTTAGTTCGAACTGATTGCACGTCTTTCTTTTCGCTCTTCCGATATTCAATAATTAGACTCAATTGTACTCGATTTTTCCGCTCGAAAATCACACCAAATTGTGTAATATCTAATACCTGTTATTTTCGTCGTTGAAGTTTTTCGAAACTATGCCGGTTTGCATAATTTGTACGAATTCAATCAATAAGAAATCCCCCGGTTTGGAATGTTCCGGTGTTTGTCGTGGTTTTTATCATGCCAATCCCAGATGCTCCGATATCACAAGAGATCAGATGTTGGCGTTCGCGAAATCACCGGGCATCAGCTGGAAATGTGCGGGATGTCGCGGAGTTAGTCCAGTGGCGGCGGTAATTGGGGACTCGGGGCTGGTTGCTGATGAGGTGAACACGGTTCCGGACATTGGTGGGTTGCCGGCAGGCTCTTCCTTAATTCAGCTGGTCAATTCCATTAAGGCCGATATCAGCTTGATGAGAAGGGAATTAAGAGATCTGCAAACATCTGTCACATTCTGCTCAGATAAAGTTACAGAGTTCGAGGCTCGATTATCTAAGGTCGACAAAATCGCCAAAGTTGCCGATGAGGTCCGAAAATGATTTGTTGAAGCTTGAGATTGCAGCTGTAGAGGATCGATTGGACAAAATTGAGCAAAGTTTTTAATGTTGAGATAATGAACATCCCTGAGAAGAAAAACGAAAATCTTGATGTTATCGTGGAAAAGATATGTGATTTTCTCGGCCACAGGATCCCTGCCAGCGCTGTTACATCCATTGCTCGAGTGCCTACAAAGGTGGAAAATCTACCCAAGAATATGGTTGTTAAATTTTCGAGCAAACTATACAGGGATGGTTTTCTTTCTGCAGCAAGGGCTAAACGAGCTGAACCTGGTGGTAGAGCTGGCTTCAGGGTGGACGGCCTTTCGGATAAATTTTTCATAAATGAACACCTTACAACAAGAAATAAAATTCTGTTCAGATCTGCCCGTGTCTTGGCGAAGGAAAAAGACTTTAAGTTCGTCTGGTTTCAGAATGGCAATATTTTGGTCCGCAAAAGCGAGACTGCTCGAATAGTGCATATACAAGGCGAAAAAGATTTACATAAAATTAAGTAAACACTATTTTTATCCTTTTTTAGACCACAGCACAAAAATTCTGAGTCTACATGATGGCTTTACATGTTTTTTACCAGAATGTTCGTGGTTTGCGTACAAAAGTTGCCAACTTCAAAAATAATTTGCTATCTAACAATCATGATATTGTGTTCGTCGCCGAAACCTGGCTGAATGAGTGTATGGCGGATGGAGAATTGGTCGACGAGAAACTTCATACAGTCTATAGAAGGGACAGGGCCTCTACCGCCTCCAGTAAAAGCGATGGGGGTGGTGTTATGCTTGTGATCCGCAGTGACCTTGAGTCTGCTGCTCTTCCGGAGTTCCAGAGTGATGCTGAGGATGTTTGGGTTCGTGTTTCGTGTGGTGATATTCGGCTGTACTTGTGCTGTGTATATTTGCCTCCGGGTGATAGTTTCGCAGCCTCAAGTTTTCTAAGTAAGCTGGAGATAAATTTCCGCGATATCAGCGAGGGTGATCGCGTGCTAATATGTGGCGATTTTAACTGTGCCGGAATCGAGTGGACGAGGTGTGCCTCTGATTCGTATTTGAAACCAATGAACTTTGAGAGCAAGTGCTCGGAATTGGTCGACTAAATGGCCTTCTCGGGTTTGATCCAGTTTAACCCTATAACTAATCATCGAAACCGAATTTTGGACCTTATTCTATGTAACGAGGTTAAAGTCTCTAACGTCTATCACTGCAATGATCCTATTCTCCCTGAGGACCCATATCATCCCAGCTTGGAATTTTTATTGGACACTAAGAAGCATTCCTTTCAAAGGAAGGTTAAAAGATCTGTTAGACTATTCAATAGAGCCGATTATCATGCTATCAATTTGAAACTTTCAGGGATTCATTGCTTAGTGATACTGATACTAATATTAATGTTCAAAATTTCTATCATGTACTTGATGATGCTATCTCTCAATTTGTCCCACTTATGACCACCAACTCTAGATTTCCGATATATTTCTCTTGTAAAACTATCAAATTAATACGCCAAAAAAACAAATTTCATACAAAGTGGAAGATCTACCGTAAAGAGGAGGATCTCATTAGATTCAGAGAATTGCGAACATTGTCGAAAAACCTCATTGCTGCTGACTATCGAAAATATCTCTCATACATTGAAGAAAGCCTTTTGTCGGACCCTAAATGTCTTTTCAAATTTTTGAACCCCAAAAAAACTCATGGTTACCCTGCGCGTATGAAATATGATGGCCTTGAGGCGGATTCTCCTCGAGCTACTGCTGACCTTTTCGCCAGTTACTTCGAATCTGTTTTTGAACCAACAGGCAACACCGACAACTCTGCCTATGGCTCCGAGACTGTTCTTGATGGCCAAATATTAAGTAACATTCAACTGTCCTTGGAAGAGGATCAAAAGGCACTGTTATCAGTTAACGTTCAGAAGGGTCCTGGGCCCGATGGCATTCCTCCTCTTTTTGCCAAAAATTGTGCACTGAACTTAGCCTACCCCCTCTATATCATCTTCAATAAATACTTATCATCGTCAATTTTCCCAAACATCTGGAAGTTGTCATCTATTGTTCCAGTTTTTAAAAGCGGTCACAGAGATCTCATCGAAAACTACCGCCCTATAAGCATTTTATCAGTATTTCCCAAGCAATTCGAGCGTTTAGTTCATGAATACCTATCATTTCATCTGAAGAACATTATTATCAATGAACAGCACGGTTTTCGAGGGGGTAGGAGTGTTGAGACAAACTTGCTCACCTTTCTGCATTTTCTTGAATGTGGAGGTGAGTCCGGTGTTCAAATAGATGCCGTGTACACTGACTTCACGAGGGCCTTTGATAAACTGTGTCATACGGTTATGTCGGTAGGGTTTCCTGAGGTGGGGGTATGTGGAGATCTGAGGCTCTGGCTGACGTCTTATATCGAGGGTAGGAGCCAATTCGTTTCGATCGATGGCTGCGAATCTAGGAAGTTTCGCAATACCTCTGGAGTTCCGCAGGGCTCTCATCTCGGCCCCTTACTCTTTTTAATTTATGTTAATAACATTGGAAATTGCTTTAGATATTGTAGGTTCCTGCTTTTTGCTGATGACCTTAAACTGTTCATGATGATTCGATCGATCGAGGACTATCTTAATCTCCAGAGCGATCTGGATAGATTAGCCCAATACTGTATAGATAATAGCTTGTTCCTCCTCTTGGATAAATGTGTGAAAATTTCGTATACTAGGAACACCAACAAAATCTCCTTCCAGTACACACTTGACAACCGTCAGTTGAAGGAGTCAAGCATTGTCAAAGACTTGGGAATAACACTTGACTCCAAACTAATCTTTGGTGCTCACATTAGTAATGTCGTCACATCCTGCTCCAGAATGCTTGGCTTTGTGCTTAGGCATGGAAAAGCCTTCCAAAAAATGAGACTATCATAACACTCTACCATGCATTTGTCTCCTCACGATTGAACTTTGCATCCATCATATGGAACCCGAGATACGACTGCTATATTCGACGCCTGGAGTCTGTTCAGAATAGGTTCATTCGATTTCTGGCCTACAAAAATAAAATTATAATTGAAAATCATGACTACACGTATGCTCGTAGGGTTTTTCAGCTTCCCAGGCTAGTCGATGTAAGATTCTTGAATGATGCTTCATTCATGTTCAAGCTGTTAAATGGTTTGATCATTGCTCCTGGTATTTTGGAGGAGATTCGCTTAAGGGTGCCTGATCTAAGGCTCAGGTCAGACAACATATTTCAGGTGTCCCTGAGGAGAAAAAACTACACCGCAAATTCCCCACTCGTCAGAATGATGACAAACGCAGGTGTTGTCTGGCCATACGTCGATTTCTTTTCTTGTTCTTGTTCGCTGACCACTTTTAAGAAATGTCTGAAACGTCATCTTTGTTTTCGATTTTCCCTAGATTTTATTAATTATATGTATATTTGAATACTGTATTTTACATGTGATTTTATATTTGAATATTATTTGTTTGTTTATTTGTTTGTTTAGTTGATAGGTATATTACATGTATAATTGAGGTTTTATTTGTAACTGAGTGAACACTGCCTTTGGGACTAGTTCCTGTATGTGTTCCAGTGAGAATAAATAAAATAAAAAATAAATAAATAAAATAAAACGCTTTTCAGCAACGGATTTCGAAAGCTGGTTTATATTTACGATTGCGTGTCATTTTTAATCGGTTGAATGAAATGACCTGATTTTTTTCGGGAAGTATTATATCTTTTGCACTTCATTAGTGGGGGGAACCACCTACATAAAAAAGACCCCCCAACAACCCCCACTAAAGCTCCAACATCAAAAAATAATTTATCTTACGTTACAATTATGTCAGTTTATTCGATATGATCTACTGAATCCCGCACATATACTGAAATAATTTGTGACCCCCCGCTCACCACCGCATAGCCCGCTCGAATTCGAAAATTCTGCGGACAGTGAAACTGCGCATTGCTGGCGATTTTTCGATGAAAATAGTATATTTGTAAAACGTCGAATATAATCTATAGGATGAAATAATTTGTGACCCCCCGTAATCCCTCTAAAGCACGACAGAAAAACCCCCAAAGCTGACGATGGCAAAAACTAGATGGAAACGGCCGTTGCTGGATATTTTTTTTGCAAAATGAGTCTACCTTAACTTATTCAATAAGCCCCATATAATGAAATAATTTGTGACCCCGCGCTTCAATCAGAATTGCCCCCTGTAGAATAAAACAATTCCAAATTCCGTAGCACAAGGAACTGTGCGTTGCTGGCGATATTTTGATGAAAATGACATCCTTGTATATCGTTGAATACCTTCTATATGTTGAAATAATTCGTGACCCCCCGCCTACCCCCAAATGGCCCCTCGAATTAAAAAATTCGGCGGACACTGAAACTGCACATTGCTGGCAATTTTGCGTTGAAAGTAGTATCTTTGTATAACGTCGAATATAATCTATGGGATGAAATAATTTGTGACCCTCCGTAATCCCCCCAAAGCACGACAGAAACAACCCCCCAAAGTTGACGATCGCAAAAACTAGATGGAAACGGCCGTTGCTGGAATTTTTTTTTGCAAAATGGGTCTACCTTAATTTATTCAATAAGCCCCATATAATGAAATAATTTGTGACCCCGCACTTAAATCAGAGTTGCCCCCCTGAAGAATTAAAAAATTTCAAATTCCGTAGCACGACGAACTGTGCGTTGCTGGCGATTTTTTGATGGAAATGGCATCCTTGTATATTGTTGAATATCATCTATATGTTGAACTAATATGTGACCCTCCGCCTACCCCCGAATAGCCTCCTCGAATTCAAAAATTCTGCTTATTGTTGGCGATTTTGCGTTGAAAATAGTATCTTTGTATAACGTCGAATATAATCTATGGAATGAAATAATTTGTGACCCCCGTAATCCCCCAAAGCACGACAGAAACAACCCCCAAAGCTGACGATCGCAAAAACTAGATGGAAACGGCCGTTGATGGATATTTTTTTGCAAAATGAGTCTACCTCATCTTATTCAATAAGTCCCATATAATGAAATAATTTGTGACCTCGCGCTTCAATCAGAATTGCCCCCCTGTAGAATTAAAAAATTTCAAATTCCGTAGCACGAGGAACTATACGTTGCTGGCGATTTTTTAATGGAAATGGCATCCTTGTATATCGTTGAATACCATCTATATGTTGATATAATTTGTGACCCCCCGCCTACCCCGGAATAGCCCCCTCGAATTAAAAATTCGGCGGACACTGAAACTGCGCATTGCTGGCTATTTTTCGATGAAAATAGTATCTTTGTATAACGTCGAATATAATCTATTGGATGAAATAATTTGTGACCCCCGTAATCCCCCCAAAGGACGACAGAAACAACCCCCAAAGCTGACGATCGCAAAAACTAGATGGAAACGGCCGTTGCTGGATATTTTTTTTGCAAAATGGGTCTACCTTAACTTATTCATTAAGCCCCATATAATGATATAATTTCATCGAAAAATCGCCAGCAATGCGCAGTTTCAGTGTCCGCCGAATTTTTGAATTCGAGGGGGCTATGCGGTGGTAAGCGAGGGGGCACAAATTATTTCAGTATATGTGCTGAATTCAGTAGATTATATTGAATAAACTGACATAATTATAACGCAAAATAAATTATTTTTTGATGTTGGAGGTTTTGTGAGGGGTTGTTGGGGGGTCTTTTTATGTAGGTGGTTCCCCCCACTAATGAAGTACAAAAGATATACTTCCCGAAAAAAATCAGGTCATTTCATTCAACCGATTACAAATGACACGCAATCGTAAATATAAACCAGCTTTCGAAATCCGTTGCTGAAAAGCGTTGCTGCAATGACACCCGTATAATCGCATTCATTCTCTCGTCAGAGAAATTGATATTCCGAATACTTTTAATAGGAACTGACAGATTTTCAGAGTTGCTAATTTTGTCATGTCATTTATCCATTTCATTTGTTCAATTGAATTGCAATAGTTTTTGTTCTGTCCATTTTCCGTATTCTTAACAGTTTTCCAGATAGTCGCATCTGTTCTCTTCTGAAATAAATGGATATACCGAGCAATTGTTACAGGAACTGACCGATTTTCCGAGTCGAAAATTTTTGTCGTATTATTGGTTGATTTCATTTGTTAATTCGATTCGGAATCGTTTTTGTTCGGTCCTTTTTTATCGTATTCTCAACAGTTTTCCCGATTATCGCATCCGTTCTCTCCTGGAAGAGATTGATATAGCGACCACTTTTTACATGAACTGACCAATATTCCGAGTTGAACATTTTGTCGTGTTATTTATCCATTTCATTTGTTCATTTGATTTGCAATCGTTTTCTTTCTATCCTTCTTGTCCATATACTCAACAGTTTTCCAGATAATCGCTTCCGTTCTCTCCTGAGAGAAATTGATAAACCGAATACTCGTTACATGAACTGACCAATTTTCCGTGTTGATAATTTTGTCGTGTCATTCATCCATTTCATTTGTTCATTCGATTTGCAATAGTTTTCGTTCCATCCCTTTTGTCCGTAATTTTAACAGTTTTCCAGATAATCGCATCCGTTCTCTCCTGAGAGAAATTGATAAACCGAACACTTGTTACAGAAACTGACCGATTTTTCGAATCGAAAATTTTGTCTTGTTTTTCGTTGATTTCATTTGTTAATTCAATTTATACTCTTTTTTTTCTATCCTTCTTTTCCGTATTCTTTACAGTTTTCCAGATAATTGCTACCGTTTTCTACTGAGAGAAATTGATATACCGAACACTTTGAACAGGAACTCACCAATTTTCTGAATTTCCGGATTCAGTCAAAAATTAATTTTTACTTATTGTTCTCTAGATCTTGATTTTTTGTTGATTTGGGAATTTCCGAATTTTCCCCTTGAAAGTTGTATTTACGGATTCGAAGATATAATTCAATACTGATTTCCCATTGTTTTTTTTTTTTTTTTTTTATTTCCACTTAATTCATCAGTTCGTATTACTTCACATGCTTTCGTTCATTGTAGTGTTTCAGTTGGTTTTTCAGCTCATTTTTTTCTTTATTCAATTATTGATTATCTGGTCATTGAAGAAGTAGTTCCATATTTTCATTGGTTCTTACAAATCCTTGGTGACTTTTGAAGGTCCTGGAATTTGTCTGATGATATTTTGTTGTCGTGTTTTAGCAGTTCTAGGTTGCGGGGGGGATTTTTTCCAACGCGTCACCCCCGAACGGCATAGTCATTGGTGTGCGGGTTGATTCAAATTATTCAGTTAATAGGCGAAATTCTCGGGAAATGAATTGAAATTTGACATTACGTAGTGAAGAGGTAGTAAGAATATAGTGCATGTGAAATTTTTCTCTTCCCTAATATAATTCGGGCATTTTCCAACCTATATAGAAACTTTTGATATCCCGGAAACTACTGGATAGAACATTTTTATTTTCGGGATGAAGTTAGATGACTGCTTAGGAAATTCAACTATGAAAAAATTTCCGACTGCCCGATGATCCATCATGTGGTTTTTCCGATATATATATAGCAATTATCAATATCTCGGAAACTTATCGATAGAAAATTTTTATTTTCGTGATGAAGTTGGATGACCCCATAAAGAATTTAACTATAAAAGAATTTTCGACTACCCGATGATCCATCATGTGGTTTTTCCGATTTATATATAGCAATTTTCAATATCTCGGAAACCTCTCGATAGAATATTTTAATTTTCGGGATGAAGTTGGATGATATCATAGGGAATACAACTATGAAAAAATTTTCGATTGCCCGATGATCCATCATGTGGTTTTTCCGATATATATATATATATATATAGTAATTTTCAATTTCTCGGAATCCTCTCGATAGAACATTTTTATTTTCAGGATAAAGTTGGACGACACCATAGGGAATACAACTATGAAAAAATTTTCGACTGCTCGATTATCACTTATAATACCACAAGAGCTTCAAAATTATCGGGTATTTCCCGATAGGTTCGTTGCAAACAAATGAAGGAGTCAAGTTTTTTCAGGTTAAAAATCACGAGCGCGAAGCGCGAGTGATTTTTCCTGAAAACTTGACCATTTTATTTGTTTACAGGGAACCTATCGGGAAATACCAGATAATTTTGAAGCTCGTGTGGTATTCGGGGGATTATTTTTCTGTCCCAAATGTCGGCCAATAGAATTGCACCATGAGACGAAATGTACAGTTAACAAATAAGAATTTCATAATGAATAAAACAACATTTAATTAAGAATCAGGGTAGTGCAATTAAAAATACAATTGTTGTAAACATTGGTGCATGTTTTCTTCAAGTCAGAGTTATCGGTAATGGTCCCAGAAGAGGTAGATGGCATGAGGTTTATGCTGTTGATGGCATTTTCTGCAGTAGGCTCACTCCTCCGCAGTTTCTTGACAATTAATTCGTGGTGTTCCTGGTCGAGTTGGAGATACGGCTTGATGGAGTTACTGTTGGCATGTCCAGTTATTTTGATTATCTGCTGCTCTCCCAGGCCCGATTTCTCTAGATTTGAGACGGCTGTTGCACGACTGGAGTGATTGGTGATTTTTTGTTACCAAGGTCAAGCCCAGCTTTTTGTGCTGACTCCTTAACCCACTTTGAAATCGTGTTTTGGCCTACTGTGGAATCCTTGTACCACCTAGCGCCTGGAACTTCATTCCAGAATGGATTTTGGGTCAGGAATACTCTGTCGCTCTTGATATTGACATCTCTCTTCTCTCTCAATTTCTGGAACAGTCTCACTGGGCACTTGTCTGGGATTTCCCGATTCTCCACCAGCCACTTGCTGTCTGATAATTTTTATCACCACCTTGTGTGGTCTTGCTGAAAATTGGATTGTATTCAATTCTCCCAGTTGTTTCCCCGTCATTTCGCTGTTCTGCCTTGAAGTGATGTATTAACGCCATGCTGCCCTCACCACCTCTCCAAGCCAATTCCATTCCATTCATGATATTATCATGAATAATTTTTCTGGAGGCCATCAGGAGTTTCCTCGTCCCAAACAGTGGTCATTTCATCCCAATCTTTTTCCTCCAACGCTTCTGCACTTGCCCTCCGTTTTTCCGAAATAGATTGTAAAGCCTTACTCTTGGCATCACGAGCTCCTCAAGCGGTCTTGAATGCAGCATCCGAAAATGGGTTGATTTTGATGTCGAAATCGTTCAAACACTTTTCTTGAAGTAATTTGGCAGTCTGATTCCACATTGTTTTTATTGTGCCTTCCTTATAGTCCATCCATTTTCTTCATATTGTAAGCGTAATCTTTCATAATGTTTGCCAATTGCGCTTCACTCATTTCAGCACTCAATGTGTATTCCCTCTCAGTACAAAAAGTAGTAAATTGGTTCCAAACTGTTTTTTTTTTTTGCCTTCTCCGTATTAATGGGAACATTTCCTTTGACTTTTTATCGATGGTGGACAGAGAACAAACTCCAAATCGACTCATTTTCATGCAAAATCTCCAATTTTCACAATTGAATTCAACCTGTCAGTTTGACGTGTGCTCAATTTGACTGGATCATGTTTTGTTTATATATAGCAACTACCAGAGAAAATTTTCAAAAATTATCAGTATAATACCATGTAGGTTGTGCCACGTGACGTTGACGTCGAATGGTGCAATTCTATTGGTCGATATTTGGGTCGGAAAAATAATCATTCAATTCAGTATTTCAGCTCACATACTACAAATCTTCGTTTCTCATGACTATACTAAAATCTTCGTTTCTCATGAGCTAACTGAACTAACAATTATATTATCGTTATTGAAGAATTTACGTGCATCTGTTTCTCCTGTCTACACCACCTCAGAGGTAGAAAAAGCAGAAAAAGAACTGCAAGGAGCGTCTTTGAAATTTATATATGGGACACATGATTTCCCTTCTCCACATTCACAACTTGCGCTATTAGGCATAATCCATTTATAAGAACTGTATTAGGCATAATCCATTACACACTCTCCATGCTGGTTTAGAATGAATTATATTCCGTTACTCGGTCAGTTTTTTAAAATTGTTATATCTGTTCCTATATAATAGTAATTATAATAATGATTATTTAGAAAAATCCAATATATACAAATGTACCATATATACCGTCAGAAACGAAATATAGTCAAAAAAGAAATAAAAAATTACAATTACAATTGTCTATTTACACAATTTCCAATTGATTGCACATTCTGGTGAATTATTGTTGTTTTATCAACCATAATTTTTTTTGATCTTGCTGGGTATCTGCCTGGCAGTGGGTTATTCATAAAAAATCTGCACCTTCCTGCAGTAAATCTTTATGTCTTGTGAAGTCAAAACGTTTTATGCCAACTCCGGAAGGCCAAAATTCAGGATTATACAGTTCCTCTTTCTTTTCATATGGGGCAGACAAAACGAATCTTTGAGTCGATTGTCTTCCGAGGGAATTTCCTTGACCATCATTTCCAATCCTTGAAATCCTTCATTGATTGACAAATATTCTTCAATAATTTTCGTTGTTGTACTTCGTTTCACTCTGTAAATGTATAACCATACTTTTCTCTCGTGACCTGAGAAACCTTTACTCTGCTTTCCTGTTCCAATATTTTTTCTTATATTTTTCGTCTTTTGTACGTAACATTTGTAATTACATCCCCGTTAGCTGTTTGTTGACTGTTTTCTGTGGCCTTTCATTCATTCCTGTACTGATGTTTGTTTTCATCGCCACCTTTTGCGACTTAATTTCAACGCCACCATTTGAAAGCGACTCCAGCATAAGTAGCGGAATCTACTTCACTTGTATTTATTTCCTCTTCTGTTGGGATTTTTGTATTCCTTTTTTCTGATGTGTTTACCTCTGGTTTTTTAAATTCATATTTTTTCTCCAACAATTGAATTTTACCCATAAGACGGCCATTATTTTGTTTTAAAATGTTAATTTTCCCTTGATTCATCCAATTATTCCTGCAGGTATTTTACCTGAAGAACAAGAGCCTGTGTTGAATTACCATCTGATTTGATAGTGAACCTTCACAAAACAGGATTTTGTTGCCACTATTAAACTTCATTTTCGCATTTCTTCTTGCACAGGCTTTATGGAAAATTGAGAAGCACCGAATACACACTTTCAATTTGCAGTTTTTCGTTGAACAACACTTCATAAATTGTTCATCACAATCATTCCTATCGGACACATCCGACATCATGTCTTCTTCGTCCGCCATATTGTCCCCAATCTAAATATAATATTTATATATATAATATATATATATGATATATAATAATAATAATATATAATAATAATAATAATAATAATAATAATAATAATAATATATATATATATATATATATAAATGAACGTTTGATGAAAATCGAGCATAAGGCATCATAATATTTCCTTTCAGTATTCACGACATATACTGTTTTTAAATTCTAGGTGAGCTTCAATTTTAATCGTCAAGCATGTAATATGACATTTTCGTTTGCAGCTTCGGCATACATAGAAATCCTTCTCAGCAATTTTCGAAATATAAATACACCTATCCTGCATTGGAGATGATCTTTTAAAAAAACTCTGCACATATTTTCTAAATTGGTTCATATTTTTTGGTTCCATTAAGATTTTTTCCAGAGTGAAACTGTTGGAAGTAATAAATAACATACATCCCACAATTGAAATTATCATCTTGATATATCACAGTCTTATCTGTTATACTTCATTCTTCAGCACAATTATTTATAGTACTAGTATTTATAGAACTAAATTCCTTGAATTTTCTAAAATAATTTTGCCTTCTTTCTTCCATAAATATTTCCGAACTCTTCAAGGAATCCATCGAAATGAACTCTTTCTCCTCCTCGTTTAAAACAATGAGAATTAAATGGCTATTATGCTCATTTATAGGTAAAGCTACATACTTTTTCTCGAGGCATAAACTATTTTCGTCTGAAATATTCGTGAATAAAGATGTTGCTGTTTGGACAGATAATTTTTGAAAACTGTCTTGAGGATCAATAAGACATATAATTGTCTATGATGAAGCTAGTTATATAGTTTCCTTCATCGAGACTTAGATAATCGCTTATATCAATTTCTGGTACTGGACAGGAGGCGTTTTCGAAACGAGCAACTACGTAATTTTTTCTAAGTGTTTTCTCGATGGACTCTCAATCTGCCAGCGATCAGGTATTTTCTTGTAAAATGTAATATCTTTCACTAATCCATTTGAATGGAATTCGATGACGTTGAGAGTTCTCCATTTTATATCTTCTACGTTTTGAAGAGATATGATTTTTGAAATTTTTTTGGCAGAAAATCGAAATAATAAAAAAATTCAATTTAGGCAACATTATGTTTTTCCAAAAAAATTTGTCTTAGTTATCGTCACAATTAGAACACCTTCGAAAGTGTAAATAACCAAATCCCACCATAATCTCACAGTAATGTTCAATAATCCTTGAACTTGATAATAGTACTCACTATTACATCTGAGTTCATTTGTTTCGTCCAAGAATTTATAATTTATTAGATTTGGGTCATCATTTCTGGTGCTGTAAGGACGTTTTATTTCTATAATGCCATCATGATTGATCAGACCATCGGGGAGCATGCTAGGAAGGGAAACAATGAGTGAATTATTAATCCAGTTGCTTGACATTCGACATTGTAAATTTCAAAATATTTTGCTCTTGCAATTTCTTCATTCAGAATTCCATGATGGATTGCAGGGCACGATGATAGATCTTGAGGATTTATTATTTGTTTGCATATACTATCTTTTGTGGATTTCTTACATTTGCATATTTGGAAAAAATGCGATGCTGTTTTCGGCTTCGTTCTTTCCGCTTTCCAAATTTTGGAATTCCTCTGCAAAATCGTATCTTCAAAAAGTATCCTTTTCTATTCTGGAGATAACGTAATTCTCTTTATTTCCTCAGTGCACTGATCATATAGCTCAGTATCAGGTTGTTGCTTGGATATCTGATAATCATCTATTTCATCAGGTACAATAATTTCCTCTTCATTAACATTAGAGATATGTTCCCCTTCTTTGCTGATGATGTGTTGATTGCATTCAATAGCTTCAAATAATTACCGCTGAAATGGGAGCCTGTTGGTTTTGGATTTCTATTCCAAGTCTTGTGATGTGGTTTTCTACCTGACTGACGCAATTTACCTTTTTAATTTTCTCAAATGCTCAGGCGCCAGTTGCAATAGGTTTAACAAGGTTGCAACTCCTTGATAAAATTTCTCTCTCACTATTTAACCCTAGGTAGCTTTTAGACAGTTGGAGAAGGGTTCGAATTGATCTAGGGTGGTAGCGATCAAAATGATGTATTTCTATTCTCTTCACAGACACCGAATAAAACACTATTTTTGATAAAACTTTAATATTTCTTAAGGGACTGTGTAATAAATGAGGAATTAAAACACAAGAACTGGAACTTATATTTCCACAGAATTGAACGAACAACTGAGTAATTTGAACGGTTTCAATAAAATAGATTCTGAATAATTATTCAACTCAACAATCGACTTTACATTAATTCCTTATTATTAATTGTGAGAACTTCCGTGGCAAGGTGATATGTACGGGTTTCGAGCAAACAATACGGAAAAATGGTGATAAATGTGCAATGAGGTGTATAATAATGCAGATACGGAGCATACAGGGTGGAAATCTCAAACTCGAACGATGTCTCCACTACATAGATAAAATTTATGACTACAAGACAATCGACCAATAATCTCTCGCGATAATCGACTTAATCTACACCCTCTCTAGCGTCAAAACGCTGTCCCTCTTCAACTCAATGGATTACCTCGCAGTTAAGTTTTCAAAGGACAACACCTGGACGCCAACCAGGTACAGATAGAAAAGAAGAAAATTGATATATCACTCGAAGACGATCGGGTAACGATCTATCACGGAGATTAACAGGGTTTAAATACCCTTTAACGCCAAAACACTGCTCCTCTACGACTCAATGGATTACCTCGCAGTTAAGTTTTCAAGGGTGGCAATATCTGGACGTTAATCAGCTATGCACGAAAATGAATACAGGTGATATATCAATCGAAGATGATCGGTCAACAGTCTATCGCGGGAATTAACAGGGTTATTTCACCCTTTAACGCCAAAACACTGCTCCTTTGAGACTCAATGGATTACCTCGCAGTTAAGTTCTCAAGGGTGGCAACATCTGGACGCTAATCAACCATAAACGAAAAATTACAAAGGTGATACACCACTTCAAGCTTATTGATAGTGGAGAGGTCTTCAAGAAATTTGACAGTAAAATTCCACCCGGTATTCTACGGTAAGAAATTGTAATACGGTTTCTTACTTACGGAAGCAATCCTACGGCACAACACTACACTTCCGGTTCCACAGAACGCGATCGCTAAAACTTCGCAGATCTGCTCTAAATTGAAATCAAAATCGATCCAAACTTAAAACGTTAACTCTAACTAAATGTCACTGGAAAAACTAAAAATTTGTCTCTACTTCGCACTACTACCCTCGAAAAATCACTCGCCAAAATTCTTCCAACCGTCGACCGAATTTCCGAAAAGTCTAAAAGTCAAAAAAGTTAAAAAGTTCCTTCTCAAACCTCCGGGAGAGTATTTATACCCTCCTAAAACGGGGTCGTCATGTGACTTCGAAAATTCAAATATTGCAATTTGATTGGTTAGACCGAACTACGTTGTCAAAATTATTTTCTACAGAATAACTACTGATCTTGCGGTGTTGTCGGCGGTCGGAATAAAAACTCAAGACAGATGCAGCAAAAACCTTATCGCGATACGGAAGTCGAGAGACTCAGTTTTTATACACATGATTGCACCGAGTTTGATTCGTTTTCAAACTGAATATTATATTCAATTTAATTCAATCAGTGAGAAATATTACGGAATTTGCTCGAAACTCACAACAAAACAATTGAATTGACTACTAAAATTTTACATTCTAAAATATACAAAATGAATGAGTATAGTCAACGGAAATAGAAAACAAAATATTGATTTTGCTGAGTACTTATTTTCCTTACTTGATTGAAGTTCATGAAAATAATTCTAATATCAATATACAGGGGGTACCATAATCCTCACACCAAATAATTCTACATACAATAATAACTTGCTTAATCATTTTCCCCGCTTGTTCAGGGGTCGTGAAAATGACTCTAATTTTGATATACAGGGGGTGCCATAATCCCTAACATAAAACAAATTCATATTAAAAAAAATGAAAATTAGTAACTTCGTTACAGTCTCTTGCGATAATTTTTCATCAGTCTTTCTATCTTCTTTCGGCATTTTTTAGTTAAATTCGTTTTTCCCATCTCGAGTACCACTTCTTTGCATTTTACCTTTATGTCATTCTGGTAAGCTCTGATGAATCTGGAACATTTTATATTTCTGTTTCCTTCTAGAACTCCCCCGTTTCTGATTTCCAAAATAATTTTCGATTATTGCAATACTCAATCTAGACCGATCCTTTTCGAACGAAATGCAGATCCACAAAGGAGCGTACGGTATATACTTCCTCAAAATTGTTTTAGAAAACTCCTCATTGAAATAAATATTTTCATTATCCGAAGTTTTCTGAAAGTCCAGTTTTTTCAATATTTGGTCGTGAATGATTCTATATCTTTTATAAAATGGACTAGAACAATAAGGAGCACCAGACGATTCATCTATTCTAATGACATTATCATAAATTTCGAATTCCGTATTAGGTTTTATCCCACTGCATAAGGCTTGTAGGCATTTCTGTAACAGCTCATTGCGTGTTTGACTATTAAGTACTGTGAGGTTGTTTTCTACCTGACTGGCGTAATTCACCTTGTTAACTTTCTTTAATAAATATTAATGTTCGGGCGTCAGTTGCAATAGGTTTAACAGGGTTGCAACTCCTTGATAAAATTTCTCTCTCACTATTTATCCCTGGAGACAGCCGCAGATGGGTTCAAATTGATCTAGGGTGGTAGCGATCAAAATGACATATTTCTATTCTCTTGAGTGACAATGAATAAAACACCTGATTGAAGAAAATTTTAATATTTGTTGAGATAATGTGAAATGAATGAGAAATTGAAACACTAGAACTAAAACTTACATTTCCACAGAATTAAACGTGACACTTTCTAATTTGAACGGTTTCAATAAAATAAATTCAGAATAATCATTCAACACAACAATCGACTTTACATTAATTTCGTGAAATTAATTGTGAGAACTTCCGGAGCAAGGTGATAGATACGGTTCTCGAGCAAACGATACGGTAAAATGGTGATAAATGTGCAATGAGGTGTATAATAATGCGGATACGGAGTGTACAGGATGGAAATTTCAATCTCGAACGATGTCTGCACTACATAGAGGAAATATAGGACTATAAGACGATAATCTTTCGCGGAAATTAGCTGAGTTTACACCCCTTTAGCGTCCAAACACTGCTCCTTTTCATTTTAATGGATTACCTCGCAGTCAAGTTTTCAAGGGAAACACCTGGACGCCAATAAGGTACAGACAGAAAATGAAGAAAGTTGATGTATCACTCGAATATGATCAGGCAACGATTTATCGCGGAAATTAATAGGTTTTATACACCCTTTAACGTCAAAACACTGCTCCTCTACGACTTAATGGATTACGATGACATTCTTAATTTTGAGAGGATCTAAGGCCAAGTTATAAGAGAAACACATTCAACAAAAGGCCGACGTTTCGATTTATTTAAAATCTTTATCAAGGCACTGGAAAAAACGATACATTTTAAATTACAGTGACAAATTTCAAAAAGATTAAAATGACTAAACATATAAAAACAAATACAAAGAATACAAATATCATATAAGACAGTAAGTTACTCACATTGTAGGGTGGCTTCTCTTGTTATTAAAGAAAAAATATCATCAGATATTTTGTAAATCGATTGAATGGATGAAACGTAATATGTCATGATACAGCTCGCTATACACTGGTTAAGAACAAATGTTAAAATTTAAAATTTATCAAAATGCAAACAAAAAGATGCAGAGGATGAGTGATGAATAATATGTGGGTATAAAAACAACAAAAGTCAGTAATAATGAATTCATCTGATTTATACCATATGTAGATTCCTAATTTTATTAATAATGTTGAAATAGGAAGTATTGAGATTCTCGATGTCCGTTCGTTTATTAATAGAATTGTCATCCTTTTTAATTGCCAACATTTCTCCAAATAATCTTTTTTTAACATTATCTTGTTGTCCAAGTATGCTAACTTTTTCAAAATCAAAAGAGTGAAGCTCTTTGAAGGAGTGTTCTGCCAGAGCGGTGTTGTTTTCTTTTACCTTGGCTGGGTTATGAATATTGACACAGTCTCTTTTGTGCTCTGTTATTCGTGTTTTTAAATATCTCCCAGTCTGCCCTATGTATACTTTATTACAATCTTTGCACGGAATCTTATAAATTACATTGGATCTCCATTGTGAGGACGTCTTGGATTTTAAATAAGTGTAGAATTGTTTTTTTATTGTGTTATAGGGTTTATAGGCTATATTAATGGTTTCAGTATTTAATAATTTACCTATCTTTTCTGATATGCCAGGAACATATGGAATTTTGAAAAACCTAGGTCTGATTGTATCCTGTGTTATTATTTCTGGGTCTTGTTGATTTTTATTAAGAACTCCGGTAACAAGTGCTAAAGGGTAATTATTTTTAGTTAGAAATGTTTTAATTTTTTCAAAGTTATTATTATGAAATTCTGGCTAGCCAGTTTCAAAGCTCGATATTTCAAATTTTTGATGAGATTAATTTTATGTATAAAAGGGTGACTCAGATGTTGAAGAAATAGGACTCAATGAGTCTGAGATTGTTTTCGTCAAAACCATAGTTTGACAGCTTGCTAACAAGAGCGTGTGGAGCTACGCAGTCAAAAGCTCGACTTAGATCTAAGAATATCGATAGTGAAAGTAAACCCCACTCAAAACAATCCAGTGTATGCTCGACAAACCGTATTACAGCATCGCATGCACTTGACCTCCTTCTATACCCGTATTGATTCCTGTGAAACAGATTTTCATTCTCGAAATAGTTTATTATCTGTTGGTAAATGATATTCTCAAAGACCTTCGAGAATATAGGGAGTAAGGAAATTGATCTATAATTTTTTCATGTATTGGGATCACCTTCGCCACTTTCAGACAATCTGGGAAAACTCCTTTAATGCAACGGTTAAAAATCTTAGTGAGAGGCCTCACTATATGGTTTACATTTCTTTTCAAAAGTGTTACTGACAGACCATAGTAGTCCTTTAATTTACTTCCCTTCAGTGAACTTATTACATCCCTTGTATTGTTAAATGAAACATCCTGGAATTGAAAACCACTTACATGTTGATGACTTGCTTCCACCGTTATCTCAGGCTTTGTAACATCAATATTTGGTAAATTATCCACCAGTTCATGTGGCAATGAGATGAAGTAGGAATTCAGTTCCTGTGGGCTGAAGGGCACTGACGAAACTACCTCAGACTGTCTTTTACTATTTATTATTTTCCACATATTTTTACTTGGGTTACTAGAATTCATAATATAATTGCCATGAGCTGTTATACGAGCTCTACGCAGTGCTGTCCTATACTCTCCTCGAGCTTTGTTTCTCAATACTTTTATGTCGTCATTTTTGAAGTGATTAAACAATTCATCATAAAGTCTCAACTTTTCTCTCATCTCACCCATCTCTGCAGAAAACCATTTTACTCCAGAGTCACAAGTTCTTGCCTTTATAGAAACTTCTGGAAAGAATTCGTGGTATATTCCTATGAAAAGTCTATGAAATGTTTCAAAACAATCATCTGGTGACAAAGACATATCATCGATAAATGACCAATTCTGTTGACTCAACAAGCCATGCATCCTACAATAGCCTACCTGTGTTAAGGGTCTACACCTGCAATTATTGATGGAGGGGGTGGGTGCTGAAGGCTCTGGGATACAAATGCGCATCATGGTCCGAAAAATCCACTCTCAGAATTCTGGGGAGAAAACTACACAAATCTGTGTTCCTTAAAATATGTTATCTATACATTTATCCATTCTTGTGGGCTCAAATATTGTCTGTTTCAAGCCATAAGATTCAAAAACCTCCACCAGAAGTTCAGCATTCCTATCCAGTGTTCTATTCCCATACATGCTAAAAAATACATTAAAATCCCTTTCAACCCCAAGATCATCATGAATATCTACCAAACTCAAAACATTCTCAAGTACTCTCAAAAAATTTGCAAAATCCCCTTTAGATGAGCGGTATATTGATATAAGAGTTAAGTTATGTGTTTTTATTGCAGCTATTTCACAATCTAACTCTACAGACATACACACAATTTTCTCCAGCTCTGCATAATCATGGTTTCTACTCAGAATCATGGTACCACCACGTAACTTTTTGTTTTAGAGAATATGGAAGCTATATGCCACCCACTTAAGGAGTATGAGTTGGCTATCTCCGATGATAGCAGATAGCATCCCACATCTTATTTTCCATGAGAAACAGGTCCCATTCATTCACCTTGTGGACATTCAAACCCTGAATATTCAAATGCATAACTCGGAAGGTGCTCTTATTATATTGTGTTTTATCGTTAATCATCTGAGGCCCTTCTGTACCTCTTTTTCCTGCGGAAAAACATCGACACATATGCATCCTTCGGCCAGAGATCACACGATTTTGCTCTTTCCAGATTTTCCTCATTAATGGAGACTTTATAAGAATGGTAAAATTCAGGATGTTTGGAATTCAATTCGGTACCTACATACAGCCTCCGCAAAATTCTGTTCCACCATGCTTATATATATTCTTTTGAACTTTTGGCTGACAATATTTAGTTAGCAAACAATAAAGCATATTGTGAATTCAGATGATGTTGTTTGTGCATTTATTCTTGAAACAAACAAGGATATAGTCTTAGGTATGCTTTTATGGAGCTATCAGTCGCCTTCCCCATAATGAACCACTTATTATTATATTTACCCTTTCGTTTGACAGATGTCTTGTTTGTTTTGGATTGTGGATTCTTATCTACAATATTCTGTGACGTTCGTTCGACGCAAAGATTTCTATGGGTTGTTGACATTGAGTCATTTGAGCTACCAAACCTCATGTATGTTCCATTCCTGTTTCTACTATCGTCAGCTAGAGAGACGGAAATGTCACAAATATCCTCTCTCATTGGAGACTCCCGATTTGTCATTTTCATTGAACATTGCTGCTGTTCATTTTCCGGGACAATAGTGTTTTTAGATATCAGCAACAATGATTTCTTCACCGGTTGTGAGAGGTTTGCCGTAAGTTCGATAGATGGCCTCACTGATCCACTGTCTCTGAATTTCTCCAACATACAAATATAGTTTTTCAATATTTTTATTCTATCATCAAGTTCCTCGATTAACCTGTCTTCACCTCCAATGATTTTATTCAAGTATTCCACCTCCAAATCTACATTCTTTTCCACAACGGTGTCGTCACTTTTTGAGGTTTAATAATCGTTTTCGACTAGAACCATTTTATTCTCTACTGTTAAACTATGAATTTGGGAAACTGAATTCTCGAAACACATTTCATTCAAACTTCTGGGACATGTCCGCAACTTCTCGATCTCCAACTCGGCTCTATTCAATTTTGAGGTTATGTCATCGCAGCAAAGCAATCTGTCCTCTCGATCCACAAAAATCCCGCACACTTTCAGTATACAACTAAAATGATATGTACTATCGCGTTTGGAACACTTTATGTAAGTTTTCACCTCTTTCACGCATTTTTGGCGCTCTTGTTCACCCGAACAAAGTGCCTATCATTTTGCCCGAATGTCTGTAATTTTGGAATATCGAGCCGAAAATGGTCTCAATCGATTGGGTTCGACTCCCTGATGAAGAATTCGTGGCGAAAGTTGAGTCTGTCCGGCCGGCCGGCCGTATCCTCTCTAGCACCCAAAAGGAATCAGCTAGAGTTTTCATATTTTTAGAATAGGTTAATTGTCCAAATATCTCGGTCAAGTTCGTTATTGGGCCAAATCCGTCGGATGGTTCAGTAGTTATGAGCATCTGAAATTTTGTTTCCTCAATAACTACTAGAATATCCATCCGATCAAGTTAATACTTGTAATGTTATTGAGGGAGGCTGAAACAAAACGGCTTGCAAAATTTCGCAGAAATCGTCGCGCTAGAAAATTTTTAAAAAATTCCCAAAAAAAAAAAATTTTCAATACTCAATATCTCCTAAGACTTCATTTAGATTTAAATAAAAATCCGTATATATATTGAGGTTACCGATATCTTACTCATCCTAAAATTTCATTGTCGTAGCTTTCCTCCTTCTGAAGATATGATCATTTTTCTCATTTACTCAAGAGAAAAATAGAAATGTCATGAAGTCCGAGCTTTGTCATTGAAAGATTTGCCATCACAGATCGATATTCGTTTGACAACTTGCGGACCTAGATATCAGTGTCAGTTGGCGTAATATCAATCAAAATTTTCATAGAATTCATAGAGGTAGAATTCGATGTCGATGACGTTGTCAAAATTCAGAAAAGCACAGACGTAATATTAATCAAAAAATTTTTTATCATAGAGAAAGAATTTGATGGAGTTGTCAAAACTCCAATGACAATGACGTAAGTTTTTAGGAGAAGCATAGAACAAAATTTGGTGAAAATTATGAGTAGTTATTTTCAAATTGAGATAAAGGTTTGTTTATTCATTAGGCTTTCATATATACATCACATTGTCCCATAGTACGGAAAAAGACGATTGTTCACCCGATCAGAGAGCTTATAGATTTGTTAAGGTTTGAATATTTACTCGCAAGTAGGTCAACAAGAGCGCCAAAGCAATCTGACCTCACGTCAGTGCTTTCTAAATTTTTACAATAAATTTCTCCACCGTTGTTCGTACGTGCCGGCGCCATGGCTGCGCGAAAGAACTAACATAAAACAAATTTAAAAAGAAAAAAGTAAATTAGTAACTTCGTTACACACCCCCTTTCTTCCTGAAAAAAAACTGAAAGTGTGTTTTTTAACTATGCGCAACCCTGTGTTCTCCGCTTCAACCAACGATGCTGCGGACTAGCAGTCTGACACCTCTTGCAGAGGAAGCTCGCAAGATGTTCCTCAGCACTGTCGGCGTCTTCCGAAGTTGGCACTGCACCTCTACGGAATGGCGAATTGGTCGCCTTTCTCATTTCGCAACAAGCCAGGACCTGGCCTCGTCTCCTCCCTCAAATTAGCTTCTCGGTTCGTCCTGGATGTGATCTGTCGACATGGGCAATTCTGGACAAGACCCCGAGCATTCCACAGCTCGAGCAGACTATGGTCCCTGGGTTTGGACACACACAAACATATTTATTTAACGTGGCCTTCCCACCCGAAGGCTTATGACCACGGGCCCTGATGGCGAGAGACAGAGAAATGCCCTATCAGCATCGCGTCATGAATGGATGATTCGCTCCCAGTCCGGATTCGAAAATTCAAGTTCTAGGAGCAAGCTCCCTCTCGCCCAGCATACGGGCTTTCAACCACTGCCACCACGAGTCCGACCTCTATTCGGCATAAAGGCGGATGAACCCCTTACACCGGCACGTCCGAGTGCAGCGAGAACACCCCCCTGCAGGCATCTGCATCTCCCGTGGTAAGGATTATAGCGTCATCCCTTGGACATGCTTCGGGAACGTATTCCCTCGCTACTTTTGGACCTTGAGAGTCCATGCCTAGCCTAAGCCAGTTAGGGTTACCTGTGCGGGGTCACCAATCCCCGTCGATACCTTGTGGAATCAGCACAGCCCCAGCCCCAATGGGCAGTGCTCCGACCCACCACCACATCGGAGCCAGTGAAGTGTGCCTTTGACCACCAGTACCGCCCTGCACCACATTACCCCCCAAAAAGGATAAATCAATCGTCTCCCACATCAAGATTTCCAGGGACGAATCCTCAGAAAGTCTATAATAGTTCTATTTCTACGCTTGTTAAAAAACTTTCCGAGAGAAGCAGCCCATACTTCCATATCTTTCTCTCGTTTCAATCATCCAGCTTACATTCGTGGATATGCTAGCGCCCACTAGCATATCCTCAGGTTCAGGTTAAACCATTCATTTTCCTCAGCGAAGCCAACACTTGCTATAAAGCCATGCGCGACTCTGCCTTTGGCGCTCATGCTCCACCTTTTCTGCCATTCTTGTCTCAGCGTTTGTTCAAGCCTTTATTCTCTCCATGAGACTAGTTTCTCTTTCGTTTACGTACATACGATCAAATGCATTGAGGGACAAGCCCTTTTTGAGCTTGTACCCCACACCCAGCTCAACAGACAATAAGTCCCATGGAATGATACCCATCAAGACATTCATTGGTTCAGTGGCAACAGTGCGACATACCCTCAAGCAAGTCCCCATTACCACCCTCTGACACCCATTTATACTATCCTTTGCGTGCTCATGCATCATTTCCTTGTACCAAACTTCTGCCCCGTACATGGCGCATGCTTCAAACTGACACCATATACCACATGCATAGCTTGCCTTCCAAGTCCCCAATCTTTCCTTAGCACTCTTCCCAGACATCCAGTTAGTTTTACTAACTTACTTCTTACATCCGAGAAGTGCCCAGAGAATCTGAGCCCTTCTTCTACTCTTACACCTAGATATTTCGTACTTCTGACATACTTGATGCTTTTCCCATTCATCTTTATCTATGGAGGACGACCAGCAGATAATTTCCCTTTCAGCATCATGCATGCTGTCTTGTGCTCTGAGATACATACTCCTGCCTTAGCAGCCCAGTCAGCCAACAAAGCCATACTTTCAGTCCCCTTCAGCTCAAGCTGAAGACGACTGTTCCCTTTCACCACGATGAACACGTCATCCGCAAATGCAAAAACCTCTATCATTCTACTTTCGTACGTCTTTAACAATTCATCAATGCATACATTCCACATTTTGGGTCCTGCAATGTATCCCTGTGGACACCCTCTCGTTACCTCTTTCACAACAGTTTCAAACTGACTTGTCATTCGAGCCTCTCTCGAGTGGAAATAGCTATTCCACAGTGCCATTTCATCACATTCAAATTCATCTAGTCGGTTCAGGATATACCCCCACTTTAAGTGGTCAAATGCCCCTTTGAAGTCGACGAAGATACCCAGAACATATTTGTCCTGGGCCTCCGCGACTCTCCGTTCAACTGCCTTCCATGCTTCGACAGTTGACTTCCCTTTCGAGTAGCCAAACTATCTTTCAGACATACTTCCAGTCTTTGCCTCTAGCCTCCTGATTAAAATTCACTCCAGGATCTTCCCCAACACAGGCAAGAGACAGATCGGCCTATATGACCTCACCTTCGTCCTGGGTTTATCCACGAACCACGACCGACGCCACCCGCCATGCATAGGGAAATCTCCCCTCTTTCATGATCGTACTGTACATAGACAGCACGAACTCAGGTATATTTTTCCAAACATTCTTGGCCATCTCAGGGTATATGCCATCTATACCTGGGGCCTTTCTGTTCTTCTGCATTCTTAGTACCATGCACACCTCATCCATGGTCAGCTCCTTATGCACTACCTCTCTTTGCCTATCATTTCTCCTAACATTCTTGTCGACTGGGAAGAACCCATCCATAAGAGCCTTTACGGTCTCTTTCCAATCTCTCGTCATTCTCTCTCCCACCCTTACTCCTGTCAGTTCTACCTTTTGCTGCTTCCCCATGCACATTTTGTACACTTTTCCCCAGGGGTCCGTGTTCATCTCTCTTTCCACAAATAGCTCCCAGTCTTTCTTTTTGGTGATTACCATTTCCCTCTTATACAATCTCCGTAAGCGGAGATATTCCATTCTCTGTCTTTCGCTCTCTCTTTCATTCTTTTTCCTAGCTTTCTGGTAATCTACCCTTGCCTTTCTTACTTCTCTCTTTCGCTTCGTAAGCGCGGCAGTTCACCAGGTCACCCTACCAGCGGATACTACCGGCCTTTTTAACATTCGTTAATTCAATGAAGTGATCCACCCTTGCAGCATTTGCACTTTCTCATCAGAACCTATGGCGTCAAACTGTAACGTTTTGTGAACTATATTTTTTTGAATAATCCAATATTTAAACACCTTTATACTTTGCTAACTTTATTGCCCAGGAACACAATCTCATCTGCCTTACTAATCTAAACTAACTGGCGCACCAGCCCTGCGCATGACAATGAATATTCTACAATCATAGAATAGCACATATGTACAAACTTAAATATCACATTTATTAGTCTTAATAATTATTTATATTACCCAGTCCCTTACATCCCCCATCTTAAGATAATACACCATAAACAATATTATGTACATTTTATTTTCTAATATTAAAGTATACAAAATTCACTTTCCAATTTGAAATCTATCAGGCTGTTTGATAGTACTCCTATCTCTCAAATTATAACATTCATTCACATAATTTTTATTTAAATCATCATTGCAATCAGAATTAACTACATCATTTACAAAATCATTATCAGCATTTCTAAATTTAAGATGTTGCCTAGTTCTTCTATAAATGTTGTCATTATTATATCCAGAAATTAAGTAGGATCTAGGTTCATCACATGAATCTACAATTCGACCCTTTTCCCACATATTATTCAATTTAAAATATATATTATCATTTATATTGCAAACTTGCTTCAAGGATCTACTACCACGATCATAATAATATTTTTTTTTGTTTTGATGGTTTATTACTTTGTTTTCCAGAACAGTTTTATCAATGATTGATGACTGAAGTAATGATCTTTCAATCGGTAAATCATCTTTGAGGCGCCTATTCAGGAAAAGTTGAGCTGGTGAGAAGCCAACATGAGAGATTGGTGCATTACGATACTTGAGTAAAAACAAATTAATGTTACCCCTTTCATGTGAACATTTTTTCAACATGGTTTTGCATATGTTAACGGCTTTTTCCGCCATGCCATTACTTTTAGGATAATTAGGACTAGAAAAAATCAATTTTATACCCTACTTTTCTGTAAATTTTTTGAACAAAAAAAAATTAAATGGATAATTATCCGACACTATCGAATTTTGAAAACCAAACATAGAAAATATTCCTATCAAACAATCTATCACATCCTCAATATTTTTTGTTTCAATATTTTTAAAATCGAGCCATTTAGAATAATAATCAACTACAGCTAAATAATATTCACCCCCATACTCAAAAATATCCATACTGATTTTATCCCATGGTATATGGGGAATATCATGATGAATTAAGGGCAGTTTTGGGTCATTATTTTGAAACCTATTACATACAGAACAATCAACAATTTTATTATAAATATGTTTCTGACATATTTGGCCAATAGAGGAATTCTCTTGCACGAGCTATGCATTTGTTGATGCCTAAGTGCACATCATGAAGTTTAGATAACATTTCACTCCTTTTGGATTCGGGTATTATAAGTCTATCTCCATAAAATACCAAGTCTTTATAAGTATACAATTCATCTTTTATGCTATGATAGTTCTTAAATTCATGGGACCATCTTTTATAGTTAATCCAGCCATTTTGGAGAAAATATTTCAATTTAACTGAAGTTTCATCGTTTTTGGTTGTTTGAATTAAATCATCTAATCTATTCCGTGAAATAGGTAAATAATACTGTACACTATGAACATGAATCTCTTCAGTATCTACATGATTCAGATCCACTATACTAGCACGAGAAAGTGCATCTGCTATGTACATCTTTTTTCCTGGCAAATATTGAACTACTAAATTATATTTCATTAATCTATATAATAGTCTTTGCAATCTGGATGACACTTTATTTATATCTTTTTTGAAAATATTCACCAATGGTTTTTGATCTGTGTGAATATTAACCTGCCTACCGTAAACAAAATAATTGAATTTTTCTACAGCGAATACAATTGAGCTCAGCATTCTTTCAATATTAGCATATCTTTTTTCATGATCTGTAACTTTTCTTGAAGCAAATGCTACCGGTTTGCCATCTTGCATCAGGCATGCACCAAAACCTTCTATTGATGAATCACACTGTATAATAACCTGTTTATTCGGATCGAAATGAGCCAAAATAGGTGCCTGTGTGAGTAAATTTTTTATCTTATCAACCGTTAATGAATGAATGCGTTCCTATTTAAATAGCGCATTATAAGTGAGCTGTCTCAATGGTGCAGTGCAAATTAGGAAAAAAATTTGCTCAAGTATTTTATAATGCCTGAGAACTTAAGCAGTTCCTTCTTACTTATGGGATTTGGCATATTTTTAATGGCATCTGTTCTTTGAGAATCAATTTTTATTCCACTTTCAGATACAACGAAGCCAAGAATTTTTAATTCAGATTTCTAGAATTGAAATTTATTTACGTTAAATGTAATACCATTTTGTTCAGCTCTTTCTAACACCAATTTCAATTTAATATCATGTTCTTCCTCTTTAAAACCAGCTATAATTAAGTCATCTATATAAACAGACTCAGGTAAAATGTAACCAAAAATTTCTACATTTTTTCTCTGAAAAATTTCTGCAGCAGTGTTTATGCCAAATGGAAGACGTAGGAATCTGAATCTTCCATATGGAGTTGAAAATGTACACAACTTAGACGATTCATCATCTAATAAAATTTGGTAAAAGGAGTCTTTTAAATCTTATGTAGAGAAATATTTTTTATTTGCTAAACCTACTAATATGTGATCAGGAGAAGGGAGCTGGTGATGTTCTCTCTTTAAATTTTTATTTAAATCTGAAGGGTCTAAACAAACTCTCAGTATACCATCTTTTTTTTTCAGTGATAACAATTATTAACCCAATCGGTTGGTTCTACTTGTTTACAAATAACAACAGCTTGCAATAAATTACCTAGGGCTTCTTTAAATAAAGGCATTAGTTTATTGGGTATTCTTCGAGCACCATGAACAACATGAATAGCATTATCATTTAAATGAAGTCTAACATGCTTACCAGGAAAACCAGGAAAAATATGAGCATGTTTTACCAAAAGCAGGACACATTCGTAAAGGATGTTTATAACCACATTTTGAACAATCAAATCGATTGTCTTTATTTTTAATTGATTTATCATTCGATTTGGTAAAATTTTTAATATTACTTAACTCAGGGTACTGCTTCTTCTTGTAGACTGCATCAACTGAATATTTCATTTTAACTTGTCCATTTGTCATTTCATCTACTTGTTGCTTACTGACCTCGCTGATATTGCATATATCTTCAGTTTTCTTTAACGATAGTCCATCGAATTGTAACAGCTTCTCCCTCAATATATCATCGTTGATACCCAAGACAATTTTATCACGTATCATTTCTTCCTCATCGGTGTATTCACAATTCCTTGCCAACGACTTCAATTCTGTTGTATAATTTGTGATTGTTTGACCAGCTTTTTGGCTGCATGATAAAAATTTATATCGGTCGAACACTACATTCTTTTTAGGTTCACAATATTTTTTAAAGGCTGTCTTTACATCTTTCAGTTTGGTGACTGCCACTTTCAATTTCAATGTATTGAAAATTTCCAATCCTTGGTCACCAATTATATTTAGAAATATTGCTACCTTTTTTTGTTCAGGAGCATCAAGATCGACGGCGGCTAACATATAGAGCTCGAATTTTTGTACCCATGTGAACCAATTGCTTGCCATGTTTCTGGAAAATTCCATGACAGGTGGAACTCTTAATCCTTCCATATTTCAGGAATATTTTATTCTTATCACACTTTCTGTATGTAATTATTTACACCTGATACCATGTAACGTTTTGTGAACTATATTTTTTTGAATAATCCAATATTTAAACACCTTTATACTTTGCTAACTTTATTGCCCAGGAACACAATCTCATCTGCCTTACTAATCATAACTAACTGGCGCACCAGCCCTGCGCATGACAATGAATATTCTACAATCATAGAATAGCACATATGTACAAACTTAAATATCACATTCATTAGTCTTAATAATTATTTATATTACCCAGTCCCTTACAAAACTCATCGTAACCGACAAGATCAGCCTCAAGCCTGACAAGTTCCTGGTATCTTCTCCAGTCGACATTGTTTATATTCTATCTATTCGTCACTACCTGATTCATTCTGTCTTTCGCTCTCCGTTCCAGAGTAATGAGTATACCATTATGGTCACTCATACGCCAGTCCGGTTTACACACCAACTTGTGGTGTAATGACCATCCGCCCTGCCATTCATTAGGGTGAGATCAATATCTGATTCACCCATTGCACCGCTGAAGGTATACCATTCAGATTTTTGATTCATAACAAGGAGACCTGTTTCATTCAAAAACCCTTCTGTTTCAATCCTCCTATTCACTCTTCTGCCATATGTTCCCATCCTCTTGCTGAACCACAAGGGAGATGTCGCATTCACATCTAGTCCGATTATTATAGGACTATTACCAATCATGCTTAAAACTCTCTCTATATACCCTAAATATGGCCCCAATTCATCCTTGTACTTAAAGTACACGGAGGCTAGATACCCCTCATACTGGGCATTCCTGAACTACGATTTTATTATAGTATAGATTGTGTACACGTATAATTATAAAAAAAAATCTGTAAAAACAAAATTTGCTAAATTTGCCGCCCCTCTAAATCTTTCGCCCTAGGCACCGGCCTACTTGGCCTATTGGTAAATCCGCCACTGAGATTAGGAGACTATTCAAATAGGGGTTGAAAAAATCAATTGAGTTTAAATTAAAGATTTTCAATTAATTTTCATAATGAGATGTAAAATATACAAAATTGGTACATACACATACAAGTCTATATTTTGATGGTTTTGTGTTATTACTATACAGATCATACAACAGAAACTCATAACTATCAAATAGATTGATTCTCAATTCCCTCGATGGTTCCAGTGTTGTCAAATAATTCTTTCTTTCATCCAACCAATTTTCTGAACCTTCCAATTTCATGCCTATCTGTGGTGGTATTTTCTTTTTGCTCCTTTCTTTCTATAATAAACTGTTATTGCTGTCACGATACCGTTCATTAAATTTTGTTCAATTTTTACGCTTAAAGAACCTGCATATTTCTTTAGCTCACCCTTATTGCAGTGTCTAGGTAAAAACATAGTAATATTGTAACTAACTAATCTTGCTGCTTTCATTAGTTCTGAATAGGGTACTGGTCTCAGCGTTTTTTCCAAGTCGTAAATTTTTTCATCTGAATATGACAGACCACCCCAAGGGGGACTCAAAAATACTCCGTCAGCTTTAAGAGTTGGAGCCAATTCCAAGAAGTCTCCAACAATGAAGTCTATTCTGTCCAGTTCACCATAAATTGCAGCGTTGTTTTTGCGAGCTCTATTTTTATAGGATCAATATCGATTGCACTTTGTTGCAACGTTTTGCGAGTTGTATTGTGTTACCTCCGGCTCCACAAAATCCATCTAATATCACATTCGTACGACATTTTGAGGAAATGTCTACCGCTATAACTTCAGGTGTAACAGAATACCAACTTTCTTCATCCATTTTGATTCCTTCGTCAAAACGGCTGAACAGGTCATATTTTGTTAGTTCTGATTTCAGAGGGAACTTCTTTGGTTAGAGTTCTTATTGCTTTATTACTCATTAGCGTTTCATTGATCTTTTTTACTGAAGCAACCTCTTTGACTGGAATTGTTATTTTCCTTTCATTTTTTTCTATTCAGTTCTTTATTGATTTTAATTTCAGTGGCAACTTCTACGACTGGAGTAGTTATTGCTTCCAACTTTTTATTGATTTCCTTCGCTGAGGGAACCTCTACGACTGCAATTGGTATTTTTTTGTTCTTCTTTCTCTTCAGCTTTTTTTTTGTTTTGATTGCTGGAGCAATTTCTACAAATGATGTAGAGTTTTCTATATTCTCTTTGTTTTGCATTTTATCTACTCCAATTCGTGGGGTAGTTATTGCTTTCCACTTTTTATTGATTTCCTTCGCTGGGGGAACCTCTACGACTGCAATTGTTATATTTTTGTTCTTCTTTCTTTTCAGCCTTTTCTTTGTTTTAATTTCTGGAGCAATTTCTACGACTGATGTAGAGTTTTCTATATACTCTTTGTTTTGCATTTTATCTGCTTCAATTTGTGAGGTAATTTGTGTAATAATTTTTTCATTTTTATTCTTACCGCATCTTCGCCTTCTATTTGGAGGTATTACTCCATTTTTTACTCCTTCATCAGTTATCATTTTGTTCATTTTATGAACAAAACATTCATCTGATTCACCCATTGCACCGCTAAAGGTATACCATTCGGATTTTTGATTCATAACAAGGAGACCTGTTTCATTCAACAACCCTTCTATTTCAATCCCCCGATTTATTCTTCTGCCATACTTTCCCATCCCCTTGCTGAACCACAAGGGAGATGTCGCATTTGCATCTAGTCCAATTATTATTGCACTATTACCAATCATGCTTAGAACTTTCTCTATATACCCTAAATATGGCCCCAATTCATCCTTGTACTTAAAGTACACGGAGGCTAGGTACCCCTCATACTGGGCATTCCTGAACCACACGCATACGCCCCTTTCATCATCTTGCAGCGGCAACGGTATGACCTCACCAGTCCCGAAGCCGCTTGAAATGGCACTGGGAATTCCACACAATTTCCCTTCCCTTAGGTAGGGCTCCTGCAGCAAACATATTGTAACGCCCTTTTCTTACCAATTATATATTTTTCGGGCGCCAGCTATTCTTTGCTTATCAGGGAGAATAGCAAACCTACCAAGGTAGCTTCTAGTCGAAGACAGAGTTCGGTTTTATCTAAGATATTAGCGATAATTGGAGCAATCAAATAGGCACAAATTTGATATAATTTATTCGGAATATAGGTGCAGAATCACCTCGGTATGTTGAATAAAAATAACGTAAGTAATCAGCTATATTTCAGCAAATTAACAGATTTAAACTGACAGTATGCAATGTGAAAATATATTAATTCGGTATATAGGTACAGAAAATCACCTCAGTATGTTGAATACAAATAACGTAAGGAATCAACTATATTTCAGCAAAATAACAGATTTAAACTGACAGTATGAAAGGTGAAAATAAATTAATTCGGTAATCAAGTGTAAAATTTTAAACAGAACGCAAGACTTCAGTTATACTGAAAATAACACTTTCTAAGGACATTAACAATTAAAAGTGAAATGCATAAAAATGAATCAATTCTGAATCAAAATCAATCTGGCTGCGAACGCTACTTTCCCGCAGAATTGGACGCAACAAATTGTGATTGACGGTAATCTGAATTAAAATTTTACTGGCTCGAGAGAAGAGCTAAGAATCATTACTACAGACGGAGGGTTGCTAACTGTCCACGTGTACAGGAAGCCTCCACAGAATTCTTGTGAAAGTAATGAAATCAAACTCGGAAAAATAGGTGATTTTGATGATATTGAAATAAAGTGGTTTCGGCAATGGGGTTATCGTTTACTCACATTTTCTTTTCTTTCGTCGCTCAGGATACTGACGTCCGGCAAAACCACACTGTGTGCACTTATAAAAATAAAATAAATCGCTAATACTGAATAACAAAAAATTAATCCACTATGAATACTGAATCGATACTAGAATCTGAAATCTGAATAAATGAACGCTGAACCACGGATCTACAATACTCTATCTTAATTAATAATCATTAAAAATCTCAAATCATCGCACACAGAACTATAATAATCTAATTATCTAAATAATTCCGGGGCAACACGGTCTTTATACTCTCCCGAGAGGGAGATGAAACGGACACATACAGATGTGGTCATTGACGCCTAGAATCATCTTCGATTTCGGTTTATCGCGTAAAAACATATTTATTGGTTTCTAGCGGAAAGAAATTTATGTTTTCATGCCTTTTTGTCTCACCGAAAACTCTGAAACAACAACTTCGAATCTCAAGGCGTGTACAGGGAACGGAAAATACGTGAAATAATCGGAATACTCAAAATGAAGAATGATTTTCCTATACAAGAAAATCAAACTTCATTACACCCCCCTTGCTTCGGAAAGAAAACTCGAATTGTCATCCAAGTCGAATTTTCGCAACGTCAACTACGCCCCATTATTATTATTATTATTATTCAGGTGATAGATACGGTTTTCGAGCAAACGATACGGTAAAATGGTGATAAATGTGCAATGAGGTGTATAATAATGCGGATACGGAGTGTACAGGATGGAAATTTCAATCTCGAACGATGTCTGCACTACATAGAGGCAATATAGGACTATAAGACGATCGACCAATAATCTTTCGCGGAAATTAGCTGAGTTTACACCCCCTTTAGCGTCCAAACACTGCTCCATTTTATTTCAATGGATTACCTCGCAGTAAAGTTTTCAAGGGGCAACACCTGGACGCCAACTAGGTACAGACAGAAAATGAAGAAAGTTGATGTATCACTCGAAGATGATCAGGCAACGATTTATCGCGGAAATTAATAGGTTTTATACACCCTTTTAACGCCAAAACACTGCTCCTCTACGACTTAATGGATTACCTCGCAGTTAAGTTTTCAAGGGGTAATATCTGGACGCCAATCAATTATAGACGAAAATGAACAAAGGTGATATATCACTCCAAGCATATAACGGAGATGTCCTCAAGAAATTAAGCAGTAAAAATTCCACCCGGCACCCTACGGTCAAGAAATTGTAATACGGTTTCTTGCCAATAATATGGGACAACATTTCACTCGCAATCTCGACCAACACGGCCGCCAAAATCACGTGGATCTTCTCTTAATTTAATACCAAAAATGAATCTATAATAGTATAGTATAGTATAGTATTTTATTGATTCCAAATAATTATAACAAGGTATAAAATGGAACACGTCATTACCAAAATTACAGTATCACATTCTTTTACAAAATTCTTTAAACTCAAAAAATATTATATGGTTCACAATTCAAAATTAATTTATACAACAACTTTCTATATTTGACTTGACACGAAATTTTTTAACCTCAGGAGGCAATATATTGAACAACGTAATAGCCATACATTCTGCACTTTTTTCTCTCAAAGTAGTCTTGTGAAATGGCACATTATATGGACACATTCTTCTAGTGGCATTCAGATTTTTGTAAGACTCGAAGTAATGATTATGCTTTGCAAAAATATCAACAGTCTATATATGTATAATCCATAAATTGTAAGTATATTGTTACTTTTGAAGAAACCCCTACAAGATTCTCTATAACCTAAACGTAGCATAGTTCTTAAAGCTCGCTTTTGACTCACAAATAGGTGACTTACATAAGAAGAGTTACCCCAAAATATTATCCCATAGGACAGAGTTGACTGGAAATTAGCATAATATATAATTTTCAATAAATCGAAGTCAATCTGATCTCTTAACATAAAGAGCATATAACATATGGAATTAAGCCTAGATCTAAGTTGTTCAGTGTGAGGTCCCCACTTGAGATGACTATCCAACACTATACCCAAAAACACAACACTATCCTTGACTGCGACATTGCTACTTGCAGTAATCACTGATGACGGATACTTCAGTTTGGTTCTTTCACTGTGGAAGAAAATACATTGCGTTTTGTCAACATTCAAGATTAGATTGTGGTTAGAAAACCAGTCTCCTACAGACTTCATTACATTGTTGGAGTTTTCCACTACTTCCACTACACTAGAGGACTTCAGCAAATATCTAGTGTCATCTGCGAACATCCCCATAGAGTTATTTGATGAAACTTTTGCCTTAGGTAACTTATTGACATAGAGGATAAACAAGATTGGTCCTAAAATACTCCCTGAGGTACGCCCAACACAGTCTCTCTTATGTCCGACCTGAGTAATTCGCCACGAACCTCTGTGATAACTATTTGTTTGCGAGATGTGAGATAGCTTTCCATCAATTTCAATTGATTATCTCTAATTCCATACTCATCAAGGATCTCTAGTAGTCTTCCACGTTCTACACAGTCAAAGGCCTTTGTCAAATCCAAGAACATGCCCAGAGGTACATCACCTCGCTCAAGGGAAATTAAAACCTCATTTATAAGTTCGTAAGTAGCAGTTTCAACGCTTCTGTTCTTCACAAAGCCATGCTGGCGAGTCGAAATAACGTTAAATTTATGGAAAAAATTGAGTAATCTGTTGGACAGAATTTTCTCAAAGACTTTGGAAAAAGAAGATAGGATGCTGATAGGCCTATAGCTATTTGGATCATCACTAGGACCTTTCTTGTATAGGGGTTTCACAATAGCAATCTTGAGTTGGTCAGGAAAAATTCCCTCCTTGAATGAGCAGTTAATTATATAACAAAGGGGTGAAACTATAATTTCAATCGATGCTTTGAGAATTTTTATTGGTATCTCATCATATCCACAGGAGAGCTTGTTTTTAGAGTTCTTACTATTTTCCGGACTTCATCAGGCGTGACCTCGAACATAAAAAGGAATTATCAAGTCTATTTCGATCAGTGACAGAACTTTTCTCTAGATTTGTTGTCAGTGAAGAAGGATAGTCAACAAAGAAGTTATTTAACTCATTTGGTAGCAATGAAGAATTATCATGCACAGATGAATAAGCTGATGATATCTTACTCTTTGTAAGGGAATTTATAACCTTCCAAGAGGCCTTCGATTTATTTTCAGAGTTTGTAATAAGTTCATTAAAGTGATCTTTTTAGACTTGGATAAAATTAGATCATAATTTCTCTTTGCTGATTTATATGTGGTTTTAAATTCAGGTCTAGAAAAAGAAAGAATGTAGAGTAAATCAAGATGTTTTTTCATGTATATCAGTTCAGGTGTTAGCTGGAAATATTTCTTTGAATATGAAGGAAGAATATTGACCTTAGGAAAACATCTTTCAAGTGTCTGGGAATATCTATCATGAAAAATATTCCAAAGTTGATTTGGATCAGTTGGATTAGTGAAAATATCATCCCAATTCAATAGAGATAGCTCCTGAAGAAAACGATAGATGGACTCATCATTTATAATTCTTCTTTTAACTGTCTGCTTTTTTCTATCATTCATGTAATTGAGGTTAGAAGTGAACTTCAAGGCAGAATGGTCAGATAAATGATATTCGATTACCTGAGTATCTCCCACAAGGGGGGTAAACACATGGTCCAAACAGGATCCTGAGATGGGGCGTGTAGGCTGTCGATTCAAAATCTTCAGATTGAAACTTTCCAGGAGCGATATGAACTCAATAATGTCAGGAGAACTTGACAGGATATCCAAATTGAAATCTCCAGCTAAAATGAAAGGAGCTCTCTCAAGCATGCAACGCTCCAGAATAGCTCTGAGTCTTTCTAGAAACATATCCACATCAGCCAAAGGTTGGGAATTTGGCCTATAAATACATATAATTAGTAGCTTATGATTATCTAAATGAATTTGAGCAGCAGAACATTCGATGACATTAGTTATACTAATCTGATTATAGTCAGACCTTTCAGTACATTTCAGTTCTTCTCTACTGTATATAGCACATCCACCATGTCTCCCCATCGAACGACAAAAACTTGAAACCAACTTGTATCCAACCACTCTGTAGGCTAGAAGTTCTTCCTTGCACTTCCAATGTTCTGTAACAGCAATAATGTCTGGATTTTCTTCATGAGCCATCAGCTGCAAACTGTTCATGGATGTACCTATAGATTGAACATTCTGAAGAATGACACTAAGGTTCTTGGATAACCTAGGCTTCCTAAATCTTTTTATTGAATTTATTTGTTTTGATTCATACTGTTTTTCCGAAAAAATTTCGGTCGAAAGAAAAATCCTCAGAACTACTCCTTGAGGCCAGAAAGATTCACAAAAATTTCATTATAAACAGCATCATCAGGTAAGCCGATACTGAATGCAGAATTTTGCCCAACGGTGTTGAGCTTTTTAACAGTAATTTCTTCATTGCATTTGACATCTCCCAAGAAAGAGCGTATATCATCCTCAGACACATGTTTGCCTGCTATTTTTCCAACATAGATCCATCTTCTTCGTATTGCACCTTTAATTGGATTATCAGATGTATTTGTTTTTGAGCCATAATATACTTTCTTGTTATTTCTTGAAACCTGCTTTCCCTTCTTTCTTTCAACTGTGATCCATTCTTGGTTGTTTTCAGATTCATTCGTATTAGAGCTCGAGAATATCATATTTTCATTTGAATCGTTGCTACTAATAATTTGTACAGGATTTCGATTTTCTGAGTTGTTGTTTACAACTATTCGTGGTACCTCGGATGTCATTTGAGGTTGGGGATCTCGCGACTGCGTTCTACTGGAATTTACCATCGCCATAGAACTGTATGATTTATATGATGATTTATTCATGGATGTACTAGCTGGAACAGTAGCGGGGTAGTAATATAAAAATGGATCGCAAAATGTGTTGGTAAGCTCATAACTCAACAACGCCTAGACCAATTTGGCCAAATCTTTTTTTAAAATGTTCGTTGAAGTTCAAGGATGGTTTTTACGGCGAAAAAAATTAGAATTATTGCTGGAAAAACCCTAAAAATAGCCCTTTTCTTTTTCGCATACAAATGATTTGTAACTAAAACGTAGTCAATTTGTGCTTTTGTGCTATGCGTGTCGCATAGCTTAGTAGAATAAAGCCTTGACCTTCGACGTGGAAACCCGTCGTGTCGTAGGTTTAAGTCCGGAGCTAGGAAAGAAATTTTCTAGCTTTCGGTATGCGGCCACCATTCACTGTTGGGTCTAAAATTAACAGTGCTGTGCCTAAGGTGGCGTAAGGACACAGTAACAAAGCCTACACAGAACACATACTGGTTAACCTAACTCGCACAAGCTCTAATTAGCTTCTGGGGGGTGTACATTGATATATATATATATACCTAGTTAAACCAGTATAAACATAAAAATAAACATAAAGTTCATATTAAATTACAAGCACTCAATGTTGTCTAAGCAATGTAGGTGTGTTCCTAACGTCAAAGACCATATCTATCAAAACAATGTGGGTGTGTGCGTTTGAGCAATGCATGACGCTTTTAACCAAGAGTTGCATCGAAAAAAAACTGTATGATCTCAACGCTTTGAAAGAATTAATTCAAACAAATCTTCCACTGTTAAATGATTAACAGAAGTATGTATTTGAAACTCTTATGAAAGGAACAAATGATGAAACTGGAGGGATTTACTTCTTAGATGCACCTGGTGGTTCAGGAAAAACTTTTTTGATTTCATTAATATTAGCAACAATTCGCTCACAAAATAAAATTGCACTTGCACTCGCTTAGTCGTGAATCGCAGCAACTTTGCTTGAAGGTGGTCGAACAGCCCATTCAGCACTAAAATTGCCATTAAATATGCAAAGCAATGAAACTACAACCTGCAACGTTTCGAAGAACTCTGCAATGGCAAAGGTTTTGCAGCAATGTAAATTGATTGTTTGGGATGAATGCACGATGGCACATAAAAAATCTTTGGAGGCTTTAGACAAAACCTTAAAAGATCTACGGAGCAATAATGACCGATTTGGTGGTGCAATGATTTCATTAGCAGGAGATTTTCGTCAAACATTGCCAGTGATTCCACGATCAACGCCAGCTGATGAACTCAATGCATGTCTAAAGTTCTCAATTTGTGGAAACATGTCAAAGTACTTCATTTAAGCAAGAATATGCGTGTCGAGTTGCAAAATGACCAATCTGGAAACATATTCTCTAAACAACTCATTGACATTGGTAATGGCAAATTTCCTATAGACATGTTGACTGGCTGCATTAACTTTCCTCAAAGTTTTTGTCAGTTAACTCGATCAAAAGATGAACTTATTCAGAAGGTGTTTCCAGATGTTTCACAAAATTACAGAAACCATGATTGGTTGAGCGAACGAGCTGCAAAAAACATAGATGTAAATGAATTAAATTTCAAAATTCAAGAACAAATTACAGGCGAATTGAGGATATATAAATCAGTTGATTCGTCTACTAATCAAAATGATGTAGCCAACAATACACCGGAATTTTTAAACTCGCTGGATTTGCCAGGATTGCCACCTCACAATTTTCAATTAAAGGTTGGATCGGTGGTTATAATGTTGCGAAATATCAACCAACCGCGTCTTTGCAACGGTACACGGTTAGCGATAAAAAATTTACTAAACAATGTGATAGAAGCGACTATACTCAATGGAAAGTATAAAGGAGAAGATGTTCTCATACCCCGCATCCCAATGGTTCCGACTGATGTGCCATTTGAGTTTAAACGACTACAGTTTCCAGTGCGGCTTGCTTTTGCTATGACTATAAACAAGTCCCAGGGGCAATCATTAAGTGTTTGTGGTATTAATCTAGAAAACCATGTTTCTCACATGGTCAATTGTATGTTGCCTGTTCCCGTGTTGGAAAACCATCAGATTTGTTTATCTATGCGCCAGGTAATCAAACAAAAACATCGTATACCACAAAGCACTACAATGATAATATTAATAATTATGATTCACATGATTAACAATGAAGCGATTACTTATTTTTAAATCCTTATATATGTTTTACTTAATTATTTTTTATTCACAACGCCCTATCACCAGGGTGACGGTTCTGTTCAGGAGAATTTTTTAAAATACGTAGGCACAAAAACTGCCACATTACAAATCTTTTTGACAGGACGGAGTCTGTCGGGTCAGCTAGTACTGAATAAAAATGAAAACTCTGAAATCAATATGATTTGAAAAATAAAAACTGTCTCTACTCCGCAAAATTTTCTCTACACCTCAAAATTCACTCGTGATACTCGCTTACAATCCTCCATCTCCAGTTTTTTTGGAAACCTCCGAGAAAATATTTATACCCCTCGAAATGGGGATCGTCATGTGACTTCAAATATTCAAATGTTGCAATATGATTGGTTAGGCCAAACTACGTTGTTAAAATTATTTCCTATAGAAGAACCAAGAATCCTGCGGTGTTGCCGGCGGTCGGAACAAAAATTCAAGAAAGATGTAACAAAAAAAAAATCTTATCGCGGAACGGTCGTCGAGATATTCGCTTTTTTTACACACATAATTGCACCGAATTTGATTCGTTTTCAAAGGGAATATCATATTTTATTTAATTCAATAAATGAAATATACCACGGATTTTGCTCGAAACTCACAACAAGGCAATTGAATTGACTACTAAAAATTTACATTCTACA